>JBBGZY010000940.1:4197500-4420000 GCA_037952925.1 Lithobates clamitans
GGTAGTCCATCATATTGAATTTTTTTCAGAAATAGTTGGGACAAACAACAATGTAAAATAGATACTGCAGTTATTGTATTTTTTTTTTTTTTTTTTGTGCCTAAACAAACATACCTACAGCAGCTTGTAGTCAGTCTCCTGTGCTTCATTCACATGGTATTTTTTAAGTGATATTGTGTGACTTTTGCACAGCAAGGCACTTTTTTTTTTTTTTTTTTTTTTCTTTCTCATGTATCACCATCCTTGGGATTCCGAGGGGATCCCCAGCAAATGCAACATGTAAGCTGAAAACGCAATAAACTGGGGGTGAAAAACTTTTTCGCTCCATAGAGCGGTTCGAAATGCATTCTCAATGGAAGTATTGTTAAAGTTGGACTAAACTCCCACAATCAACATAACTCATTTTTTATGTGTATGCTGCTAGCATTGGTAAATAGATTGGAGAGTATATCGTATGTACCTAAATATTTCACTGGAAAATGCCTTTTTAATTTTTTCTTTTTATTTTATTTATTTTTTTGTTTATTTTTACATAGCATTATGATGGTTGTTGCGGTAATTGGATGTTTTAGGATGGTGTGTGTGTGTGTGTGTGTGTGTGTGTGTGTGTGTGTTTTTCTTTTGTTTGTTTTTTTTTGGGGGGGGGGGGGGGGGGTGGCTTTTTTTGGTGTCAGCGGGAAGAATACTGAGCCATCATTGGTGTCAGCGGGAAGAATACTGAGCCATCATTGGTGTCAGCGGGAAGAATACTGAGCCATCATTGGTGTCAGTGGGAAGAATACTGAGCCATCATTGGTGTCAGCGGGAAGAATACTGAGCCATCATTGGTGTCAGTGGGAGGAATACTGAGCCATCATTGGTGTCAGCGGGAAGAATACTGAGCCATCATTGGTGTCAGTGGGAGGAATACTGAGCCATCATTGGTGTCAGTGGGAGGAATACTGAGCCATCATTGGTGTCAGTGGGAGGCATACTGAGCCATCATTGGTGTCAGCGGGAGGAATACTGAGCCATCATTGGTGTCAGCGGGAAGAATACTGAGCCATCATTGGTGTCAGTGGGAGGCATACTGAGCCATCATTGGTGTCAGGGGGAGGAGAACTGAGCCATCATTGGTGTCGGAAGGGAATAGGAATCTGCGCAGGATGCATTAAAGAGTAATTCCACTTTTGTTAAGAAAAGACTATTCCCCTCTGGATGATCTATGTACATTGCAAGGATTCTAATAAGCTTTGTTGCAGATTACTACCTTTTTGTTCTGAAGGAATCACAAAATGTTTGTGTCCATGAGTGTGGTACAGGATAGGAGTAGTTTTATAATTACCAGTATCTATCAGCTGCCGCACCTGCAGGGCTCTAATGAGGAAAGTGACAGGGCCTGCATCTCTTTGGATGTTTCCCCTGGGAGCATCTCACCAAATATGACTTTTGTTTTTTTTTTTTTGCAGGGGATGCTGAAAATCTGACTTGTATCTTAAGCCCCGTACACGCCATTGGATTTTCCGACAACAGATGTTCGATGTGAGCTTGTAGTCAGAAAGTCTGACCGTGTGTAGGCTCATTAGAACATTTGTTGTCGGAATTTACGCCAACAAATGTTTGAGAGCAGGTTCTCAAATTTTCCGACAAAACTTGTCGGAAATTCCGATCGTGTGTACACGATTCCGATGCACAAAATTCCACGCATGCTCGGAATCGAGCAGGAGAGCCACACTGGCTATTGAACTTCATTTTTCTCGGCTCGTTGTACGTCACCGCGTTCTTGACGTTTGGAATTTCCGACATTTGTGTGGCCGTGTGTATGCAAGACAAGTTTGAGCCAACACCATTGGAAAAAATCCAGTTTTGTTGTTGGAAAATCCTATCGCGTGTAGAAAATCAGTAAGCCAATCGCACAAGCAGGAAAATGCATATCCGGGGGGGAGGGGGCGTTCTGTACACCTTTTGTGCTGAATGCCTCCAGGTAGCCATATTGCATTTTACAGAAAATTACAGCTCTGCAGATTGAAAAAGAAAGGTAATTTGTAATAACATTCAATTACAATATGAATTTGTGTCGCAAATTGTATACACTATATTTTGTTTTTCTGCAAATTTTTTTTCCCCCACAAAAGTAGAGTTACCCTTTAAGTATTTGTATTCCACTATAGCACTTTAAAATTGGGAGGGGAGGGGGGTGACAAGTGGGAGTGTCCTCTTTCCTAAAACTTGCCATTAAAAAATGTTAGTCTTTAACTGCTTGCCGACCAGCCGCCACAGTTTAATTGCGGCAGAATGGCACGGCTGGACGAAACTACATTGTGTTGCGTAGCTTCGCCTCTTGGCCACTAGGGACGCGCGCAGCGAGTGCCCAGCCCCGATGCAAGTGCCCGGCGGGCGCGAAGACCCCCTACAGTTAGAACACACCCAGGGAAAACCAGTTAACCCCTTGATCGCCCCCTAGTGTTAACCCCTTCCCTGCCAGTGACATTTACACAGTAATCAGTGCATTTTTTTTTTTTTTTAGCACTGATCGCTGTATAATTGTCAGTGGTCCCAAAAATGTGTCAAAAGTGTCCGCCATAATGTCGCAGTTTTGATAAAAATTGCAGATCGCTGCCATTACTAGTAAAAAAATAATAAAAGTGCCATAGACGCTATAACTTTTGCGCAAACCAATCAATATACGCTTATTGCGATTCACCCCCCCCCCCTCCCTCCTTACCAAAAATATGTAGAAGAATACATATCTGCCTAAGCTGAGGAATTTTTAATAATAAAAAAAAAAAAAAAAAAATGTGGGATATTTTATTATAGTAGAAGGTGTGTGTGGTTTTTTTTTTTTTTGTTTTTTGTTTTTTTTTTTTCAAAATGGTCGCTCTTCTTTTGTTTATAGCGCAAAAAATAAAAACCGCAGAGGCGATCAAATACCACCTAAAAGCTCTTTTTCTGAGAAATAAAAGACATCAATTTTTGTTTGGGTACAGCGACCCGTGATGTTCCCCAGAGAGGAAGAACAGCGATCTGCCTATGTAAACAAGGCAGATCGCCGTTCTGACGAGAGAACACGGTGATCTTGTGTTCCTGCTAAGCAAGAACACGGATCTCGGTGTTCTCCCAGTTGGAGCAATCCCCACACAGTTCGCAAGAACCCCCTAGACCAGTTATGGCGAACCTTGGCACCCCAGATGTTTTGGAACTACATTTCCCATGATGCTCATGTACTCTGCACTGCAGTTCAGCATCATGGGGAAATGTAGTTCCTAAACAGCTGGGTGCCAAGGTTCACCATCACTGCCCCAGGGACACATTTAACCCTTTGATCACCCCTGATGTTAACCCCTTCCCTGTCAGTGTCATTAATACAGTAACAGTGCATATTTTTTGGCACTGATCACTGTATTAGTGTCACTTATCCCCAAAAAAGTGTCTGTTAGCTGTCCGATTTGTCCGACGCAGTCCCACTAAAAATCGCTGATCGCCGCCATTACCAGTAAAAAAAAATTTTACCAACAATATGTAGCGCAATATACATTGGCCTAAATTTCTGAAGAAATTTTTTTCCACATATTTTTATTGGATGTGTATAAGAGCCCTTGCACACTGGGGCGGTTTGCAGGCGCTATTGTGCTAATAATAGCGCCTGCAAACCGCCCCGAAAGTGCCGCTGCTTTCATTCCAGTGTGAAAGCCCCGAGGGCTTGCACACTGGAGCGATGCGCTGGCAGGACGGTAAAAAAAGTCCTGCCAGCAGCATCTTCGGAGTGGTGAAGGAGCGGTGTGTATACCGCTCCTTTACCGCTCCTGCCCATTGAAATCAATGGGACAGCGCGGCTATACCGCCGGCAAAGCGCCTCTGTAGAGGCGCTTTGCGGTGGTATTTAACCCTTTCTCGGCCACTAGCGGGGGGTAAAACCGCCCCGCTAGCGGCCGCATACCGACGGTAAAACGCCGCTAATAATAGCAGCGTTTTACCGCCGACGCCGCCCCCCGCCCCAGTGTGCAAGGGCTCTTCTAGCAGAGTCTTTTTTTTTTTTTTTTTTCAAAATTGTAGGTCTTTTTTTTTGTTAGCGCAAAAAATTAAAAACACAGAGGTGATCAAATACCACTAAGAGAAATCTATTTGTAGGAAAAAAGGACCTGAAACTTTTTTGGATACAGCATCACACGATCGCGCAATTGTCAGTTAAAGCGAGGCAGTGCCGAATCACAAAAAATGACCTGGTCATTGAGCAGCCAAATCTTCAGGGGCTGAAGCGGTTAATAAAAAAGTAAGAAAAGTTGGTCTTTCCTGTCTTGAAAATTGTGGAGGACACAACTGTCCAAATTTTGGTCATAGCGATAGTTGTAGTTTTTGCTATGGATAATTGGGAGATCTGGCTTTTTAAACTTGAAATGGTTTTTGACTAATTTTTGTTTTTTCTTTCTGTATGGTGATAAAGGGAGCCCCTCTCGCCTTGTCAGCTGTGATAAGACCGGGCCCCCACCTCTCCTCCTCTACTCCCACCCCACCCTCCAAGAGCTGTGTGTCTCCCTGTCTGTGCATGGCGAGGTCACAGCTGTTGTGTGGGCTTCTGGGGGTGAGAAGAGACACAGGGTGGAAGACGGGACAAAGGCGTGCAGAGAGGAGGACAAGGTGAGAGAGGGTTGTGGTGGGACATCGGGGAGCTGATCCCACTTCTTCCAGTTTATAGACTCTTTATTCCCACTCTTTTTTGCCTTTGCGTCTTCCCTCGGCTGTCACTGGAGTCTTGTTTGTGCTATTTGACTGTCCCCATGGCCAAACGTATTCACCAAGTAGATTTTCTTAGAGGTACAATCCGTCAAAGCTTTTCTCTAGAGAGCTAGTCCTTTTACAAGTAATATGTCTACACTGGGAGGGACTTCTGCGCATTCTAGCAAATCTATGGAATGTATTAAGTTGTACACAAAGCGGGTATCTGTCAGCATTTTGTAGTATTAAAAAAAAGTAATAATAATGATGGAGGATCTGGAGAAAACTGAATTCAGAAGCTCTCGAAATAAACACAGGTTAAGATATTTGGGATCGGGTGACCCTTCGTTCTCTTCTGGTGAGTAGCAATAATTGCTGGCTGTCCTTTTCTTGGAGGCAATTCAATCGGACTGTCTTTCCTCTTAAATATCATTTTTTTTTTTTTTTTTTTTTTTTTTACGACCCGAAAGCTTTCACATTGGTTTTAAATCGTACATTCGCTCCCAGCCTTTTCATTTTAGTTATACGGCTCAATTGCTGGGAAAAGTAGTGGCATTGGTCATGACAGTTACATGTGGTGTTGTTGTTTTTTTGTTTTCCTTTTTTCTAAAAGGCTTGCAACTTTTTTTTTTTTTTTTTTTAAGAATTGCTGTTTTATCCGTTTGCACAGAGTTTTATTACTAAAATATTTAAAATTACTAAAATAAAATGAAGTTGCTCCTGCACAACTATTTTTGAGAGAACGCTGGCCATACACCAGTAAAATTTAGTTGGGGGGGAAAAAAATGTGATTTTGGAACGTTTGTTCAATTTTCTGATTTAGTCGGCAATCTCCTTCCTTTCCTTCCTTTCCTTCCCTTCCTTCCCTCCCTTCCTTTCCTTTCCTTTCCTTTCCTTTCCTTTCCTTTCCCTTCCTTCCTTCCTTCCTTCCTTCCTTCCTTCCTTCCTTCCTTCCTTCCTTCCTTCCTTCCTTCCTTCCTTCCTTCCTTCCTTGCGTTCCTTCCTTCCTTCCTTGCGTTCCTTCCTTCCTTCCTTGCGTTCCTTCCTTCCTTCCTTGCGTTCCTTCCTTCCTTCCTTCCTTCGTTCCTTGCGTTCCTTCCTTCCTTCCTTCTTTTTTTTTTCTGTAGTGCTGAAAAGAAAAGCAGGAGGCTGGACATATTTTCGTGAATGAAACTTTAACTGTGAATGTGGTGTTTGTTCGAAGAAGCTCCTTGCGTTACAAAATCTGATGTTAAAAGCAAGCTTTTGACTTGCTTTCAAACATTAAGATGGCCATACCTTATACAATGTTCTTCTTCCTTTTCCATTAGATTTTAAGCTTGCTTGTATCCCTGTGCCGGCAGTCCGATTGTGGTCTATTGCTCCCAATGGGACATCTGTGCAGGTGCATGGTCCCAAATGCCTCCTGGGTGCATCAAGGCCTTATAAAGATCACTGCTATGATCTCTGTGCAAATCAATGCTCCCACTCCAAATAGACTTCTTGGTCCAAGGGTCCTACATATGGTTGCCACCTCATCACTTTAAACCAGAACACATTAATTACACAGGTTCTGTGGCCGATTTAAGGTGGTAATTAAACTCGCTTGGTGCCTTATCTGCATTTAGTTAGCCTCAGAACCTGTGTAATTCAAAGATGTTTGGGTTTAAAGGGATGAGGTGGCAACTTTAGTCCTACATCAAGTACCAAAGGGATGTATGTGGCCCTAGGGCTGAAGGTTGGGACCCAAGTTTTGTCAGTAAATGTGCATGTGCCCTTCAGAATAGCAATAGAACTTTGTTGCTATGTGTTATAAAAGTGTGGTTCTAAAATGGATCTACAACCATTCACTCCCCCCCCCCCCCCCCCCTCAAATTTTGGATAGAGACATTTTTTAGACCCCCTGTCAGATTATTGGTGCTTTTGTATTCCCATTTAGGATTCATCATCTTTTTGTCATGATGACTACTGTCACCTGGCCAGAAAGTGATGAGAAACCCAAGTTAGGGGAAGTCTTCCAGTGGGAACGGCTGGTTCCAGTGGCAACCAAGAGTATTACACTTCCAAGAAAACAAAGTTTTCCACGCCTAAATAAAAAAAAAAAAAAGAAACAACTTTGTAGAGTCCAGCGGTGCAGCATGCCCAAAAAATGATAGGTGTTTGGTGCAATAGGAGTAATTTATCAAGACTTGGCCTGATTTTCAGTAATGATTATTTGGTGTGGAACACTGGATGAATGTGCTCACCGGTAAACTCAAACATAAAAAAAAATCCAGCACAATGGAAAATATCTGCTGTGAAAAGCGAGTATTGAAAGTGTGGTTTGGGTTCAAGTTGAATTCAGGTACTGAAGTTGGATGAGTTGGGAATGGAATGCCAAAAGGTAGACTTGTCCATGGACCAGCTGTAGATGCACAGACCTTGACCATGACTTAAAGATCGCCAGTAGCACTTCACAGAACAATTGCGTCCGAATTATCCTGTAAAGCGGTTATCATTGATCCTGGAAAATCTTTGTCTGCTTGGGAGCTTGGATCAGGCCATAGAAATGCAGATGTCTCCCTGACCAGGACAGGCAATGAGGCACCTGCCCTTTCTCTTTAGCATAGTAACCACTGCTGTTTCTTGCATGGTATAGGAGTTTTCAACATCATAAGCTCTTATCATCTTCCCCTTAGGCTGCATTCACACCTGAGCTTAGCGTCTGAGCGCTTTTCCGGCGTTTTTTTTTGCGCAACTTACGCATTTGTATGCAGCGTTTTTGGGCTTTGGCATTTTTTTTTATTAGCCAATAGAGAACCATTTTCTGTTGCATCATTTGTTGCTAGGTATTTCAGCTTTTTTAGCTTTTCCATTGGCTTTCATTTCTTCTTTTGTTATTAATTTATTATGTTTTTTCGTTTGGGTAAGGGGTTCGAGTTCAGTTTAGGTTAGGATTAGAAGTTGGGGTTATTTTATTTATATTATATGAATAATAATAATGTAAAATATAAAAATCATAAAAAAAAAAAAATTTCAATAAATTAATACTAGTAACCATAAATTAAAAAAAAAAAACCTTAACCCTTACCCCTTAAAAAAAAAATAAAATGACTAAACACACTAACACAAAATAAATGTATTAATAATAATGTTTTTTTTTTTGGTGTTTATGGTTATTTTATTATGATTATTAATGTGTGTTAGGTTAATTATTATTGTTACATTTTATTTTACCTATTTGTGATGTTTTCTAATTATTTTATGTATATTTATTTTACATTTATTTATTCATGTATTACTATTATTTTTTTACTTTGAGCAGAAAATCGCCCAAATCTGCCTGACAAAATGCTTCAGAACTTGTTTGAGCTTCAGGTGTTTGGGTTCAGGTGATTTTGGAGTGGAGATGTGAGCCATCCCCATAGAGAATCCTTGGTTTGTTTGTTTTTTATGTTGGTTTTTTTTTTTTTTCCCCTCCAGCGTTTTTGAGCTTCAAGCTACAAAACACTCGGGTGTGAATGCAACCTTAGAATGCATATTTATTTAAAAGATGTTTTTATAAAATTTTTGGTTGCTAGTTAGGTCACACCTCAACAGTTTAGTCTTTCTCAATTTACTACTACACTGCATCACCATGCTTCTCTCTTATCTGTGTTTAACTTGCACATAATTCTTCCTCTTATCACTCTGCCTTTCATTCCATTCTCAGAACTGTTCCATTTTTTTTGTTTTTCTCCTGACATGAATGTCTTTCACTTTGTTGAGCTGTGCATATCCTATAACTTTGCAAACTGACTTTGTGCCCTGAAGTAATGTGTTTTTTTTTTTTTTTTGTTTTTTCATTTTTCTCCTTTTTGCCCCTTTTAGGTAAATTCAGTGAGGACCAATCATGCACTTCTTGTCTCTGACCCCAGTTACCCTCTGCACCCTCTCTCTCCTCCTGTCTCGGGCACTTGGTCAGAGTGACACTGAGCTCCTGGTCACCACACGTTCTGGAAAGGTGCGAGGTACTAGGCTAAGTGTCCTCAACAGTCATGTCACAGCCTTTCTAGGGATCCCGTTTGCTGAGCCTCCAGTGGATAAGTTAAGATTTCGACGCACAGAGCAAAAGAAGCCATGGAGTGAGGTGTGGGATGCAACAGTCTACCCCAATGCTTGCTTCCAGTACTTTGATACCCTATATCCCGGGTTCTCTGGGATGGAGATGTGGAACCCCAACAAGCCAATGAGCGAGGATTGCTTGTACCTAAACATTTGGGTTCCTCACCCTCGTCCTTCAAATGCTACAGTAATGGTTTGGATCTATGGAGGTGGCTTTTATAGCGGATCCTCTTCTCTAGAGGTCTACGATGGACGTTATCTTTGCCATGCAGAAAACGTCATAGTGGTCTCCATGAATTACCGTGTAGGAGCTTTTGGCTTCCTAACCCTGACACCCGGAAGTGCTGATGCCCCAGGGAATGCGGGCTTGTTTGACCAGCGTCTTGCATTGCAGTGGGTCCAAGATAACATTGTATTTTTCGGAGGCGATCCCAGGACTGTCACCATCTTTGGTGAGAGTGCTGGAGGTGCTTCAGTCGGCATGCATGTCCTTTCTCCAGGTAGCCACAATCTCTTTTCCAAGGCCATATTGCAGAGTGGTTCTCCTAACACACCATGGGCTACTGTAACACCCCAAGAGGGTCGACGTCGGGCAGAGCTTTTGGGAAAGCTTTTGGAATGCAGGCAAGGAAATGACTCAGAATTGTTGAATTGCCTAAGAACAAAGCCACCACAGAAGCTCATTGACCATGAATTCTCTGTTCTTCCAGCACCATGCGTCTTCCGCTTTGCCTTCGTACCAGTGTTTGATGGAGACTTTTTCCCAGATGCCCCTGAAACTTTGTTGAACATGGGAAGGTTCAAACCATGCCCCTTGATAGTGGGTGTCAACCAGAATGAGGGATCCTACTTTCTGTTGTACGGTGCACCTGGCTTTAGCAAGAACAATGACAGCTTGATCACGCGGGAGGAGTTCCTCGGTGGGGTGAGGATGAGTGTTCCACATGCCAACGACATTGCGCTGGAAGCAGTGGTGATGCAGTACACTGACTGGACAGATGAACATGCTCCAGTAAAAAACAGAGATGCCATGGACCAGTTGGTAGGAGACCACAATGTCATCTGCCCAGTGACTCATTTTGCAGGAAAAGTGTCTGAATTTGGAAACCGAGTCTATGCCTATTACTTTGATCACAGAGCCTCCAATCTCGCTTGGCCACAGTGGATGGGAGTTCCACATGGCTATGAAATAGAATTTGTCTTTGGACTTCCCTTAGACCCCAAATTGAACTATACCAAGCAAGAGGCAGATCTGAGCCGGAGAATGATGAAATATTGGGCCAATTTTGCACGGACAGGGTAAGAATGTACACAAGGCATTTGTGGCTTGAAGTTCACTCAAAACTGATAACTCAGTAGCCAGCATGTTGAAGCACACAAACTGCTACCAAATCTCCAGGATCCCAGTGGGAAGGGGTATCCCTCAGATTCCCACCCGCATTTTTAGTGTACTCATGTAATTGGATTCCAAATGAGGCTTTAATTACCACAAACAGTGAAACCTAGGGCCTCCCATTTACAATAACTCTCCTTTAGCCAGAAGAAAGCAGTCAGTATGTGCTTCAGCCTTATCAGTTTTGGTTGGTCTTAAGCCAAATAATTATGGTATAAATAAATGAACAATATTGACAAAATTCACCTGCATCAGGAGATTTTAAAATATGCTCAGAAATATCTGGCTGGTGAAAAACCACTCTCCCCTCCTTCTTTTTTTTTTTTTTTTTTTTGTCTTTGATGGAATGAAGCATGACACAATCCTTCATCTAGTCATTACTGCTCTCCATGACTCAATTAGTGACAGAAGAGAGTTCTCTACATATTTGTGAAGTGGATCCTCTAGAGGACATGTGACATTAAAATGCTAAAACATGCCTACAGCACTTCAGTGTCATATTGTCTCTAGCGGACTCTCCATAACAGAATACACATCTGCAAGGGAGGAGTCCATGCAGGTGTCAAGGACTTGCATTAGCAGGTATGATCCACAAAGTAAAGAACGACAGAACACTGAATCCTTTTTACACTCAACCCAAGACTGAAAACCAAAATTTTGGAATTACTGCTTTTAAAGCAGAACTTGACCCTAAAGGGGAAGTTCCACCTTGTCATTTTCCCTACCATGAGGCCCCCCCCCTTACACAGAAACACTATGTGGTTAATATTTTTTGGGGGAACTGGTACCTAATTTTTGATACCGGCTCCCACTTGGATTTCCTAGGCCTGCAGTCTGCGGGTCAGATGTGGCTCTTTAATACCAATTGCCGTGGGATACTATTGCTCCCAAGGATGTGTGTATATATATATATGTATATGTATATATGTGTATATGTATATGTATATGTATATGTGTATATATATATATATATATATATATATATATATATATATATATATATATATATATATATATATATATATATATATATATATATATACATACATACATACATACATACATACATACATACATACATACATACATACATACATACATACATTTTTTTCTCCCACTGACCTCCAAACCGTTGGCGTTATTTATACATGCCAATTCCAGTGCATTTTCTACTCCCACTGGACATAGTGCCCCCCTATAGTTTGCAGTCCAGTAAACTGGCCCTTTGTTTTGAAAGTTTGGAGACCCCTGCCCTAGGCAAGCAGAAGTTTGGTCACACCTCTTTTCCCCCAGCCTTCTGTCCCAGAAGGTTGGGGGACATGTCGCAAAGAGCAGCGTGGCTCATGCATGCACAGTGGGAAACTGACTGTGAAACCGCAAGGAATCAGTCGGCTTCCCACAGTCCGCGCCTGGGACCCGAAGACCAGGGAAGAACCGGCCTGGGTGAGGACAGTGCTCTTTCCCTGAACAGTTAAGTGACTTTTTAATAAGTCAGCAGCTACAGTTTATGTAGCTGACTTTTTTTAATTCCTTCTTTCTAGGGCAGGGTTTCTCAACCAGTGTTCCTCAAGAGGATGCTAGGGGTTTCTTGAGCAATTTCTGCCTCTTTGATAAGTTCGCACTGACACCATTGATCTTTTTAGTAATCTGTAAGGGGGTAACTACTTCCAATGACCACAAGTGTAAGGAGAATTCTTCCCACTGACCATCACACTAATGTTTTCACGAGCTGTTGATATAGTAATTTTTAGCAGGAATTCCCTGAGACTATAAAGTTAATTCAAGGGTTCCTCTGTATTGAAAAGGTTGAGAGATTGTTCTAGGGTGAAGACCCTCATTAAATATGATTTTTTTTTCCCCAGCAGAAAAGAAATTAGTTGTGATGAGGTTGATAGTACACCAATCATTTTGAGGAAGAAATGGATTTCTTACAATCCATGAGATCTTCCCTTTTATCTTTAAAAGAAAAGGCAGAATGAAGATGGTCATTGATGAAAAAAGACTTTCAAATAGAGCAAGGCCAGTGATCGTTCTTAAATACCAAGAATATGAAATTAAAGAGAATGGTTAACAGACTCTCAAGTAGATGGAGAGGTTATTGGTCATTACTTTCAACTTCAGCTAAAAGCCTTTTTTTGTTTTGAATAAATTAGAACCTCTGTGGGATTCTGATTATGGTCTGCACCTCTGATGGAGAAGTTCCTCTCACCTGTTCTGGTAATGTTGTCAGGAGGTAGGAGTAAATCTCTCCAACTGAGACATAGCAGCAAAAACTTTTTTTTTTCTTTTGGTACAGATAAAAAGGCTCAAATCTCTTCTGCGTTCTTTAATTGCTGTTTCTCAGTTGGGGAATGGCTCCCCTTGAGGACAGAAATTGTGTTATCCACTCCAGCGCTGCTATTTTTCCCTTAAATACTTAAACCTAAACCCAGTGGCCAGCTCATACTATCATATGCTTCACACATATAAAGAGATATTAAATGTATATAGATATGTGTGCAGCGCTACTCCTATGATAATGCAAAGTAAAACTCAAACCAAGATTATTATATACAAAGTGGAATTTCAATAAAAATAAAAACCAATGACCTCCCTTGAGGACAGTGTGTGAGCTGTCAAGATCGCGCAGATGTTGTAATCCTTCATCCTATACCAAACAGACTGAAAAAGATAACTTTTGGTTTAGGTTGGGCATTAATAAAGGTAGATTTTTGGAAAGATTAAGGGAATAAAGATGGTCAATAAATGGTGAAGACCTCTACATAAATAGAGGGGGTATAGATGACCCCTTGGTGGAGGTACTGTAGGCTTCCTACTAGATGGAGAAGATAAACATGGTCAGTAACTGAGGAAGGATTCCACATAGTTGTAGAGGGTTAAGATGATCCTTGATCCAGGATATCTTCCAGATGGAGAGAATTAGGATTTTTTTTTTTTTTTTTTTAATTGGACTACTGATTAAATTAAAATGTTAGTTTACAAGTCAGATTTGCAAGTGAATGGACTATATGAAGATATTCATTGACAACAGAGTCTTCCTTTTATTATGTTTTTGACAAAAAAAGTTGGGTTATTTTGATGCACATGCATATTAATGTTCTATTTGCCTTTTTGTTACCAGAGATCCTAATGATGATGCCCGCCAATCTCGTTGGCCCATCTATACAGTGACAGAACAGAAGTACTTGCCTTTGAATAATAAACCCCTCCAGAACCTGCAGGGAATAAGGGTCCAAACATGCACCTTCTGGAATCGGTTTCTGCCCAAGCTGCTTAACATCACAGGTATGGATTTCTACAGGGTTGTTGAATTCGGCTTGTGTTAGTTCTCAATTGGCCCTTAAAATTATTCAATTTTGGGGCCAAATGAAAAGGGTTTGGGTCTCTCCCAACTACATCACACCCCCCCCTTCCTACAACAGAAGATAAAATCTATAATGTAACAGCGCTAAAGTCCGTGGATATAACAATAAAAAATTATTAAGTAGCAATAGCCCATGAAATTAGTCCAAAAGAAACAACAGAATGTTCTCTCTATTTGCTGGGTGTGAAAGGAAATGGAAGTCTCTTCTGGGTGCAGCCCCTTCTCCCACATAACAGTGGGGGTGCCTTGTGACTGGCTCAGTGCAGGGTGGGGAAGGAGTCCTGTGTAAGCTCCAGCAGGTCGCTCTGAAGCTTGCAGGGTTTTCTTTCTCCAGTCCTGGTTATTGAATGAAGTAGTGGGTAGTGAGGGAAGTGACTATATACAGCTGGAAGGAGGAGGGGTAGGTGACCTTTACTTTGTCCAGCTTGGATTAAGAAAATTATCACTTTAGGTTGGCTATCAACACAGATTCTTTAGCATCTGATGCATTATATCTGCATGAATACTGTTGATCCTGTCGGCACTCCTGTGAGCTTGCAAGTTATTTTCAGTCTGCAATGTTATCTCTAGAAATATTAACGGTACTTCCAGTTCACCTTTGTGAACTACAGAACACTGGCCCGCTATGTTATGGACATGAAGAGTGGGAGGTGTTCTATAATCCAAACACGTTTCCTGTCCTATGGTGGTAACGCTGCTCTTCCATAAATACAGTACAGTGAGTTAGCGTTGTCACCCTAGGACCGGAAGTGTTACTGGCAGGCTCACCAATGTAAAAACCAGAAGAAAAGGAATGCAGACACCACATCTAAGGACTGGTAAGTTGTCATTTTTATATTTTGTTCATGGGTTAACATATGGTTCAAAGGTACAGGCTCCAGGGCTGGCGTCTTGCCTTGGCTTCACTCTGTCATTGACCTGAAGCAAGCACACAGGATGAGACTTTAGATTCACTATCCAATATCGCAGCTGAAATGGTGTAAAGGAGGGGTATGTCTAAAAGGCTAGTCAAGCTTTATACCTAAAGGTCATCAACCCAGTAATTGGAATCAAGCTAGAAAAGGTCATCAACCCAGTAATTGGAGTCGAACTAGAAAAGGTAACGAGCAATGGGCATTTAGCGACGTAAGAACAAAATGTTTAAACCGTTTAAAAGGTCATAATTTTATTACAAAACCTTTTAAAAAGACATTTTACATCAGGTGGGCAATGTGAAACCCCCCCCCCCCATACATAAAATCAAGGGAAAGGTAGCAGTCAGACTGTTCGTAGAGCTTGCCTACTCGTTACACAGTCACAGCCACTTCTTCAGGGCTTCAATCTCTCATCTGACTACCTGATTTTAATCATCAAATAGATACCGTAAGTACAAAAATATAAATATCTGTAAATGGATTCACATGAACCCCCTATCCCATGGGAAAAAAGGGAACGAAGGGGAAGGGGGGAAAAAAAGGAGAGAAAACCACCGCAAGTGGTATAAGCAGTACCTTATGAGACCATCATATCTGTTTCGGTTACGGGGAGACAAGTAAGCAGGAACCCAAAACTTGATAACAACCCAATACAGATGGGGCAGACCGGGCAGCACCCCCAGGAAATACATAAGCTGTGCTGGGAGAAGCACATGATCACAAACTGAACAGCTAGGGGTAGACATATACACACAACCCCATATGACCCCATGTAAACAGATATATAGTGATAAAATAACTACCGTATATACTCAAGTATAAGTCGAGGCCCTAATTTACCACAAAAAAAATGGGAAAAACTTGTTGACCCGAGTATAAGACGAGGGTGAAAAATGCACAGCTACTGTAAGTGGAAAAGAGGGTCAACAATGCCCATTTGCAGCATCACTGTGCCCATTTGCAGCCATAGGTCCCCTGAACTTCAGACTCGGTAGTTAAGGGTTCCTAGATGCCCCCTAGCTGCAGCCAAAATTTGGGGTCTCTGAACCCAAAGGGTCCCGAAATGACATTGCTGCAGATGGACACAGTTGACCGAATTTGGGGCCCCGTTTCTCAGGGCCACTTAGTGCTAAGAATCCCAAATTTGGTGTGCAAACCCAGTGGAACTAGTACCATAAAATTTCCAAAGCTGGGGTTTCTAGCTCTAAGTGGCCTCGAGATACAGGGCCCCAAAAATCAGTTCAGAAAATGTCAAGCACTTTTCTGTAGCAGAAAATGTCATTTTCCGAACCAGATTTGGATATGTTATGGTACCAGTTCCACTGGGTTTGCATACCAAATTTGGGGTTCCTAGCACCAAGTAGCCCTGAGATACGAGGCCCCAAAGTCGGTTCGGAAAATGAAATTTTTTGCTGCAGAAAAGTGCTTGACTCGAGTATAAGTCGAGGGGGGCACTTTCAGCACAAAAAAATGTGCTGAAAAATTCGACTTATACACGAGTAAATACGGTAAATATTAATGCACAACTCCAAGTGACTCAACTAACCTTCAGTTGTGAAGCGTACAGAGAATAGTTATTTCAAAATGTCCCTTAGCACTAGGGAATAATGGTAGCTGAAAATAGAATAATCAACATCTGTCACATACCCGCACCTCAAAGTCCAACCATGGCTAGTATAGAAACCGCACTTGCCAGGAGAGGTTTGAGTGGTCAAAAAAGTAAGAGGAAAGGTTCAAAGTATTGGGTTGTTCTTCAGTTTGGGGTTCCTGCTTACTTGTCTCCCCGTAGCCGGAACCGATATGATGTGCTCATATGGTGCTGCTTATACCACTTGCGGTGGTTGTATCCTCTCCATTTTTTTTTTATTTTTTCCCCTTCCCCTTCCCCTTCGTTCCCTTTTTTCCATGGGATAGAGGGTTCAAGTGAATCTATTTACAAATATTTATATGTTTGTACTTGCTGTATCTATTTGATTTGTTAATATAATGTACTCAGTCAGATGATGAGACTGAAGCCCTGAAGAAGCGGCTGTGAACGAGTAGGCAAGCTCTACGAACAGTCAGACTGCTACCAATTCCTTGATTTTATGTATGGGACTTTCACATTGCCCACCCAATGTAAAATGTTTTGTAATAAAATGATGATCTTTTAAATGGTTTATATGTTTGTTGATATTTGTAATACCAGAAGGTTGTCACTAAATGCCCATTGCTCTTTACCTTTTTCTAGTTGCATTCACTATCTACATTCTTGTTTCAGGTCAGTGTTTAAGAAGTGAAGCCAGGGTGATGTTGGAGTCCTGAATTCTGCACCTAAAGTTAAGTTAATGGTGCAAATAGCAATATTTCTTTCTTTACATGTTGTCTTGGTATCCAAATTAACAATTAAAGGTACAGTATCCATAGTTAAAAAAAAAAAAAAAAAAAAAAATCCTATAATATGCTCAGTATTTATATTTCAGGAAAACCCCACTAGCAGGAAGGAATATTTTTCTCCAGGTTCAAATTGGCCATAGGGACCAGCACACGCACAAAACTGAACTAGTTTTGGGTGGCTATAGCCTTTAATCAAGAGTCGATGCTCTTTATAGCCTTATTTAGACCGAGAATGTGGTTTTTGTTTTTGTTTTTTTTTTGTAGCACCAATATGTAATAATGCTTACATTTCAGTGCAGGATTGGTACCCTTTGGCACCCATAATTCAGGTGGTAGATAACATCCCGCCACAGGGTTTAATTTCAGTATTGGGGATCACGTTTGGGAATAGAATAGATTTGTGTAATCCTCAGCAGTACCAAAACGAAGAGGGAAGGGGCAGTATATTGGGCCAGTGAGGCTCTGCTGCAGGCACATGTGCTTCTGATAGGAATGGAGAGCAGCGTTCTCATGGGTATGAACTCTGACTGCTGCTTCTCCTTCACTGTCCAATCACAAACTGGAGGTGGAAACATAACCAAGCTTTATTACTTAACTACAGTGGAGGGAAATCTGGTCACCAACCTGATTAACTGTCTGGCTGGGCAGTGTAAAGTTCAGGCATGGATAGATGAATACAATTCTTTGGAAGGTAAAACCGCTCCCTTTTTTATACTGTATTTATCTTCCCCGTATATTTACAATTTACATAGAGTTCAGTTTTAAGTGGTAGGGGGAGGCTAAGTATTGGTCATATTAAAATGCTAAGAACTTTGTTAAAGGTTGGGGGAAAGGAGAGATGTGCTAAGGGTTCTTTTTAGGGAGGTGGGGGTTAAGTGTTGGGCTTCAAGTAGTGGAGGGTTAAGAGTTGGGGTGATCTAAATAGTTATAGGTGAGTGTATTTTCCTCCCTTGTTTAATGCCAGAAACCCAGTGCTGACTCCTGGTGCCAGAATGCACTGATATTGATGGGTATTGGTAGGTACTTTCCATATTCACTCTTCCTTTTCAGAGGTTTAAATAACCTAACTGCAGTAGATAAGTGTTAAGCATCATGTGTACATTTTTAGATCTTTCAAAGCACCCCAGGAGCCAACAAACCCCCAACTGCTCATAGTTTACATATCATGATTTCAGCTCCAAGAGTTGACCCACCACCTCTCGTACCCACCATTTGATTCCTAGCTGTGATGGGTGACCTCGGTGATCAATAGAAAAGTTTAGGCGGTACAGCAGTGGCCCAGAGCTCAAACTTTAAAGGGGCATTTAGATCATTGCTGTTGTTGTTTTAAAAAAAAAAAAAAAAAAAAAAACTGTACATTATGTAGCACATTAACATGAGTTGGGTTAAGGTAGCCCATTGAAATTAACGTGCTGCCAAACACCCCGACATGCCAAAAATCAGATGTGATGTTGCCTTGGTGTGTTTGAGTGTCGCTCAAAAATGAATGGCATGACAATGCAGTAGCACATTTTACTTGCTTTGCCGATGCATTACCACATGGCAGAAGTCTAAATGGGCCCTTATAGTTGGAAGGCATCTGGAATTCACCCACTTGCAGTTCCACATATAACTTTACCCATCTACTTTCCTGTGTGGTTTTGCTTTTTTTTTTTTTTTTGCCCATGCCTTTATATCCTATAGTAGTGGTGTTTGAGTGTCTCAATCTGGGTTTGGTTCATACAGTCTGCTAATATCTGCTAAGAATTGAATCCTGGGTATGGAGCACAGCAGCGGTTAATTGAAAAAAAGAAATACATTTTGGCCCATCCACACCAAAAAAGGTGCATGTATAATTTATGACCGTGCACTGCACCTCAATGCACATCCATTAGAATGGAGAGTTGGGGGTTTAATTCGCTCCTAACGGCACAGCATCACATCAAAGCTTGCGGCATGTGTTGCAACACAATAGTGTGAATGGGCCCTAAGGCAGAGTTTCAAAAGGGTGTGCAAAAGCCAGCATATTAAAGTCCGATAAAGACAGACCTCCCCATTAGGCCAAGGTTGGTGTCGTCTATTAATTATAGTCCATATATGTAGCTTGATCTCCATTGCATTGGCCTGTGTTTCGAACTGAGCAGTGAAGGGTAATGCCCTGTAGACACGACCAGTTTTCCCATCAGAATAAACTCTGAAGGTTTTTCTGACAGAGTTCCGACGGAGTTCTGCTCAAGCTGTCTTGCATACACACGGGCACACCAAATTCCGACCGTCCAGAATGCGGTGACGTACAACACGTACGACGGGACTAGAAAATGGAGGTTCAATAGCCAGTAGCCAATAGCTTCCATCTCGTACTTGCTTCAGAACATGCTTTGTTTTTGGTGCATTGGAACAGCATACAGATGAGCGGGTTTCCCAATAGTAATTGGTTCCATCGGAAAAATTTAGAACGTCTATCTAAGTCTGTCGATTCTTTAGACGGGAAAAAGTCAGTTGGGGCATACACACGGTTGGCATATACGATTGAAAGCTCCCATCAGACTTTTTCTGACAGACATTCCGCTCATGTGTACGCAGCATTAGAGGTTCTACCAGGATTTTGTTGCCATCTGTGTTCTCATTTATTTATTTTTTTTGTGTGGGTATCCCTTGGACAAGAAGTGAAGAAAAATCTCTCCAATAGGGTGAAAAAGAAATAAAAACCTGACCGCAATTTTTTCTTTCTTTCCCACTTTTGAAGAAATAATTGGTTGGAGTTGGGCTAAAGAATTATTTCAGGTATGGATATTTTATACATGGTTACATTGGTCCAAGCTGGACCAATGTAACTATGTAGATACCATAACTGGTTAATGCCCCTGGAAGCTGAAAATCACTGTAGTAGGCACAGCTACTCCAGTGATCTCCACTAGCTTCCAGTTCCCATGCCAAGCAACATTCTGAACACAGGAGGTCAGCCTCTCAACATGGGTGCCATACAGAGAATGCTTTGCACTTGCTGAATGGGTGAAAAATATTCTGTGATTTGACAAGGTGGGGACTGTGACGTCGCTGCCCCATCTCTTCACCTGACCCGATCAAAGAATGCTTTGCATCCATTCAGAAAATTGACGGCTATCCTAAAGGTGACGTGTATTGCCATGGGTTGTTACACTCCTAACTGATATTCTGGCTTTGGGTAAATGCTGATGAGATGAAGCACATATTTAGCATCCTATATTTTTCAGGAACTTCAGCAATTAAATCTTCAAACCCATGCTCCCAACTCCACCCACTAGTACATTATATTTATATTTTTAGATGGCTTCTTATAAAGCCTTTTAAAATCCATGGCTGGGGGGGGGGGGCACAGACAGGGACTTTCGAGATCACCATGCTGGAGTAACCAGGAGATGTTAGAAGATTAATCAATGCTTCAGTCCACCACAATCAGTTTGCAGTTGAAATATTAAGTTTAGCTGGAGTGCCCCCTAAAGTGACCATTTTATTTCCTCAGTGCATTTTTTTAAACTTCTTGATCTTGCTGTAGCCTTCAGATACGATGACTACTTTTTTTTTTGTTTGTTTGTTTTTTTTCCATTAATGCTTTTGTGTGTAACTGGCTAACTGTCCTTCTTTTTTAAAAAAGAAAAAAAAAAAAAAGTGGACCTGTCGTCCAAAAAAAAGCTATGCTAATTCCAAAGAGCAGACCCCACAAAGTACCTACCCTTAATTTTGAGTTCTAAGCAGTTCTTCTTATGTACAGCCGTGTCAATTTTGGCAGTGAATTTTGATTTAGTCTTAGTTTTAGGACTAAAATGGCATTTTAGTTTTAGTCCCATTTTAGTCTTCTGCAATTGTTTTAGTCGACTAAATCTCCAGTACATTTTAGTCGACTAAAACTCATTTTAGTCGTCTAAAATCTAATGGGTGTAATTAAATTGTACTGCATTAGTTAACATTTCTCTACAATTTCCAAACTTCTTATATACTGCTGAATTGAAAAATCTATTATGTTATTATTTATGGTATTGAGGTATGAACATGCACTACAGACCAGTGTTAATTTTGAAGTAAAATTCCAATTTAGTTTTAGTCTTTTGACTAAAATGGCATTTTAGTGTTAGCCCCATTTTAGTCTTTTGACTAAAATTCCAATTGTTTTAAGTCGTATTTTAGTCATTTCAGTAGTTTTTAGTCGTATTTTAGTAGACTAAAATTAACACTGGTACAGCCTAGGAAGCCCCTGAACACTTTGATCAGGCAAGATTGTACTTTAGCTTTAAGTTAGTGCGTTGTGGGTCGATGGGCAATGGTGGGGATCAGAGTTCTGTTTGCCTGTCGGCAGCCTGGTTGGCTGTTAAGGGCCAATTGTGGTGCCCACCCTCACAGGCTTGTTGGGCATGGTTTCTCTACGACATGTTCATTTTAATGACCGATTGTTTTCTAACCCACTAACCAACTAACATTCTAATTTCTTTTGTCTACCTTTTTTCTAACTCCTAAACCTTCAGACTGCTGCCTTCAAATTTAGACCATTCTTTATTTAAAAAAAAATGTTTGATCACCTATCTTCCAGCATAACCTTTGACCTCTGCTTTATAATCGCCAGTTCTTTTATTCTAATTTCTTTCAATTTGATTTCTGTATAACTCCTCTAAGTGTGATTTGTAAAAACAGCCATTGTAAGTGTGGCTATAGATGGCTCAATAAATCATTTTAGGAACTCTTGCCATTATTGGACTACTTTGAAGCTACTAGGGAACAATAAGCTGTTGGAGGTGTTTGCTACAGGAAGATCTTTTCACTGGTTGGCAAATGTCCTTGCCAGTGTAACTAGTATATAAAACTATCATCACTATGCCGCGTACACACGACCGGTTTTGCCGTCAGAATAAACTCCCAAGGTTTCTCCGACGGAATTCCATTCAAGCGGTCTTGCCTACACACGGTCAAACCAAAGTCCAACCGTCCAGAACGCGGTGACGTACAACACGTACGACAGGACTAGAAAAAGGAAGTGCAGCAGCCAATAGCTTCCGTCTCGTACTTGCTTCAGAGCATGTGTCGTTTTTGGTCCGTCGGAACAGCATACAGACGATAGGAATTGATTCCGTCGGAAATAATTAGAACATGTTCCATTTCTAGGTCCGTCAGAATTTTCGAAAAAAAAAAAGTCAGATGAGGCCTACACACGATCGGAATAGACGAGGAAAAGCTTCCGTCGGACTTTTTCTGTCGGACATTCCGCTCATGTGTATGCGGCATAAAAGTTTAGTGACGGGTCTCAGTGGTCAAGTTATTTAAGGACAGTAGAAAACTCCCTACCCATCATTTTTAGACTTTTGTGAACACCTTTAGTAAGAACTGGATGTCCAGCCCATGTAAAACCTCAAGCATCTCACATTCAGACATTCTGGAACTTAAATCAACAAGTTCTTTTTAAGGACACCTTTCCTAGTGGCACATACACTCCTTTTCATCTCTCCCACTGTTCCATTAATTCAGAACGTTGGAGGATAGATGGAAAGGTGAGTTATCAGCTAATAGGATCAACGGGTATTTTTTTGCACTTATGGAATAGATATAATGAAACCCTTTCAATTGTAAATTTAACAGAGCAAGAAGGAGCAAATAAGTAAGTTTATTGTAAGGCTTCACATACACTTTAACCCCTTCCCGCCCAGCCCCAATGTCCCTTTAATTGGACTTCCTGATCACATGACCACCATGATTGGCTGCCAAAGTGGTCACGTGATCAGGAGACCATCCCGCCAGCTCCCAATCATAACTAGATGTCAAGAGCTGTTTATGACCGTTCGGTCACTGTGCTGGGAGTGTACATTGACTGCGCTCTCAGCACAGAAACCTCTGCCGCCCAGGAATGCATATGTGCAGTGGGTGGACATCAAAGCTCACTCTCTTTGCCACCACACATATACATTAAAAGGGTGACGAGACGAAGTGTGTGTTGCTCACAGGATGGGAGGGCCATGAAGTTGCTTTTTTACCTACATGGGCAAAGAATAGGCTCACTTTAGTTACATCTACAGATGAGGCTCTATCCATTTTGGAACTTTAATCAGATGTGGAACCAGAGGTGGCAGGACCCACTACCACTCTCCTCTTTTATCAACATGCTAAATAAATATGTAAATAACTTTTTTTTTTCTTTTCCTTTTAATTCTATACCCTTTTTTTTATACCAAATTATGTCATCACTGGGTCTCTTTTCTTAATGCAATTCAGGCCGTCCATGACTGATGGAGTTACATAGCTTCCTGAAAACATCAATTCCCTGCCTGCAGAACTTATCAAGAGCTGTCAAACCTTGATCGAAGCACTGCTCCTCTCAAGGGTCCTCAGCCACAATGCAAGTAGTAGGCTGGCATTTGGGAGGAGCTATGCAAATTATATATCTGTCTTGAGGAATGAGAGTTCTTGGGCACCTTTTCAGATGAGCGTTCTGATCAGATCCATTTGTCAGTTTTTCAGGCAGATCTGAATAGAAGCTCAATGTTGGTCTATCAGGAAAGCAAATGTAAATGGATGTGCATCAGTTTACAATCGTCTAACCATAGACCCAGCATGGGCCCATTACAAGATGCAGGAAATAATTTGAGTAACAGAAGTGTTTTCAGTTCTGATTTGACAGGTTTCATGGGTCCCTTACTGATTAGAATGGATGCTGCTCGTCTAAAAGGAGCCTTAGGCATGCAGCCCACCCTAGGTAACTCCCACATGTGATGCTCAGACCCTGTGATTAAACGAACTGCACTCTAATGGATATAAAGGACAGCCAGGGACTTGAGGGCTTGAAAGAAAAGTGCTAGAATGATGCTGATTGTCCTCCATCCAAGAAGTGAGGTGGGCTCTATCTTGCTGCACAGCTCATAATATGCAATGGAATCATAGTAAGTCAATTAAGTAAAGGAGAGGAGCCTGTACAGCTGCAAGACTGAATGAAAGACCGGTTTATAACATTAGCAGTAATACTGTCTCAATTGAAATAGCTGGTCTTTACTTTTAATATATAGTGATATCACAGTGCTGTTTTCTAGTTGCTGATCCAGTCCTACTTTATATTGGAAGAAGGCTAGGGTTCCATACTTTTGCATTGGTAAAGACCTGAAACAGCTGCTTATTGCAGATTTGGCCTCCATCAGTGTAATAAAGCAATGCTTCTGGATAAACAGTAGGCCACCGGGAACATGTAATCCCGTACAAGCAGGTCACATATCATCCTACTATTGCTATACACATTTTTGCTATACATGGTCAAGTAATACAATTTAAAACATATATGAAACAGAAAACCAATACATACCAATCTTATCATACAATGTACAGCACCACAGAACATGATGGCGCTATAGATCTCGATAAAGAACAAGGGTACATATCTCTTCCTGGTATCTTTTAAAGGGGAAAGTGTATAATAATTCCAAGGCAGTGAATAGACAAGGGCAGTACTGAAATTAATGTAAACTAGGTAGAAAAATTTATTATTAACTTACATTGGTTGTTACTTTTACATGTTGGTGGAGTAACTCTTCCTCTATAGTAACTCCTTCTTTTTCAGTGCAGGTAAATAATGGATTTCAAACAGCTATGTGCTGCCATTGTGTTCTTGATGGAGTGTTGTAGGCTGTCCCAATAATTACAGAAGGCTACAGATTGTTTACGGAGGTGACACCACTGACCAGCAAGGTCTTGTCATTGGTGACTCTTGTCAGTAGCATCATCTCCTTAAACATTCTGTAGACTTTTGTGGATTTCGGACAGTGTGCACCCCTCCTTTGTCAGGAACTCAATGATAGCATGTTGCTTCTGCTCGGAATCCTTTATTTACCTGGAATGAAGAGGAAGAGTTACTCTAAAGAGTAAAGCCTTGTGCACACGATTGGACTTTCCGATGGGAATTGTGTGATGACAGGCTGTTGGCGGTAAATCTGACCGTGTGTATGCTCCATCGGACAATTGTTGTCGGATTTTCCGCAGACAAATGTTGGCTAGCATGTTTTAAAATATTCCGCGAACAAATGTCGGTCGGATTTTCCGAGCGTGTGTACAAAAGTCCAAAGTACAAACACGCATGCTCTGAAGCAAGGACGAGCCAGAAGCGGTCGGTCTTGTAAACTAGCGTTCGTAATGGAGAATTAGCATTCTTGACGTGGCAAATTATGAAATCTTGAAATTCAGCGCACATTCTTTTCTTTAATGGGATAATAATGAAGCTGCTTTGCTGGGGACACTGATGGCGTTATTGCAAAACGAATTTTCAAAGGCTTTTTTTTTTCTAGTGATATCAAGAATAATATTATTCTCTTGGTGGGTTTTTTTTTTTATTTGGGCAAGTTACCGCAACACCATTATCTCGTAGTTTTTAAGATCAAAGATACAACTATGTTGGTGTCCCTTGTTAATTTTACATTGTATTTTTTCAAATGTAACTGCCTACTCCCAAACTGTCATTTGAAATAAAACACATAGCCAAGTATTATTCTACACAATTTTTTTTATTGTGCATTAAAAAAAGAAAACAAATAAAATTAGACATGCTATCTGCCAATAGAACTTAACCGAAAAGTGCATTCTATGCATCCAAAAATATAGAAAATATACCAAATCAAATCATTAGTCAAACAAAAATGATGTCAAAGCAATAACTCCAAGGCCAATAATAAATGACACGTTATCTCCTCCGATTCCGCAACATGTCTGGTTGACGATCAGCCGTTCAGAAACGAACTGAGAAGCGTGAAATGAAAAGTGCAAAATAAAAAAAGCGAATCAACACTCGCCAAACTTCTACTAATGCGAAATTAGCAGAAGGAGCCCAAAGGGTGGTGCTAAAGAGCTGAAAAACAACGTAGTACGTCACTATGTTCGTATTTGTTGGCCGACAATTCCTTGCCGTTTGTATGCAAGACAAGTTTGGGCCAATGCCCTTCTGACAAAAGCCCACGATTTTGTTGGCCAACAATCCGATCGTGTGTACGAGGCTTTACTCTACCAACACATGAAATTTGAACAACCTATGTAAGTTAAAAGTTGCGCCCACTTTCATTTAACTTCAACATCCTGGAACTAGAATGTGGAAAGTGAGTTGGGGAATGGATGCTTCCATCAGAACATATTCATACAACAGTTTGCTACGTAACAGAATCTTTTGAATTCTCAGCAAAATCAAAGGCATCAAAGCATCCCGTATTCAATGTTCATTCCTAAATAAAAGATGTGTAAGGAATAAAAAAAATTTATCTAAACATTTTAAACTTTCAGAAATTTTTTTTTTAATAGATTGACTAAACCATTCTAGTTAAAAGGGGTAGAAAATATGAATCTTCCAAGGATTTGTGGCATTTGGAATATAGGTTCAACCATAAACTGCCATCTAACATGGCTTTAAGGGCAAGACCACTCTAAAGTGGTGACATAATTGGACTTGGTCATCTCCTGCCTTCTTACATTTTATGGCCAAAAGATTGTGAACACCTGACCATCACACATAATATGAACTTGGAAATCAAATTTGAAAACCATAAACAATGGTATGATTTGACCCCCGCTTCCTCCTTTCCCAAGTTGGTGACTATCACAGTCTCCACTCTTCTGGGAATGCTTTTCCATGAGTTTTAGAGTTTTAGGAATTTTGTGCCCATTCACCTTTTTGTAAGGTCAAGTACTAATGGACACAGCAGACGTAGAAACACTAGAACTCGGTACAGAGATCTTGGCAATAGATTCCTAACAAGGATCCCCCCCCCCAGCAGAGTCCTTCCGAGGGCCACCCTCCCCCTGTAGAGTACAGCAAAAAAATTGGCAAGTGGTTCAACTCTCCAGCACTAAATTGTTTTAGATTGACTAATCCTTTTTCAGTTTGTAGTTTTGATATCCAACTCCAAGACGAGGCATAACTCAGCCTTTAATGCTTGTTATTTGAATAAATAATCTTTATACGCCTTCTGCATGAACAATACAGCGGGTTCTGTTGGTTCTTTTTAGTATTAGGTTTTCTTCTACATTTTTAAGCTGTACAGCAGTATAAAATAGGAATTTATATATTTCATAGAGAATGGGAGATGCCATGAACCATGTTCCATTAAGCTCTGACATCTGACTTCTTCCCTTTTATAGAGACCCGTGGGCCCTGCTCAACCTGCTCCAGATTTCATCCCTCCCTGGTGCTGCTCACACTGTCTTTGTTTGTAACACAGCACAAACTCTGGTCTCCCTCCCAATCCTGACTGGGGACTGTCCCTCCTCTAATAAACTGATGATACTGTGAGACCGCCTTGAGAAAACCATTAACGCTACCTCCAGACTACCAAAACCTCTGACCCAGCATGCAACACTCTACCTTAAGCTCATGCATGGCTTTCTGCTGTTCACTTTACTATTTATTCTTTTAATAAATTATTTTTCTACATTTTAATTTATTGCCTTTTTATTTTTTAGTGTAATTCACCCCCTCCCCCCTTCCTTTTAAAGTGCACCTGTGCTTATTGATCAACAGAACACAGTTTATTAAAGTTTATGTACAGCCAACATTTTTTTATTAGGTTTTTGGGTTAAAACCCATGTGGTGTTTTTTTTGTTTTTGTTTTTTTTTTTGTTTTTTTTCTTGTCTGTGTCCCAGATTTCCGTTCACTTCCTGCCCCTGAAACGGGGGTAGGCGAAAACCTTAATGTCAAATTAAGGGTAATTCCCCACATACATTAGTTGTCACCAGAACAGGTGTCTCCGTTGGAAGATTTACCCTCTCCTTTTGTTCTGGTGACCACTTTAAAATTTTGGATTCCCCATCCTTTCTATCTACGTGGCAGAGGTCGCCAAAACATAGGCTACCTAATTGGAACACATATGTCAATGAAAACCTGACCGTTTCTAATCTTGGGCTATCCAAAACTACAAAAAAGTTTTTGGTTATGCATACATTCCAATAGTAATGGAAGTGTATTTTTGAACGTCAAAGCCTAGTCTGGTTCCTTGTGTTACCATTATGGTTACCACTTGGCTGGTATTTTAAAGCTGAACTCAAAAAATTGTCATCTAAATATGTTCCCTAGTAGCTACAAAAGATTTAAATCAATGTTGTGTATGAAATTGTTAGTTTGCAAAAGTCGCAGTGACCTCATCACTGTGCTGCTCATAGCCGGTGTAGAAAGCTGAACTGTAGGAGAAACTCCACCCACTACAGGCTGCCTGTAGAATACTACAGGAGGGGGTAGAGACAAGACCAGTCACCTTACACAAGGAGAGAGAGCAGCAGTCGCTGGTCTTTATTACGGGAAGCTCCTACACGGGTAGTCTCACACTTGGTTACTGCACAGATCTGGAAGCTATACACAAAGCACACCAGAAATACACATGGCTCTTGTATTTAGATTACATTTCATGGAGTTCAGCTTTAAAGACCTCACCTTTTAAAAAAAAATGAGTCTGGTTTTCAGTTTTATGAAAAGAAAAACCTTACCTTTTCCCAAAAAAGAAGTTTTCAAAGTTTCAGCACAATTTTTCCGTTGCCATGGCAGCGCTAGGTGATTAGGTTGTGAAAGGGTTTCATTTTTAATGGCGTGGAAATGGTTAAATCCCATTGAGTTCTTGTTTTTGTATGTGTTCCAGATACACATCGGGAAGATACATTTCTACAAAGAAGGGGGGATCCAACTAGATGGTGATGTTCTGGTGACAACTGGAAATTTTTTAATTTTCCATCACTTTCTTTCTTGGTGCCAATGGGTCACATGGGAACTTAAAAAGGATGCCCTAGCAGAGACACAGAACAATACAAATGTGATGGGATCTAACCCTTTCCTAAACAAAAAAATTGGCTTTAGATGCATTTTATATACAGTCAGGTCCATAAATATCGGGACATCGACACAATTCTAATCTTTTTGGCTCTATACACCACCACAATGGATTTGAAATGAAACGAACAAGATGTGCTTTAACCACTTCAGCCCCGGAAGGATTTACCCCCTTCCTGACCAGTGCGTTTTTTGCGATTCGGCACTGCGTCGCTTTAACTGACAAGTGCGCGGTCGTGCGACGTGGCTCCCCAACAAAATTGACGTTTTTGGGTTTTTTTCCCCACAAATAGAGCTTTCTTTTGGTGGTATTTGATCACCTCTGCGTTTTTTTTTGTTTATTTTTTGCGCTATAAACAAAATAAGAACGACAATTTTGAAAACGCATTATTTTTTACATTTTGCTATAATAAATATCCCCCAAAAATATATAAAAGAAAAACCTTTTTTTTTTTTTTTTTTTTTTTTTTTCCTCCGTTTAGGCCTAATATGTATTCTTTTTGGTAAAAAAAAAAAAAAAATCGCAATAAGCATTTATTGATTGGTTTGTACAAAAGTTTTATAGCATTTTTTTTATTTATTTTTTTTTTTTGCAGCATTATGGCGGACATGTCAGACATTTTTGACACATTTTTGGGACCATTGTCATTAATACAGCAATCAGTGCTATAAAAATGCACTGATCCCTGTGTAAATGACACTGGCAGTGAAGGGGTTAACCACTAGGGGGTGGGGAGGGGGTTAGGTCAGAGGGGGTTAGGTCAGTACTAAGGATGTGTTCTAACTGTAGGGGGATGGGCTGTGTGTGACACGTCACTGATCTCTGCTCCCGATGCCAGGGAGCAGAGATCAGTGACACTGTCACTAGGCAGAATGGGGAGATGCTTTATACTTTAGAATCTCCCCATTCGTCCTCTCCGTGAGGCGATTGCGGGTATCCCCGCAGCGATTGAGTCTGTGGGACCCATGACCCGACTCACGGCAGGCGCACGGTGGCAAATTCAAAGTAACGTTCGGGTACTTTGCGCAGCCGTGCCATTCTGCCGACTTATATCTACAGGAGGTGGTCAGCAAGTGGTTAACTGCAGACTTTCAGCTTTAATTTGAGGGTATTTACATTCAAATCAGGTGAACGGTGTAGGAATTACAACAGTTTGTATATGTGCCTCCCACTTTTTAAGGGACCGAAAGTAATGGGAGAACTGGCTGCTCAGGTGTGTGGTGTTCCCTCATTATCCTATTTACAAGGAGCAGATAAAATGTCCAGAGTTCATTTCAAGTGTGCTATTTGCATTTGAAGTCTGTTGCTGTCAACTCTCAATATGAGATCTAAAGCGCTGTCACTATCCGTTAAGCAAGCTAGCATTAGGCTGAAAAAAACAAAACAAACCCATCAGAGATAGCAAAAATATTAGGTGTGGCCAAATCAACTGTTTGGAACATCCTTAAAAAGAGAGAACGCACCGGTGAGCTCAGCAACACCAAAAGACCCGGAAGACCACGGAAAACAACTGTGGTGGATGACCGAAGAATTCTTTCCATAGTGAAGAAAACACCCTTCACAACAGTTGGCCAGATCAAGAACACTCTCCAGGAGGTAGGTGTATGTGTGTCAAAGTCAACAATCAAGAGAAGACTTCACCAGAGTGAATACAGAGGGTTCACCACAAGATGTAAACCATTGGTGAGCCTCAAAAACAGGAAGGCCAGATTAGAGTTTGCCAAACAACATCTAAAAAAAGCCTTCACAGTTCTGGAACAACATCCTATGGACAGATGAGACCACGATCAACTTGTACCAGAGAGATGGGAAGAGAAGAGTATGGAGAAGGAAAGGAACTGCTCATGATCCAAAGCATACCACCTCATCAGTGAAGCATGGTGGTGGTAGTGTCATGGCGTGGGCATGTATGGCTGCCAGTGGAACTGGTTCTCTTGTATTTATTGATGATGTGACTGCTGACAAAAGCAGCAGGATGAATTCTGAAGTGTTTCTGCTCATATTCCGCAAAATGCTTCAGAACTCATTGGACGGCGCTTCACAGTGCAGATGGACAATGACCCGAAGCATACTGCGAATGCAACCAAAGAGCTTAAGGGAAAGAAGTGGAATGTTATGCAATGGCCAAGTCAATCACCTGACCTGAATCAGATTGAGCATGCATTTCACTTGCTGAAGGGAAAATGCCCCAAGAACAAGCAGGAACTGAAGTCAGTTGCAGTAGAGGCCTGGCAGAGCATCACCAGGGATGAAACCCAGCGTCTGGTGATGTCTATGCGTTCCAGACTTCAGGCTGTAATCGACTGCAAAGGATTTGCAACCAAGTATTAAAAAGTGAAAGTTTGATGGATAATTGTTGATCTGTCCCATTACTTCTGGTCCCTTTTAAAAAGTGGGAGGCACATATACAAACTGTTGTAATTCCTACACCTGATTTGGATGTAAATGCCCTCAAATTAAAGCTGAAAGTCTGCAAGTAAAGCACATTTTGTTGTATTTCATTTCAAATCCATTGTGGTGGTGTATAGAGCCAAAAAGATTAGAAATATGTCCCAATATTTATGGACATGACTGGCTCAGCTACCATTCATGTAGACCATAAGAATGATGAACTTCTCAAGGCAAAAAAAAATGATTTGCTCAAATTCAGTGGATTGACTAAACTGTGCATTTTAGTGCAGTTTAGCACGATACAATTATTGTACTGTAATGCCAATATCCTAACCTCCATACAGCTGCCAAGGAATGCAAGGCAGGGCTGAACATATTCCTTCCAAAGTACACTAAAACCCTAAAAATGGGAAAAAAACGCAAGCGTAGGGCTTGTCATTTACTTCCACCTCCTATGCAGGATATTATTTTCTTCAAAACTACAAGTGCACTTTAATAATGGCATTGTCATCCGCTTGCATGTCTCCTTTCATCATTCATAGAACAAAGTCACATTTTTATATTGTCATGCTTCCATCCTCTAAGATGTCTTTTTTTAAACTGTTCCTATTAAGAAATCGGTTCCACCAAAAGGGTTCTTAGTTCAGTGACCATAATTATGTATAATCCCAAAATAGATATTACGATTTCAGTGGAGGTTCATGGGTTAAATAGCCAGGAGCATTTTATTATCATGGGAACGCAGCCTATCAATTAACCAAAGACCAGTGCCATCCCTGTGACACTTCATATTCATGGAAATGCAGTCCAAGTCATTCCAGTGACATCAATGACACTTTGGGGGAGATTTATTCTATGTAGCTATGCATAGTAACCAATCGGCTTCTAGGTTTTATTGTCAAACTTAATTAAACAAGCTGAAGTTAGAAGCTGATTGGTTACTATGCTCAGCTGCACCAGATTTTGTGTGCAGTTTTAGTAAATCTCCCCCTATATATTCATGAGAGAATGGCTTTTCCATTCACCAGAGACCAGCGACATCACCAGCACTTCATATTCATGAGAATACAGCCTGTCCAATCGCTAAAAGCCAGTGACTTGACTGACACCTCATACTAATAACGCCGCCTGTAAATTGAGTAAAGACTAGTGGCAATCGCCTACACTTTTTTAAAATGTGGTCTGTCCATTCACTAGAGACCAGTGATATCACCAACGGTTTATGAGAACACAGCCCCTCTAGTCACTAGAGACCAGTGACATCACCGACACTTCATGAGAACATGGTTTGTCCATTCACTAGAGACCAGTGATATCACCAACACTTCATTAAAATATTGGTCTGCCCATTCACTAGAGACCAGTGACATCACCAACACTTCATGAGAACATGGTCTGTCCATTCACTGGAGACCAGTGACATCACCAATGGTTCATGAAAACTCAGCCAATCCATTCACTTGTCTCTGGTTACTAGACACCAGTGGCATCATCTGAACTTCATGAGAACACAGCCCATCCATTCACTAGAGACCAGTGACATCACCAACACTTCATGAGAACATGGTCTGCCCATTCACTAGAGACCAGTGATATCACCAACACTTCATTAAAACATGGTCTGCCCATTCACTAGAGACCAGTGACATCACCAACACTTCATGAGAACATGGTCTGTCCATTTACTAGAGACCAGTGACATCACCGAAACGTCATTAAAACATGGTCTGTTCATTCACTGGAGACCAGTGACATCACCAACAGTTTATGAGAATGCACCCCATCCATTCACTTGTCTCTGGTCACTAGACACCAGTGACATCATCTGAACTTCATGAGAACACAGCCCATCCATTCACTAGAGACCGGTGACTGGTCTCTTTCCCCTACCCCACCGTGTAAAATTCAAAATGCTAACCATAACATACAAGGCCATTCACAACATCGCCCCCATCTACATCACCAACCTCATCTGCAGATATCACCCAAATCGCCCCCTCCGCTCCTCCCAGGACCTCCTGCTCTCTAGCTCCCTTGTTACCTCCTCCCATGCTCGCCTTCAGGACTTCTCCAGAGCCTCTCCCATCCTCTGGAATTCCCTGCCCCAGTATGTCCGATCAGCCCCTACCCTGTCCACCTTTAGGAGATCCTTGAAAACTCATTTATTCAGGGAAGCCTATCCCACACCCACATAACTGTCCCTGAGCCACCCCCATCAAATCATTCTTTGCAGCTATTACCTTTTGTACCACCACCCCCTCCCTTTTAGAATGTAAGCTCTACGAGCAGGGCCCTCCTGTACCTTTTGTATTGTACTGTAATTGTGTTGTCCCCCTTATACATTGTAAAGCGCTGAGTAAATTGTTGGCGCTATATAAATCTCGTATAATAATAATAATAATACTGAATGGGCAGACCATGTTCTCATGAAGTGTTGGTGAGGTCACTGATCTCTAGTGAATGGATGGGCTGTGTTCTCATGAAGTTCAAATGATGTCACTGGTGTCTAGTGACCAGAAACAAGTGAATGGATGGGCTGCATTCTCATGAACTGTTGGTGATGTCACTGGTCTCTAGTGAATGGACAGACCATGTTTTAATGACGTTTCGGTGATGTCACTGGTCTCTAGTAAATGGACAGACCATGTTTTAATAAAGTGTTGGTGATATCACTGGTCTCTAGTGAATGGGCAGACCATGTTCTCATGAAGTGTTGGGGATATCACCAACACTTCACGAAAACATGGTCTGTCCATTTACTAGAGACCAGTGACATCACCGAAACGTCATTAAAACATGGTCTGTCCATTCACTAGAGACCAGTGACATCGCCAACGGTTCATGAGAACGCAGCCCATCCATTCACTTGTCTCCTATCACTAGACACCAGTGACATCATCTGAACTTCATGAGAACACAGCCCACCCATTCAATAGAGACCAGTGACCTCACCAACACTTCATGAGAACATGGTCTGCCCATTCACTAGAGACCAGTACCATCATTCACACTTCATATTCACAAGAACACAGCCCATGCAATTTTAGAGACCAGTGACTTCACCAACCATCACTTCATATTAAAAATGCAGCCTGTCCATTCACTAGAGATCAGTGACATTGCTGACACTTCACATTCGTGAGAATGCAGCCCATTCCATCACTAGAGACCAGTGACTTTACCAACACTTCATTTTCATAAGAACTTAGCCAGTCCCGTTCATTAAAGGCCAGTGATAATCGCCTACACATCATGAGAACATGGTCCATTCATTCACTAGTGACCAGTTACATCATTAACACTCATGATAACACAGCCCATCCATTCACTAAAGACCAGTGACAATCACCTACACTTCATGAGAACATGGCCTGTCCATTCACTAGAGGCCAGTGACGTCACTGAGACTTCATATTCATGAGAACACAGCCTATCCCTTCACTAAAGACCAGTGACATCACTGAGACTTCATATTCATGAGAACACATCCTATCCCTTCACTAAAGGCCAGTGACATCACTGAGACTTCATATTCTTGAGAATGCAGCTCATCTATTCACTAGTGACCTCACTGAAACTTCATATTCGTGAGAACATAGCCCATATAATCATTAGAGACCAGTGACATCACTGACACTTTTTCGTGAGAACACAGCCTATTTACTGAAGAGCAGTGACATCACTGATGCTTCTAATTCAGAAAAACTGAGTGGACAGAAGATAAAGCGACAACAGCGGTCACTTTTAGCATGTGATTCGGCTGAAAAGCTTGCACATACAGAATTTCAAAAGAAAGCATTATTCTACATGTGAGCGAAAACACTTCTTAGGCCTGTCTTGGTTACCACACCATTAGGTTTTGACCACCTACTGTCATACAACAGCCGATGAAGACCTGTTCTGAAGCAGAACATTAGTAGGACAAGAGCCTAGGGGCCATTTTAAACAGCTGATTCTATCAGCAGTAAGACTCTACTAGTAGCAGGATCATGAAAATTAGACTTTCATTATTACTAGTGGAAATGGCTCCAACACTGCTGTAAACCCTTTAGGAACTTCATCATTCGCATGAAAGCATTGATTAAGTGACATATTACTGGTTGGGGCAACAATATAGTGACTCCATAGGATGGTGTAAGTAAAATTTTAGCAATTGTTTTGCTGGGGAAGGAAACTTCCATCCATCATGGACTTCTAGAACTAAACAGTGTTACATGGTGTTAACTAGAGGACGGGCAACATGGAAATGCTGAACTATGGTGGAACCAGTCATTACCAATCCTGGTAAGACTAACTGGTTCACTTTATAGGAGGCACTTAAAGCAGTCAGTACTCTGTTTCCTCCGACACCCCTGCCACATTCCAATAAATCTGAATCTTATACAGGTCTATACATACTACCACATGGCAGAGCTCAGGGCCAATTAACCTACCAGCATGTCTTTGGAGCGTGCAAGGAAACCAGAGAAACCCATGCAGAACATGGAGAACCTGCAAACTCCACACAGCTAACGTCTTGGTTGGGATTTGAGCCATCAACCCTAGAGCTGCTAGACGGAAGTACTAACCACTTATCCACTGTCCTGCCTATTTGTTCACTTACTGCTGCAATAACAATAAAAAAAAGATTAACTGCAGGGTGGATTGTAAGATGACAGAGGAAGAGCTCTAGCTGATTGACAGCCTCAGCTCTATTCCTATGTGCTGTGTGCAGGGGGTGTGTCCCTTTCCTCCAATCAGCTCTCAGAGCTCTTTTCACTGATGTAACTTCAGCTCTCCGGATTGTAAGATATCTGGTTGAGGTCAGGACAGTCAAGTTCCTCCACCCCAAACTCGCTTTTCCATGTCTTTATGGACCTTGCTTCGTGCACTGGTCTAAATCATTTGGTGGAGGGGGGATTATGGTGTGGGGTTGTTTTTCAGGGGTTGAGCTTGGCCCCTTAGTTCCAGTGAAGGTGTCAGCATACCAAGACATTTTGGACAATTTCATACTCCCAACCTTATGGGAACAGTTTGGAGTTGGCCCCTTCCTGTTCAAATATGACTGCGCACCAGTGCACAAAGCAAGGTTCTTAAAGAGATGAGTAAGTTTGGGGTGGGGGATCTTGACTGACCTGACCTCAACCCAATAGAACACCTTTGGGATGATGTAGAGCAGAGACTGCGAGCCAGACCTTCTCATCCAATATCAGTGCCTGACTTCACAAATGCGCTTCTGGAAGAATGGTCAAACATTCCCATAGACATACTCCTAAACCTTGCAGACAGCCAACTCAATATTGAACCCTACGAACGAAGACTGGGATGCCATTAAAGTTCATGTGCGTGTAAAGGCAAGCACCCCAATACTTTTGACAATATAGTGTATATGAACACTGGACCATCACACCTATCCAGCCCACACACCCCTTTTAAGGTTACAGCTTCCACTCCTCTTTACTCACAAGATTTGGAAGTTTGGCTGTGAGAAATTTCACCCATATGAAAAAAAAAAAAGAAATTCATCTACAAAAGCATTTGTGAGGTACTTATATAGGATATGAAGATCTCTCGTTCAAATTAAGTCCCAGCGGGGTTCAATAGGGTTGCAGTCAGGGCTGTGCGCAAGCCACTCCAGTCTTGTCTAAACCAAACTCATTCATCCATGTCTTTAGGGGGCTGGCTTTGTGCACAGGGTCACAGTCATGCTAGAACAGAAAATAGATGTTCCTCAAACTGTTGCCACAAAATTGGAACTGTGCAATTTGCCCAAAATGTTTTTCTATGCTTCGGCATCCACAGCGCCCTTCAATGGAAACGCCCCAACTCAATCATTTGGAGGAGTGTTCACATACTTTTAGCCTTATAGAACATATCCATTCAGGTAGGCCCTTTGCACTACACGAGTGTTGGCAAATCTAGGAGCCTGTGTACAAGGACTTTTGTTAGTGTCTGAACGCTTTCCTTTACATACAAGTTAAAGGAAATGTGAAAGAGCCTCATGCAACTTATTGCAGATCAGAAGCAGGTCAGCAGGTCCGTAAAGGAGCTCAGAAACATCTTAAACCAGAAGCTAAATGCACCTAAAATCATGTGACATTTGGCCATCTACACAAGGAGATTGTATGATGAAATTATAATGTGGCAATAAATGTAGACTACTGCTGCCTCAGACTAAATTTCAGGCCAACTAACATCCAACCCATCCACCATTTTATCTCCAGACTTTGAAAAATAAGAAACGCCTCAGACTTGAAGCAGTGATTTTCATTTATTCCTTCTCTGTCCTGTCTTTATCTTCTGTCTCTGTCCCACCTCCCTTCCTCTTTGTATCCTTCCTCCATTGCTCTTTCCCCCTCGCAGATAACATCGATGAAGCTGAACGCCAGTGGAAGGTGGAGTTCCACCGCTGGAGTGCCTACATGATGCGCTGGAAGAACCAGTTTGACCATTACAGCAAGCAGGAGCGCTGCAGTGAGCTGTGACATCACTGTGACATCACATCACCATCGCCCGCCGACTCTCCTGCTCTTCCGGCAAGGAAACAAGAAACTGTGGCAAACTGTGACATCACCACGCCGTCCCTCAGGCCACTTGTGCGAAGATCAGGGGAATTTTTGTACATTGTATCATTACTGTGACATCACTACACTCACACTCAATCATAGGTTGTAGAACCACTTCACACTTATGGACATTGTTGACATCAATCAATGTGATGGTTCCTGCCTCTTGTATGTACTGTATGTTCCACCCCCCTCCCTGAAGTCCTTCAACTTGGGGGGCATTTCTCATCCCTGTACGATGCTGTGACCCTTCCTTCTTTCCCTTTCCGCATGTCCATTTGTATATAGTGTTTGAAGATATAAAGATATAAATATATATATATAAATATATAATTATATATATATACATATTTCTAATATATATATTGAGGGAGATTTATGTATGTAGTATTTATTTGTGATGCTGTGTATGTCAGAACCTAAAGGAACCAACCCCCCACCCCATCTCATGCCAAAGCCACAGTGCCCCTTTAACAGGTAAGTCCACCCAAACTGATTTTTAATTTCTGGGCGCACATGGTGGACAGGTCAGTTCATGAAATGCCTTCTTATATCTCTTGAGGACACCAGAGGCAAATTCTGTATGTCCTGATTCCCAGCTACGCCTTTCCGCTACATCAGTTTCATGTTATTTTCTGGATATTTGGTTATTTTATATTATAGTTACGGTTATAAGTAACAAGGAGGTCTTCCCATGGGTGTCCCTTTAGAGATGTAACAGGACAGTGAACCATTCAGCCCACTATGTGTCTACCCATGACTGCTTTGAGTGGACTAACACTTTAAGTTGGACTAGACAGATTAGTCCGCGTAATGATCATGCTTTCTTTATCATTGCTTTTAAACTATCCCATGATACACACCCTGTATAAAAATGGAAGAGATAAAAACATCTGCTACCCTTAGCAGCCCATAAGGCTGTAGCTGCCATTTTGCTAAGGCAGCCTAGAAGAGAAAAGCTGTTGACTGGTTGGAGTTTGTTTCCCATACCAACCAGTTTGAATCTTCTGCAGTTTTTATATGTGATGCTTGCTACCTTTACACACAACTGGGTGAGTCCACTTGGGCAGTTCTGCAGGTGCTGAACTGTAATACCTACCATGCAATGCCAGCCAGCTGGGAGCTAGGTGCCGACAGGCCACTTAGGCCAAGTGGAAGCCATATTTTACTGTCCAGTCCTGCACCAACATGTCATCAGGTTCAAGGTTACTTGAACTGGGCTGTCTATGAGGCTGACATATGAAAAAATGAAGCTGTTGTCCACCCTGACCAAACTCTTAACTTCAGTTGAAACTTTGAAATGCTACAGTCCTCCCAAGAAGCAAATAAAATGAATGGTAGTTCCCTAAAAACGTTCATTCCAGCACCGATCCCACACTGACCAAATTATTTCAGCTGTAGCATGATTAATGGCCATAGCTAGAATGTTTCCCTTCAAGTGGGCCTTAAAATTCATTAAAATTAGTTTTATCTTCACTGGTTTTATGGAGTGCAATATGGAGTGTGTTGGCAGTGCTCACAGAGGTTTTAAAAGGGGGCTTTCAAAGTGCCTTCCTGATGCCCTCCAACCATGATCTCAGGAGAAAAAGTTGGTATATTGAGCAGTACACACACCAGCACTCGACCTCACGTTACCGCAGATGCTGCCTTGAGTATCTTACCTTCTCTGCAGGCCAATTGCTTCTCTAAACCTTCCAACCCCACCCATAGTGACCATAATGAAGCTATAAAGGAGCCAATCTGTAATCTTTTTATGTAAGAATTGTATTCTTGCAAATCCTCCCAACACAGAGGTTGCAGATGTTGACCCTCCAGTTTTAAGGAGAAACCCTAAGATGTACTTAGAGGATGAACCTTGGGTGGTGGCGAGTGTGTTGGGTGCTACGGGATATTGCTTTGGTTGTCATAACTCAGCCACTATACAGAACGACTCCTATACATGGTGTTATGGGACATGCAGTTCCACAATGGCTGGCAAGCCAAGAACTGGCCAAGTGGTGTCACCGTATATCATATAATGAATGGCTGTCAATGTTTAGTCATATAGCTATAAATCTATATATTTTATGTGTCCAAATGATATATAAAGAGATCTATATAAAAAAATATATATCTATACGTGTATGTGCACTATATTCAGAACACCCGACCCCCCCCAAATAATTTTATAGGCACAATATATATTTACCACTCATCATGTGACTTATTTTTGTGAAATTATCAATACATGTATACATTGCAACATTTTAACCAGTTTATTTAGATCAATCTAAAAGAAAAAAAAAGCATTTCCCATAATGGCCAATCATTGCTAGCATGGTTGTTAAGATGAAAGCTAGCTGCCTGGTTGGTCGAATCTCACTTTCCGTTATGTAAGCCCCAGTGAAAATAAAAGGGCTACAACATGACACCAATCAGATGTTGGCTTTTTATTTTTTTGAATAGCTAGCAAAATGTGACCTTTCTTCTTAATGGCTGCTGCCTTGGATTGCTAGCGCTAACATGGCACAAACCTTGGACATTGACCATAAACCCTGCAGTTAAGTCATTTTCATTGAAAAAAAAAAAACACTACCATGTAGTTTATTTTGCTGTTAGCATTACCAAACAGACAATAGAACTGTGATGTAATATCGACTAATCATAATTGTGTTTTCGCAAGCCTGCGTGCCAGACTGGCGAAAACTAGACTCTGATTGGTTGTTAGGATCTGCAGGACCTAAGTGCTTTTTGAACAGTGTTATTAAATAATATTTTACTTGTGCAATAATTTATCAAAATATTCATCAGGTGTACGGTCCTCGAATTATATTATAGATGAAACAATGGTTATATATAAAATATTAAAATAGTTTTTAATTGTCTTGTGACCTTACCAATAGGCTATATGCAGAATTTAATCCACACCGTAACATAGTGCTACCACAATTACATTTTCGGGTAATTACAGGTGTATCGAGTAAGAGCAATATGCAAGATACTGTTACCCGTTGTGACCAATCCAAATTCATCTTTGAGTGATTTAACATCAACTGCTATGGTTACTGCACTTGCATTTTAGATTTTTCCCTTTACCCTACCCCCTCTTTCCCAAATTTATGTACATGGAGGCTTATTGTGCACTGAGTTTCTCTTAACAATCTGAAAGCTTTGCCAGTGAAAATAGCAACATTCATGATGAAGAATTTAACGGCATTAAACATCAAATGGGACAGCATAGGACCACTTTTTTGTCTATGTTTTTTTATTCTGAGTTGGTGCTGAATGCAGATTACAACAGCCGCCCATGACGGGGCCCATCATGGATGCTGCAGCAGATGTTCTCTGGGTAATGTTCGCAATGGGCCCACAGGAGCTGAACTGCTCATAATTATCACAATGACCCCTGACTCCTGTCTGCTTCTCCAAATGCATGATAAACCCACCATAGAGGAATTTGATGCATGCATGTGGACAGTGTAAAGCACAGGGCTCAATGATCTATGTTCCCAGGGTGGTTCGGTAGAGGTCGAACCAAAATCTGAGACATCTTTGTAGTTTATACCCGTGTAAACAGAAAGCCTCCATTATGCCAAGGGCCTTATTATACCCCCCAATGCTTTGTGTTCTGGCTTCCCTTCTTGCCCCTACAATCAAAGCGGTAGACCAAGGGCCTCTCTGTAACCTTGTGGTCATGAGGAACAAGGCTTGTATTTGAATTGTTCAATAAACAAGATAAAACCTCACAGTCTTTGTCAGCGTATCTTTTTCACTAAGAAAATAATTGGGTCATCAGAGTTCCCTGGGTGTTACATAGTAGACATTTCTGACGTAAAGTAGAACTACAGGGGGTCCCCTAGTTACAAACATCCGACTTACAAACGACTCCTACTTACAAACGGGGGGAGACAACAGGAAGTGTGAGGAAATCTACCCCTAGGAAGGGAAATTAACTCCTGTAAGATCTATTATGGGGAAAAGGAACCTCTATCACCAAGGCTTGTTTCCACAACAACCCAAAATTTTCAAAATCCAATTGTCATTGGGACAGAAAGTGAGGTGTGAAATCTTCTGAAGAGGAGCACAGACAGCAAAACAAATGTTAAAGGGGTGATAACCCTTCCCTATGCTATCCAAAAAGCTTAAAAACAGTTTTTTTGGCTGGAGCTACACTTAAAAAATGTACCTGTTCCGACTTACAAACAGATTCAACTTAAGAACAAACCTACAGTCCCTAACTTGTTTGTAACCCGGGGACCCCCTGTATAGGGAAAACCTTAGAAATGGCTTTTTTAACCCTTTTTTGTCTGACACATATCAATTACTTTATTTCTCATCTGTTCTTGAATCCCTTTAGATCGTGGCATGACGTGTTGCTCTTTTGAGATCTTTTAGCATGCTTCACTTTGTCAGACATTGTTTATTTAAAGAGGAAGTAAACCCTGATGGGTTTACTTCCTTTTTGTTTCCCTGCAAAGGTAAAGCATAATGGGCTACTATGCATCGCATAGTAGCCCATTATGTGTCACTTACCTGACACAGGAGCCTGCGATGTCTATCTTCTTCCTGGGTATCGTGGCTCCGGCGCTGTGATTGGCCGGAGCCGCGATGACGTCACTCCTGCGCATGGGAGCCGCTGCTAACGGCATATCGCCGTTAGCAGCGGCATGATCAGTGCGCCTGCGCGCTGCTGTCTACGGTGCATGCGCCGTAGACAGCAGTGCCTGTCTTTCTGCAAATATCTCCTAAACCATGTAGGTTTAGGAGATATTTCTTGGACCTACAGGTAAGCCTTAATCTAGGCTTACCTGTAGGTCAAAGTGGTCTTTAAGGGTTTACAACCACTTTAAGTGATTTCTTGATTCAACAGGTCTGGCAGTAATCAGGCCTGGGTGTGGAAAGAGTAATGTGGTTAATCACAGTTCATTCATTATATATCAGGGATGGGGATGTCAATTACTTTTTTCACATAGGGTCAGGCAAGTTTGGACAGCTTTTTTTACCTTAATAAATAAAATCATTATTTAAAAAATGCATTTTGTATATACTTGGGTTATCTTTGTGTAATATTAAAATCTGTTTGATGATCTGAATCATTTAAGTGTGAAAAATCTGCAAAAAAATAAATAAAAATCAGGAGTATAAAATACTTTTTCTCAGCACTGTATAAATAAAAATGTGCTAAACGAGAAACACCAATGTGTAAAATATTGAAATTAACGGTGTACAATAAACAAAAAGTCCATGCGTCTTCTTAAACCAGGGGTCGCAAACTGGCGGCCCTCCAGCTGTTGCAAAACTACAAGTCCCATCATGTGGGAGTCATGCTTGTAACTGTCAGCCTTGCAATGCCTCATGGGACTTGTAGTTTCACAAAGAGCTGGAGGGCCGCCAGTTTGAGACCCTTGTCTTAAACAATCCACATAGAGGACAATACACAGTGGATCACAGAGAGGTACTCGTTTGATTCATGTAGGATCATCGAACACTCCAAGCGTCACCATACAGGGCACCAGCTGGTATTTAGGTCTTGTTCACACAGCCCATGCAATAATGTTCATGGAAAAGAGAGTAGGAGACCCACACGCCACATAGTGTAAATCAGCTAAAAACTGAAATCACGTGACTAAATGCCTACGTACATAGTAACATGACCACCTGGATTAGGAGATGTTCAAGTGACTTCACATGCAGCATACTTGTTTCAGGTCAGTAACTTAGAAAGCATTGAAGGCAAAGGATCAACATAACAGGCAAGTAACAAGGTACATAATGAAAACTGATGTCCACTACATGGCTAAAATATGTACATAGCCCTCTAAACCAGTGGTCTCCAAACTGCGGCCTAGATGTGGCCCTTTTCTTTCCTTTATCTGGCCCTTGGGTCACTATTCCATCAACTGACGCCATTGATAGGGCACTATTCTTCCCATTGACACCAACAATGGAGCACTATTCCTCCCATTAAAACCAATAATGGGGTGTTGTTTATGCCCACTGATGGGAATTTTATAATCCCACTGGCCACAATCTGGCCCCCACTAAAGCCTGAAGGACAAAAAATTTGCCCTTTGCTTAGAAAGTTTGGAGACTCCTACTCTAAATTATTGAGTTCAGATGTTTCCAGTGATGGGTTAATGCAACATACACATATTAGACAATTGAGCTCTTCCAAGCTTGTGGCAACAGTTTGGGGAAGGCCCTTTTCTGTTCAGGCATGACTGTGCCCTTGTGCACAAAGCCAGCTCCATAAAGACATTGTTTTATGAGTTTGGTGTAGAATGGCCTGTACCAAGCCCTGACCTAAACCCTACTGAACACCTTTGGGATAAATTGGAACTCCAATCAGGAACCAGAAATTCTCATACAGCTTTAGTATCTGACTTTATAAATGTTCTTTTGGCTGAATAAGCACAAATGTCCACAGCCACCCTCCACAATCTTATGCAAAACCTTCCCAGAAGAGAGGAGGCCGTTATAGCTGCAAAGAGGGAGAGCATCTCCATGGTTAAGTAATGGGAAGGCCAACAAGTGTGTTTGTTAGGTCTCCAAAAATTTGTGGTTAGGATATATTTCCTATAATAGGCTTCTTTACACTACGAGCTTCAAAGGGTCGACCCCTCTTATTAGACCCTTGATCGTAATTTAGAGTTTCTTTTACTGTGTACACTCATTGCATATGTATTTGGCCAAGTGATTGGCGTTCCATTTAGAGCAGGGGCTCCAAACTATCTGAACAAAGGCCCAGTTTACTGTCTTTCAGACTTCAGGGGGACTAGACTGTGGCCAGTGGGAGTAGAAAATGCCCCAGCGTCAGTGGGAATAGACAATGTCTCAGGTTTAGTGGTCAGTGGGAGTAAAAAAAAATTACATAACGCCTGTGCCCAATAGGTAGAGGAACAGTGCCCTATAATTGGTATTAGTGGGAAGAATAGTGCCCAATCATTTATATCAGTGGGGGAGGGGGGGGAGGCAATAGTGCCCTATTGTCGGTGACAGTAGAAGGAATATGGCCCCATCATTTGGTGTCAGTGGGAAGAATGGTTCCCACTCATTCGTGTCAGTGGAAGGAATTGTGCCCCTCTGTTGGTGTCTGTGTAAGGAAAGGTGCCTCATCAAAGGGGTCAGTGGGAGAAATAGTGCCTCATATCAGTGAGAAGAACAGTGCCCGAGGTCAGAATAAAAGCAAGCAAAAGGCCACATTTGGCCCACGGGCCGCAGTTTGGAGATCACTGATTTAAAGTAAATAAATAACTACGTTGGAATCTTTCTTTACCAATATCTTAACCTGATACATTAGCATTTCAGGAGAGATTCTGTTGAGCCGGGCCCAAGGTTTGCTGTGGTTCTCTTTCTCTGTTGCTGTTACTGGACATTCTTTATGATATCCTGAAACAGAAGATCAAACACCAGCAGGCACAGGATAAAATGTCTCCTAACAAGAATAAGACAGCTGCAAGCCAAATCAAGCCTCGTACTAAGATCTCTGCCAGAAGGCCGCTGTAATCATATACTGCCTGCCGGGCAATAGATGTGCTGCATCTGCAATCCATCAATGACCTCAATACCTTTCATTCTTTCTTAATTAAGATTAGGGAAAAAGTGAAGGTAAAATGCCTGTGTTGCCCATACCAACCAATGAGATTCCAGGCATCCACTGCCTACTACAGGTAGGATAATGACTCCTGGGATCTGGTTAATGTGTTGTATCTGGTTGTTATAGTAAAAGACTATGAATATGATACAAGAGATGGTCAGAGACTGCTGACATGTGATGGTCAGAGACTCCAGACATGAAATGCTCAGAGACTGCAGACACGAGACATGAGATGGTCAGAGACTGTAAACATGAGACATGAGATGGTCAGAGACTGTAAACATGAGACATGAGATGGTCAGAGACTGTAAACATGAGACATGAGATGGTCAGAGACTGCAAACATGAGACATGAGATGGCCAGAGACTTCTGACATGATACAAGAGATCAGAGATTACAGACATGAGACAAGAGATGGTCAAAGACTGCTGACATGAGACAAGAGATGGTCAGAAACTGCAGATATGAAATGGTCAGAGACTGGCAACAGGATACAGGAGATGGTCAGAGACTGCTGACATGAGACAAGGGATGGTCAGAGACTGCAAACATGAGACATGAGATGGCCAGAGACTTCTGACATGAGACAAGAGATGTTCAAAGACTGCTGACATGAAACAAGAGATGTTCAAAGACTGCTGACATGAGACAAGAGATGTTCAAAGACTGCTGACATGCGACAAGAGATGGTCAGAAACTGCAGATATGAAATGGTCAGAGACTGGCGACAGGATACAGGAGATGGTCAGAGACTGCTGACATGAGACAAGGGATGGTCAGAGACTGCAGACAGGATAGAAGCGATGGTCAGAGATTGCTGACATGAGACAAGGGATGGTCAGAGACTGCAGAAATGATACAAGAGGTCAGAGATTGCAGACATGATACAAGAGATGGTCAGAAATTGCGGACATGAAAAAAGAGATAGTCAGAGATTGCAGGCATGATACAAAAGATGGTCAGAGACTGCAGACATGATACAAGAGATGGTCAGAGATTGTGACCATGATACAAGAGATGGTCAGAGATTGCAGACATGATACAAGAGATGGTCAGAGACTGCAGACATGATACAAGAGATGGTCAGAGACTGCAGACATGATACAAGAGATGGTTAGAGATTGTGAACATGAAACAAGAGATGGTCAGAGATTGCGGACATGATACAAGAGATGGTCAGAGATTGTGAACATGAAACAAGAGATGGTCAGAGATTGCAGACATGATACAAGAGATGGTCAGAGACTGAGGATATGCTTCAGTAGACGGACATTTTATCTGAGTTTGCTAGAAATCAGTGCTATAACAAGGAAATAGAGAAATATAGATTAGTGTCTGCAGGGCCCCCAAGGGTAGCACAAAAACTGCAAAAGGGCTGCAAGCTGGGACCGGGGGCCTTAACATCCAAGATGCTGCCAAAGCCTGGTGAGCTACTGAGGACAAAGGGGTTAGCTGTGAAGGGTTCGTTATTACCCATACCTGGGAAGCCACAAGTGTCGTGTATGGCCTGCCAAGGCTCCATTCACACCTGAGTGTAGCGATTTACTGATGGTTTTTTGAAGTGTTTCTGCGGCTTTTTGCAAGCATTTTAGAAGTGTATTACAAGTGTTTTACGTCTTTGGGCGTTTTTAGGGGTAGAGAGCTGCGGTGTGAGCAGAAAACGAGTGACAGAACGCTCATAAACCGCTCAAGCAGTGGCAGCCGCTCATAAGGGGAGCAGGGGCGCCGCTCTCCTAATCCATGCGCCTGGCCTCTAATCTCCATGCAGGGCATTGGACGCATGGATTTCAGCCTGAGGCTCTAATTATCTTCAAAAAGGGTGCCCCAAGCCCACTCATTGTGTGACATTAGCAAATTAATATTCACTAATGTCTTCCTGCTTCTCCTCCCGGCCAATCAGGAAGCGGGTCCTGAGAACCGATTGGAGAGAAGTCCTAAGACCCGATTGGCCGGTAGGAGAAGCGACTGCCAGGATTCTGGAGAAGATGCAGGGGGGGAAGCTGCCGAAGCCGCGACCTGGATGGGGTAAGTGCGGGGCTGGCGTGCACCCTGGCAGGCGATGGGCGATTGGGCGACAGGGGGGGGGGGAGTGAGGGGGCCAGGTTTGTTTGTTGACCCCCTCCAAAAAAAAAAACAACTGAGCACCAGCTGCCACTGCGCTCAAGTCAAACGCTTAAATCAATTCAAAAGCCTGTAATCTACCAAAAAGAAGCTCATGAACTATTTTGAGCGACAGGTGTTTCGCTTCAGGTGACTGAACACTCACATGTGAACAGGGGCCAATGGAATGAATGAGATTTGGCTTTTTGAGTGTTTTAGAGCTACAAGCTTCACGCAGAAAAACGCTCAGATGTGAACGGAGCCTATAGAGTGTAAGCTCTTCCACCTTCTATATTCTCCCTAACAGATTGTAAACTCTTCCACCTTCTGCATTCCCCTAATAGATTGTGGGCTCTTTTACATTCTGCATCCTCTGTTATAAATGTGTACACTCCTCAACAGTCTGCATGATCCTTCCATATACCCTATTAGATTGTAAGCTCTTCCACCTTCTGTATCTTCCCCTACACCACAATAGATTGTAAGCTCTCCTACCTTCTGCCTCCTACATTGTACCCTAATAGATTGTCAGCTTCTGAACCCTCTTTATTCTTCCTTATACCCTAATAGTTTGTAAGCACTTCCACTTTCTGTAGCCTCCCATTTTCCGTAATAGACTGTAAGCTCTTCTTCATTCTGCATCCTCTCTTATACCAGAATTGATTGCAAGCTCTTTCAACTTCTGCGTCTTCATTTATACCCTAACAGACAGTAAGCACTCCCATCTTCTATATCTTATACCCTTACAGAAAGTAAGTTATTTTACATTCTCTATCCTCTCTAATACCCTCATAGATCTTCTCCTTCTGTATCCCTTCCTATACTATAATAGATTGTAAGCTCTTCCCCTTCGCTATCTCTTCCTATACTCTAATAGATTGTAAGCTCTTCTTCTTCTGTATCTCTTCCTATACTCTAATAGATTGTAAGCTCTTCTTCTTCTGTATCTCTTCCTATACTCTAATAGATTGTAAGCTCTTCTTCTTCTGTATCTCTTCCTATACTCTAATAGATTGTAAGCTCTTCCCCTTCGCTATCTCTTCCTATACTCTAATAGATTGTAAGCTCTTCTACCATCTGTATCTCTTCCTATACTCTAATAGATTGTAAGCTCTTCTCCTTCTATATCTCTTCTCATACTCTAATAGATTGTAAGCTCTTCTACCATCTGTATCTCTTCCTATACTCTAATAGATTGTAAGCTATTCTCCTTCTGTATCTCTTCCTATACTGTAATAGATTGTAAGCTCTTCTACCATCTGTATCTCTTCCTATACTCTATAGATTGTAAGCTCTTCTCCTTCTGTATCTCTTCCTATACTATAATAGATTGTAAGCTCTTCTACCATCTGTATCTCTTCCTATACTCTAATAGATTGTAAGCTCTTCTTCTTCTGTATCTCTTTCTATACTCTAATAGATTGTAAGCTCTTCTACCATCTGTATCTCTTCCTATACTCTATAGATTGTAAGCTCTTCTCTTTCTGTATCTCTTCCTATACTCTAATAGATTGTAAGCTCTTCTACCATCTGTATCTCTTCCTATACTCTATAGATTGTAAGCTCTTCTCTTTCTGTATCTCTTCCTATACTCTAATAGATTGTAAGCTTTTCTACCATCTGTATCTCTTCCTATACGCTAATAGATTGTAAGCTCTTCTCCTTCTGTATCTCTTCCTATACTCTAATAGATTGTAAGCTCTTCTCCTTCTGTATCTCTTCCTATACTCTAGTAGATTGAAAGCTCTTCTCCTTCTGTATTTCTTCCTATAATCTAATAGAGTGTAAGCTCTTCTCCTTCTGTATTTCTTCCTATACTCTAATAGAGTGTAAGCTCTTCTCCTTCTGTATTTCTTCCTATACTCTAATAGAGTGTAAGCTCTTCTCCTTCTGTATCTCTTCTTATACTCTAATAGATTGTAAGCTCTTCTCCTTCTGTATCTCCTTCTGTACTCTAATAGATTGCAAACTCCTCCCCCTTCTGTATCCTCCCTTACACCCTAACAGATTGTAAGCTCTTCCCCCTTCTGTGTCCACCCTTACACTTTAATAGATTGTAAGCTCTTCCACCTTTTATATGGCCCCCTGCATTGCAATGCTTTACACACAGAGACTTCTGGCAGCTTGACCAGGTCCTGGCATCTCACCAGCAATCTTCTCCCGATTTCCTTACACGGGCTGAGAGGGAGGAAAGCAATTACAATCTGGAAGTGTCAACTAACTTTAATGTCCCACTTTCCCGGGAAGCTCAAAGTCCTGTCCTACATTAATTATTAATCCCGCATGTTGCCCGATCACCACTTTCAGAGGAAGGAAAGATGGACACCTTTAAATGGTAACGGTATTTACCATTTAAAGGGACACCTTTAAATGGTAAATGGTAAATCCATATGCATCCATATGCAATAGTTTTACATGAACTATTACAAGCCAAACAAGGAAAGCCATTGTTGACCCAATCTTCTGAGGTGGGGTCCTAAGCATGGGCTCCTCCATACTTGCTTTGGTCTCTGAGGAGTGATCTGCATTGGGGTCACTCTTCAGTGGTCTCTGAAAAGTGATCCGCATTGGGATCACTCCTCAGAGGTCTCTGAAGAGTGATCCACATTGGGCTCACTCTTTAGAGAGCATTTGACAGACAGCGAGGAGACATTGTGTCCTTGAACCCTACACCAGCATGCTGCAGCCGCATGCATTGCACACAGTTGTGGGTTGCTTGCAGAGTGGCCCCATCCTTTTGAATGGGCGCTACGCCCAGCAAAAGCAGCAGGGGGTATAATTCCTGCTACGAACCAAAGCATCACGGGCGAGGCATGTGTACACCCTGGCCGCTGCCTCTGCTGCTAAAGAGAGGAGCGGTTGGGTGTGGTAAAAATTTGGTTCAACCTCAGGGTTTTACCACCCCTCAACCACTAGTGTAAACAAGATTACTTTTATTGGCGGCGGGCCCGCCGTGTTCTGGTGCCCACCGCCGCTTACCGGAGCCGTCGTAACGGGAGGGGGACCCGCCGCCGATAAAAGTGATCTTGCGGCGAATCCGCCACAGAGACCACTTTTATCTTGAAGTAGACCGCCCGCTGAAGAAGGGGATACCGGGGTTATGATAGCTAGCTGCTGTCATAGCAACGACAACTCCTCTTCAAAGTACCGATGTATAACGACGGTGGGCGGTCCGGAAGTGGCTAGAGCAGGGGTCTGCAAACTTTAGTCGATTGGTTTTTCGCCACACTATATAGGTGCTCATAGAGCACCAATCGACTAATGTAGCAAAACACTTTGTGTGTACAGGTGATTAACAAAATCAAGGTTCCAAAAAGATGGGATGACCTTTTCCGGCTACTTCGCCGGAGAGAAGTCTTCTGGATTTTCCATCTTCTAGACTTTTCACCTCTAGACGCACGGGTTAAACTTTGAGTGGGATGTGAGCCACTTTTAGGAATAGTTGGTACACAGTTCTCCCCGGCTGCAACTGGCATTGTCTTACCCATCCTATGTACAGTATCTCACAAAAGTAAGTACACCCCTCACATTTTTGCAAATATTTTATTCTACCTTTTCATGTGACGACACTGAAGAAATGACACTTTGCTACAATGTAAAGTAATGAGTGTACAGCTTGTATAACAGTGTAAATTTTCTGTCCCCTCAAAATAACTCAACACACAGCCATTAATGTCTAAACCGCTGGCAACAAAAGTGAGTACACCCCTAAGTGAAAATGTCCAAATTGGGCCCAAAGTGTCAATATTTTGTGCGGCCACCATTATTTTCCAGCACTGCCTTAAAAGGGTTGTAAACCCTCATGTGTTTTCACCCTAATGCATCCTATACATTAAGGTGAAAAAACTTCTGTCAGTGAGCCCCGTAATTCCCTCGGCGGAGACACGCTTTCCCTCTCTGCACGGGGTCCCGGCTATTGATTGGATAGATTGATAGCAGCGCAGCCATTGGCTCCCGCTGCTGTCAATCAAATCCAATGACGTGGGCGCCGGGAGGTGGGGCCATGTCCGGCATTGGTGTCTATGGACGCAAATGCTGGACTCAGGAGCGCGCCCCCACAGGAGCACTTCTCCTAGGGGGTTATACGATGCGGGGAGGAGCCGCGAAAGCCACCGAGGGACCCCAGAAGAGGATGATCGGGGCCACTCTGTGCAAAATGAGCTGCACAGTGGAGATAAGTATGATATGTTTCTTATTTAAAAAAAAAAAAAAAACACACAGGTTTACAATCACTTTAACCCTCTTGGGCATGGCGTTCACCAGAGTTTCACAGGTTGCCACTGGAGTCCTCTTCCACTCCTCCATGACAACATCACGGAGCTGGTGGATGTTGGAGACCTTGCGCTCCTCCACCTTCCATTGGAGGATGCCCCACAGATGCTCAATAGGGTTTAGGTCTGGAGACATGCTTGGCCAGTCCATCATCTTTACCCTCAGCTTCTTTAGCAAGGCAGTGGTCATCTTGGAGGTGTGTTTGGGGTCGTTATCATGTTGGAATACTGCCCTACGGCCCAGTCTCTGAAGGGAGGGGATCATGCTCTGCTTCAGTATGTCACAGTACATGTTGGCATTCATGGTTCCCTCAATGAACTGTAGCTCCCCAGTGCTGGCAGCACTCATGCAGCCCCAGACCATAACACTCCCACCACCATGCTTGACTGTAGACAAGACACACTTGTCTTTGTACTTCTCACCTGGTTGCCGCCACACACGCTTCACACCATCTGAACCAAATAAGTTTATCTTGGTCTCATCAGACCACAGGACATGGTTCCAGTAATCCATGTCCTTAGTCTGCTTGTCTTCAGCAAACTGTTTGCAGGTTTTCTTGTTCCTCATCTTTAGAAGAGGCTTCCTTCTGGGACGACAGCCATGCAGACCAATTTGATGCAGTGTGCGGCGTATAGTCTGAGCATTAACAGGCTGACCCCCCAACCCCTTCAACCTCTGGAGCAATGCTGGCAGCACTTATACCTCATACTCATGGACCATGGCGAGGCCTGTTCTGAGTGGAACCTGTCCTGTTAAACCACTGTATGGTCTTGGCCACCATGCTGCAGCTCAGTTTCAGGGTCTTGGCAATCTTCTTATAGCCTAGGCCATCTTTATGTAGAGGAACAATTCTTTTTTTCAGATCCTCAGAGAGTTTATTGCCATGAGGTGCCATGTTGAACTTCCTGTGACCAGTATGAGAGAGTGAGAGCGATAACACCAAATTTAACACACCTGCTCCCCATTCACACCTGAGACCTAGTAACACCTTGTAAAATCACAGCGGGAAGGGAAAATGGCAAATTGGGCCCAATTTGGACATTTTCACTTAGGGGTGTACTCACTTTTGTTGCCAGCGGTTTAGACATTAATGGCTATGTGTTGAGTTTATTTGAGGGGACAGAAAATTTACACTGTTATACAAGCTGTACACTCACTACTTTACATTGTAGCAAAGTGTCATTTCTTCAGTGTTGTCACATGAAAAGATAGAATAAAATATTTACAAAAATGTGAGGGGGTGTACTCACTTTTGTGAGATACTGTATATATGTAGCGGTACCCCTGTAGGGGCTGCTAAGTGATGTGGCCCTCCTGTCACCCTGCCCAACCCGGCATTCAATTCTCAGTCACTCTAAGACAATGAACAGTCCATGTGCTTGTTTTTGTTTGTTTTATTGAGGGAATTTAATGTGGATGGGGTAAGGGAAATATGGGATGCCTGATGAATTGAAGAACAATCAATTGGGACAAACTATGTACAGTTCCTGAACTCATCACCACTTCAGTCTCCTCCAGCACTTTTACTTGCTTGCAGACTATTCTTCTTCCCTCCTCCTGCACAACTCTTGACTCTCAGGTCCAGCTAGCACTAAATGGTTGGGCCTGACTCTGACTCTGCCAGACCTTAGCAACCGCCCTTTGCAGGCAGGGACCGCGGGCCCCTGTGGTGTAGCAAAAAAATAGAAAGTCTCCAGTGCTAGCTGTCCTACAGATGGACCACTCCTCCCAGTCATCCCTCTCCAGGCCCTGCCAGCCCACCTGGCTGCAGCTGCCCGACTTCACTGCCTATGACATCACAGTCCACTTCACTGGCTCTGCACCTACTCCAGACTGCATGCTCTCAGTCCTCTCAGGCGTGATTCTCCAGTCCTCCCGACTGTGCATGTCACTCACCAGCTCTCCTGGCTGTGACCAGTTCCTCTCCTTGAAGATTTGCCCGGCAATGCTAGCTCCTGCTGTCCTCTCTGCTTCTCCTGTGCCTCCTGTCCCAAACCTTTACGCTTTCTTGAAGGGCTCTGTCCGCACCCAGTCCCAAAGTCACCCCCCACCTTCCCAGACTGGGGGAGCTCCCTCGAAAGCCCCCGACAGCCTAGCACTCCATTTTCAAGCTCTGAACAACTCCAACAACTCCCCCCCAGCTGGGTTGACCCTGGGTATTTAAGGAGGCCTGCCTCCTGCCAATTCAGGTTGGGGATTGGTCAGGGCTCCTTAGAACACCTCAGGCAGCTTCACCTCTCCTCCTCTCCTTCTAGAATCCTCTAGAAGAAAGAGGGAGATCTTAGTGATGCTGCCTGTGAGTCACCAGCTGCTAAATCAAAACAAACAGGCCTGGCTGCCAGCCAAGGCTGCCTAAATTTACCTTACCTATACACAAAATTCCTATTCTAGCACCTACCTAAGTAGAGGGTGTTACATATATATACATTTTATCACCATCCTTTGTGGAGATTTGGAACCCGTACAAAAAACCGTACAGCAAGAGATGGAATCAACAGCTAATATGTTCCAGCTATGAGTAAGCACCAGTAGTTATGTTGTGAAACATGGTAGCTGTTGATTCCATCTCTTGCTGTACGGTTTTTAACCAATAAAAAATTATCATTGGAGTGCGGAAACCCGGACTGAATTTCTTTTTACGTGCTATTTTGCATCACCCGTATCTGAGGATGAGGAGATTTTTGTGGCCCAGACACCTGGAGCAGGTCCCTCTTGTCAGTGCTCCATTGTTGGTATCAAAGGGAGAAATAGTGACCCATCATTGGTTGAATGGGGGGAATAGTTTGCCACTGTTGGTGTTAGTGGTAGGAACTATGCCCCGCTGTTGCTGAGGGTAGGGGGTATAATGCCCCAAGGGCTGCATAAAAGAAAGCAAAGGGCCACAGTTTGGAGACCACTGGTCTAGGGGAAGCAGAAAAAAAGCAACTTTACTTATCTTATTCTTCTCTCTTCCAGTAGATGGCGCTCTTCTTTTCTCTCCGATGTCCTCAATTACGTACAATGAAAAACTGCTGGTCCTGCATGGTACGTGATGATGTCAAAATGCCTATAACCAATGGAGCCCCAAAGAAAAGTGGCTTCGGGGAGAGGACATTCAGTTGGGACGAAGAGTGTGGAAGCAAAGTACAGGCTGTCCCCTAGTTACAAACATCCGACTTACAAACGACTCCTACTTACAAACGGAAGGAGACAACAGGAAGTGAGAGGAAATCTACCCCTAGGAAGGGAAATTCTCTCCTGTAAGGGTTAATATGGGAAAAAGGTGTCTCCACTGAAGCTTTATCACCAATCCTTGTTTCCACAACAACCCAAAATTTTCAAAATCCAATTATCATTGGGACAGAAAGTGAGGTGAAATCTTCTGAACAGGGGCACAGACAGCAAAACAAATGTTACAGGGGTGATGATAACCCTTCCCTATGCTACCCAAAAAGCTTAAAAATAGATTTTTTTGGCTGGACCTACACTTAACCACTTGCCGACCACCTGCCGCAGTTTTACTGCGGCAGAATGGCACGGCTGGGCGAAACGACGTTATGTTACGTCGCTTCGATCTGTGGCACGGCTGGGCGAAACGACGTTATGTTACGTCGCTTCGATCTGTGGCCACTAGGGGCGCACGCGCGCTGCTTGCCACCGGAGCCGATGTGAGTGCCCGGCGGTCGCGTTCACGGCCAGGCTCCCGCGATCGCTGCTCACACACCAAGAACCGGGATCTCTGTGTGTAAACACACAGTTTCCGGTTCTCTAAGGTGAGAAGAGACAGATCATACAAAGTATGAACAGCGATCTGTCATCTCCCCTAGTCAGTCCCCTTCCCCCTTCAGTTAGAACACAGAGAGGGAACACAATTAACCCCTTGATCGCCCCCTAGTGTTAACCCACTTCCCTGCCAATGACATTTTTACAGTAATCATTGCATTTTTATGGCACTGATCGCTGTATAAATGTCAATGGTCCCAAAAATGTGTCAAAAGTGTCCGATGTGTCTGCCATAATGTCCAAGTCCTGATAAAATCGCAGATCGCCGCCATTACTAGTAAAAAAAAAATGAATAATAAAAATGCCATAAAAAAACTATCCCCTATTTTGTAGACGCTATAACTTTTGCGCAAACCAATGAATATACGCTTATTGCGATTTTTTTTGTTTAACCGAAAATATGTAGAAGAATACTAAACTACTTAACTGAGGGGAAAAAATTGTTTTTTGGGGGGATATTTATTATAGCAAAAAATAAAAAAATTGTCGCTCTTTTTTTTTTTATAGTGCAAAAAATAAAAACTCGCAGAGGCGATCAAATACCACCAAAAGAAAGCTCCATTTGTGGGGAAAAAAGGACATCAATTTTGTTTGGGTGCAACGTCGCACGACCGCGCAATTGTCAGTTAAAGCGACGCAGTGCCGTATCGCAAAAAGTGCTCTGGTCGGGAAGGGGGTAAATTCTTCCGGGGCTGAAGCGGTCAAAAATTGTACCTGTTCCGACTTACAAACAAGTTCAACTTGAGAACAAACCTACTGACTGGATCCTGTTTGTAACCCGGGGCCCGCCTGTATAAGATAAGTGTAGATGCTTTATATCTTCCTCCTAACAACACAAGCATTTAACCCTCGCAGTGACGGGGGAGCCCCACGCCAAGGATCTTTTTTTTTTTTTGGTGTTCAGCTTTAAGGACTCCTGACGTTTCTCTGATATTTTCCTTAGACTTGTTCTGTGGTCAGTGATTCAAAAATGCAAAGCAGCCAGGCAAGTAGCATTTCCAGTAGCTGGTCAGCAACTGCGGCAGCTTTTGTATTTCTTTAAAACTGAACTCCAGGCAACCAGCTGAATACAAATGACGGAGCTGTTTTACCTGCCAAATGATTTGCATTTCTGTCCATCCAGTCTTGGGAGTTGAACAGCTCTGCCACACAGCCCAGCCCTGGCTGATAAGAGAGGAGACATGATTTTACTCTGCCAGGGCCGGGACAAGGGGTGAGCAGGAGGGACAGATGCCCTAGGCCCCTAAGGGGGCAAGGAATGGACGCAGGGTGGTACACCCATTCTAAAGCATGTATTAACAGTGGGGGGAGGGGTGTGCAATTCCGGATCCTTGCTCTGGGCACAGGATGAGCCTGTCCTGGAACTGTACTCTGCTGCAGTTCAGTAACACCTACAGGCCCTGTCCCTCCCCTGGCCTGTGACTGGACAGTGAAAGAAGAAGCAGCTTGCTGATGAGTTCTGTTCCCTGTCTCTGTGCTCTCTCCTTCTATCAGCATGCTGCTCGCACTGCAACAAAACCAATTGACTTATTCTGCTGCTTGGCCTTTCCCCAGCCCGAGCTCTGCTGTACAAGGGCTGCAAAAGGCTGACACCAAGTCAAATTCAGCATCTACATGATAGTCAGGGAGCTGGCCTTTTCGAAAAAGGTGAAGCCAGCGATTATCACAAATTCACTGAAAGTGCTGCCATCAATTCCTCGAGTGCATCAGCAAACAAGAGGATTAGGAGGCCTTCCGGGATAAGAGGGGAATGGGTTTGATTTAGCAGCTAAGTGACCGTCCCCTGACGTCTTACATAATCTATGGCAGCTGGAACGTTCACAATGATTCCTGGCTATGGAAAGGCTATTGTCTGGCTTGTGCCGCATATTTCCGAGAGTCCCAGCCCTCCTCATTGACCGCCTCCAGCTGCTGGGTACAGATGGCCTCTTATCTTGTCTGTATAGGTCCCAGTTACATGTACGCCTGATAAGGCCAGCTCTCATTTTCTGCTACTTATCACCCTATGCCAAATAAATTGCCCGTGTCAAATATGTCTCTTGGGGCCTCATTTCTATCTGGGGACGCTATACGGTCACAGAGTGTGTTCATAAAAATAAAAAAAGGCTCCCGAAATATAGAAACAAGGAGCTATGCTATACCATTCATATGGTCTGTAGCCATAGCCAGTCACATGCTTCACATGTAGACAGTTCTGGTCTCTAGCCGATCACAGACCTTACATGTAGACAGTTCTGGTCTCTAGCCGATCACCGACCTTACATGTAGACAGTTCTGGTCTCTAGCCGATCACAGACCTTACATGTAGACAGTTCTGGTCTCTAGCCGATCACAGACCTTACATGTAGACAGTTCTGGTCTCTAGCCGATCACAGACCTTACATGTAGACAGTTCTGGTCTCTAGCCGATCTCAGACCTTACATGTAGACAGTTCTGGTCTCTAGCCGATCACAGACCTTACATGTAGACAGTTCTGGTCTCTAGCCGATCACAGACCTTACATGTAGACAGTTCTGGTCTCTAGCCGATCACCGACCTTACATGTAGACAGTTCTGGTCTCTAGCCGATCGCAGACCTTACATGTAGACAGTTCTGGTCTCTAGCCGATCACAGACCTTACATGTAGACAGTTCTGGTCTCTAGCCGATCGCAGACCTTACATGTAGACAGTTCTGGTCTCTAGCCGATCGCAGACCTTACATGTAGACAGTTCTGGTCTCTAGCTGATCTCAGACCTTACATGTAGACAGTTCTGGTCTCTAGCCGATCACAGACCTTACATGTAGACAGTTCTGCTCTCTAGCTGATCACAGACCTTACATGTAGACAGTTCTGGTCTCTAGCCGATCACAGACCTTACATGTAGCCAATTCTGGTCTCTAGCCAATCACAGACCTTACATGTAGACAGTTCTGGTCTCTAGCCGATCACAGACCTTACATGTAGACAGTTCTGGTCTCTAGCTGATCTCAGACCTTACATGTAGACAGTTCTGGTCTCTAGCTGATCACGGACCTTACATGTAGACAGTTCTGGTCTCTAGCTGATCTCAGACCTTACATGTAGACAGTTCTGGTCTCTAGCTGATCACGGACCTTACATGTAGACAGTTCTGGTCTCTAGCTGATCTCAGACCTTACATGTAGACAGTTCTGGTCTCTAGCTGATCTCAGACCTTACATGTAGACAGTTCTGGTCTCTAGGCAATCACAGACCTTATATGTACTGTAGACAGTTCTGATCTCTAGCCGATCACAGACCTTACATGTAGACAGTTCTGGTCTCTAGACGATCATAGACCTTACATGTAGACAGTTCTGGTCTCTAGCTGATCACAGACCTTACATGTAGACAGTTCTGGTCTCTAGGCAATCACAGACCTTATATGTACTGTAGACAGTTCTGATCTCTAGCCGATCACAGACCTTACATGTAGACAGTTCTGGTCTCTAGACGATCATAGACCTTACATGTAGACAGTTCTGGTCTCTAGCTGATCACAGACCTTACATGTAGACAGTTCTGGTCTGTAGGCGATCACAGACCTTACATGTAGACAGTTCTGGTCTGTAGGCGATCACCGACCTTACATGTAGACAGTTCTGGTCTCTAGCCGATCACAGACCTTACATGTAGACAGTTCTGGTCTCTAGGCAATCACAGACCTTATATGTACTGTAGACAGTTCTGATCTCTAGCCGATCACAGACCTTACATGTAGACAGTTCTGGTCTCTAGCTGATCACAGACCTTACATGTAGACAGTTCTGGTCACTAGCTGATCTCAGACCTTACATGTAGACAGTTCTGATCTCTAGCTGATCACAGACCTTACATGTAGACAGTTCTGGTCTCTAGCCGATCACAGACCTTACATGTAGACAGTTCTGGTCTCTAGCTGATCACAGACCTTACATGTAGACAGTTCTGATCTCTAGGCAATCACAGACCTTACATGTAGGCAGTTCTGGTCTCTAGCTGATCACAGACCTTACATGTAGACAGTTTTGGTCCCTAGCTGATCACAGACCTTGCATGTAGGCAGTTCTGATCTCTAGCTGATCACAGACCTTACACGTAGACATTTCTGATCTCTAGGCAATCACAGACCTTACATGTAGACAGTTTTGGTCTCTAGAAAATCACAGACCATACATGTAGACAGTTCTGGTCTCTAGCTGATCATGGACCTTACATGTAGACAGTTCTGGTCTCTAGCCGATCACAGACCTTACATGTAGGCAGTTCTGATCTCTAGCTGATCACAGACCTTACACGTAGACATTTCTGATCTCTAGGCAATCACAGACCTTACATGTAGACAGTTCTGGTCTCTAGCTGATCACAAACCTTACATGTAGACAGTTCTGGTCCCTAGCTGATCATGGACCTTACATGTAGACAGTTCTGGTCTCTAGCCGATCACAGACCTTATATGTAGACAGTTCTGGTCTCTAGCCAATCACAGACCCTACATGTTGACAGTTCTGGTCTCTAGCCGATCACAGACCTTACATGTAGACAGTTCTGGTCTCTAGCCGATCACAGACCTTACATGTAGACAGTTCTGATCTCTAGGCAATCACAGACATTACATGTAGACAGTTCTGGTCTCTAGATGATCACAGACCTTACATGTAGACAGTTCTGTTCTCTAGCCTGTGTAGTCTGATCCAATGGAAGTGCTACTGTAGCTCAAATTGCTGAAAAAGTTAATGCTGGTCTGAAAGGTGTCAGAACACACAGTGCATTGTGTGTATGCATAGCCGCAGACCGGTCAGGGTGCCCATGCTAACCCATGCCCACAGCCAAAAGTGGCTACAATAGGCACGTGAGTGTCAGAACTGTACCGCGGAGCAATGGAAGAAGGTGGTATGGTCTGATGAATTCAAGAATGGTTTGAGGAACACAACGAGTTTGAGGTGTTGACTTGACCTCCAAATTCTCCAGATTTCAATCCGATCAAGCATCTGGGGGATGTGCTGGAAAAGCATGACTGATCCATGGAGGCCCCACCTCGCAACTTACAGGACTTAAAGTATCTGCTACTGATAGCTTGGGGACATATACCACAGCATACCTTCAGACTGGGCTGTAGATAAGGGGGTACCACCAGCAGGGGGGCCCAGGCAGCTTGGCAAATCAGATGTGGGCAGCGCGGGGGCAAATACTGGAACCAATCCCCTGTATGGCTCTCTCTGCAGCAGCTGAAAGCTGGCTTCTTCTCCTCTCCCTCCCATTGGCTTTAAGCTGCTGCAGAGAGTGCCATACAAGGGATCGATTCTAGTAATTCCCATCCCACGCCGCACCCATCATCCTTCCTGTCCATCATAAGTTTCCCCCTGCTGCCTAGGCCCCCCTGTGTGCCCCACCCCCACAGTGCACTTGCATCCCTCCTCTCCTTCCCACAGGTAGCTGCAAGTATACAATAGGATCCTTCAGAATGGAGAGTGGGGGAAGGGTCACATTTACGAGCCCCTTCCTTTCCTGAATGAACACTCTGAGTGATTGGTACCGATCATTCAGTGTGTTCATTCGTAACTTAAGCTTAGAAAACTGGGGGGGGGGTGCCTGTCAGGTTGGCTGTACAGGGGCCCTGTGGTTTCTAACAGCAGCTCTGTCTTCAGAGGTCTAATGGAGTCATGCCTCGATGGGTTATGGTGGGTGGTCATAATGTTACGGCTGATTTCAATATGAAATATCATTCAATATGAATGTGATAGGACCTTGTTGTCGGAAATTCCGACCGTGTGTGGGCTCCATCACACATTTTCCATCGGATTTTCCGACACACAAAGTTTGAGAGCAGGCTTTAAAATTTTCCGACAACAAAATCCGTTGTCGGAATTTCCGATCGTGTGTACACAAATCCGACGCACAAAGTGCCACGCATGCTCAGAATAAATAAAGAGATGAAAACTATTGGCTACTGCCCCGTTTATAGTCCCGACGTACGTGTTTTACGTCACCGCGTTCAGAACGATCGGATTTTCCGACAACTTTGTGTGACCGTGTGTATGCAAGACAAGTTTGAGCCAACATCCATCGGAAAAAATCCTAGGAATGTCCGATCAATGTCCGACCGTGTGTACGGGGCATAAGTCTGATTGAAACCTTATTACTGTTGGTATGAGATTGTCCACCACTATGATGTCTCATTGAGTTCTACATACAACAGGCTTCTTTCAGGCGTTACCTCTGTAGCGCTACCCCCTGGATTAGATGGATTTGTTTGGCTCCTCCTGTCTTGAACCTGTAATGACCCATCCTGTACCTGGACCCGAATACAGACACACCTAGAACTTTTAGAATGGGCTTTATTGAGCAGGTAATAGCCATGTAAGGGATAATGTATTCGCACAGCATCTTACATCATTCTGGCCTAGGCTGAAGTTAGGCAGTAAAAAAATAGATCTATATTTTTTACTTTTTACATAGTTTTGATAATGTGCAAGAGGGAAGTGGGAGAAGACGGGATAGAGGACTTTAAAAAACGGGTAAGGTTCAGCTTTAAGCTGGTCATACATGGAGTGAATTTTGTCCAGTTCCTAATAAACAGCACCCAAAATTCAGCCAATGGGTAGCCCTGTTGGCCTCCTCCTGTTTGGCATCTTTTGACTAAAAAATGAAAGTAACCTGGTGGAAAATAGATTCCGAACAGCACCAATCAGATGCATCCAATCAGATGCAGGCACTGTTTGGGTATTTTGACCAGCTATCAGAATACAGTAACCACAGTAGGAGAGTCGTCCATCTGCAATGTGTAGATTTTGTATATGTGTTTCTATAAGTATATGGCAAGCTTAGTGGACTTAGGAGGCTAGTTTTGGGATGGGGTGGGGGCAAATTTTTGCTAATTATTAAACTCGCCATTTAACCCCTACACTTTCTGATTTATTTGATCAGGCTTTGAAGGTATCAATGCCAATCCAGGTGAACCCTCAATGAACACTACTGTATCTGCAATCAATCACCTCATTTAATTTTAAGGTTACACAGGTTCTGTGGATAATTAAGGTGGTAATTAAACTCACTTAGTGCCTTACCTGCATTAAATTAGCCTCAGAACCTGTGTAATTCATATGTGTTTGGGTTTAAAGGGATGAGGTGGCAACCCGTTTTCAAGTTGGGGTTATGAATCACAGCTAGAACTTCGTATTAGATTGTAGATGAAGAGTCCTTCTTGTGCTCTAGCTAAGACAAGTGTGCTGAACCCTTGTTGTGCTCTCCAGAAGACTTGTGAATTTATTCTGGGGCAGCGCAAGCACCATTTCCACCTGTTCAGGAAAGGAGATATACCCAGCCATGGACTCCTGGATCCAGGCCTAATTCTTCTCAGCGTTCCTCATCTGTTGAGAGACGTCAGCATAAATAACTCTGGGGGATTCTGTGAATTCTTAAAGGGTCAGTTTACCTTAATTACAGGTGGAGTCTGGTGGGCTGGTTCAGCCCCTGGCATACTAGGGCTTGTGCCGAGGGGCTTGTCTGGATGGCATCACTTTGACATCAGCTTGAGATGCTTCAGAATTCATTGACTTCCTTCTGACCTGCTTTTGACTTGCTTCAAGCATATTATGCATTTCCATAGATTCGTATGGGAATGCAAAATCCATCTGACATAACCAAAAGCCACTCAGCCCCGGCCCTTATATGCCTTGGATACTCCACCCATAAAATCTGCTGCCATAATGCCGACTTCTCTCCTGTTCCCGTCCACCTGGGACTTTTTGGTGTTCCCTCCCATTTTTGTGTGTCCCAGCTCCACCTACTCAAAGGAAACGGGCCGCACACCAATGACACCTTTTTCAATTAGCTTTATTGAACAAGCAAGCAGCATACAGCACACACTGTCGAGATTCCACCTGCGGCCATTCCTTTTAACGTGGTCCACCCTTGGCAGGGCTTATTCATGAAGAAAGGGGTAGTATTTCTATGTGTGCATTTAAACTGTTGAGCATATTTTATCTGCTTTCCGCTTGACTACCATATCTCCATGATTAAGACCTGCCAAAGGTGAAACACGCTAGAGGAGTGGCCTCGGGCAGAAGGCCAGCAGAGTGTGCCATATTCTGCTTGTGTGTTCAATAAAGCTAGCTGGAAGACGTCTTTGGTTTTATTGAAGTAAATGGGAGTGAGGGAGTGCACAGGGCAGGGTGCATTAAAATTTGGGGGATGGGGGGGTGACCTACAAGTGGGGATGGCAAAGTAAATGGGAGTGAGGGAGTGCACAGGGCAGGGTGGATTATAGTTTCTAGATGGGGAAGTGACCTGTAAGTGGGGATGGGGAAGTAAATGGGAGCGAGGGTGTGCACAGGGCATGGTGTATTATACTTTGGGGATGGGGAGGTAACCTGTAAGTGGGGATAGGGCAGTAAATTGAAGTGAGCGAGTGCACAAGGCAGGATGCATTATACATTGGGGATGGGGAAGTGACCTGCAAGTGGGGATAGGGAAGTAAATGAGAGTGAGGGAATGCACATTGCAGGGTGCATTATACTTTGGGGATGGGGAAGTAAATGGGAGTGAGGGAGTGCACAGGGCAGGATGCATTATACTTTGGGGATGGTGAGGTGACCTTCAAGTGGGGATAGGGAAGTAAATGGGAATGAGGGAATGCACATTGCAGGGTGCATTATACTTTGGGGATGGGGAAGTGACCTGCAAGTGGGGATAGGGAAGTAAATGGGAGTGAGGGAGTGCACAGGGCAGGGTGCATTATACTTTCGAGATGGGGAAGTGACCTGTAAGTGGGGATGGGGAAGTAAATGGGAGTGAGGGTGTGCACAGGGCAGGATGCATTATACTTTGGGGATAGGGAAGTGACCTGCAAGTGGGGATGGGGAAGTAAATGGGAGCGAGGGTGTGCACAGGGCATGGTGTATTATACTTTGGGGATGGGGAGGTAACCTGTAAGTGGGGATAGGGCAGTAAATTGAAGTGAGCGAGTGCACAAGGCAGGATGCATTATACATTGGGGATGGGGAAGTGACCTGCAAGTGGGGATAGGGAAGTAAATGAGAGTGAGGGAATGCACATTGCAGGGTGCATTATACTTTGGGGATGGGGAAGTAAATGGGAGTGAGGGAGTGCACAGGGCAGGATGCATTATACTTTGGGGATGGTGAGGTGACCTTCAAGTGGGGATAGGGAAGTAAATGGGAATGAGGGAATGCACATTGCAGGGTGCATTATACTTTGGGGATGGGGAAGTGACCTGCAAGTGGGGATAGGGAAGTAAATGGGAGTGAGGGAGTGCACAGGGCAGGGTGCATTATACTTTCGAGATGGGGAAGTGACCTGTAAGTGGGGATGGGGAAGTAAATGGGAGTGAGGGTGTGCACAGGGCAGGATGCATTATACTTTGGGGATAGGGAAGTGACCTGCAAGTGGGGATGGGGAAGTTAATGGGAGTGAGGGAGTGCACAGGGCAGGATGCATTATACTTTGTAGATGGGGAAGTGACCTGCAAGTGGGGATGGGGAAGTAAATGGGAGTGAGGGAGTGCACAGGGCAGGGTGCATTATACTTTGGGGATGGGGAAATGACCTGCAAGTGGGGATAGGGAAGTAAATGGGAGTGAGGGAGTGCACAGGGCAGGGTGCATTATACTTTCTAGATGGGGAAGTGACCTGTAAGTGGGGATGGGGAAGTAAATGGGAGCGAGGGTGTGCACAGGGCAGGATGCATTATACTTTGTAGATAGGGAAGTGACCTGCAAGTGGGGATGGGGAAGTAAATGGGAGTGAGGGAGTGCACAGGGCAGGATGCATTATACTTTGGGGATGGGGAAGTGACCTGCAAGTGGCAATAGGGAAGTAAATGGGAGTGAGGGTGTGCACAAGGCAGGGTGCATTATACTTTCTAGATGGGGAAGTGACCTGTAAGTGGGGATGGGGAAGTAAATGGGAGCGAGGGTGTGCACAGGGCAGGATGCATTATACTTTGTAGATGGGGAAGTGACCTGCAAGTGGGGATGGGGAAGTAAATGGGAGTGAGGGAGTGCACAGGGCAGGATGCATTATACTTTGGGGATGGGGAAGTGACCTGCAAGTGGCAATAGGGAAGTAAATGGGAGTGAGGGGGTGCACAGGGCAGGGTGCGCTCCTTCACTTCACCTGGCTTGGTCCTTCTGGAGAGAAAAGCAGATGAAGGCACTCTCAGTAATGTTACATAATATAAAAATCTGATAAGTGATTCAACACAGCAACAACTATCCACATCTAAAATATAGGTTTTATGTGGGGTGACCTTTTAATTTTGGCGGCATACCATGTTAACTGTGCAGGTGCCATTTTGGGCGCTTAGCGCTCCTGATTTCATGCGGGCACCAAGTCTACTGATTTTCCACTGCTGATTACCCTGCACAGCCTGTGGATGATGGCAGTATACAGTGGCTTGCGAAAGTATTCGGCCCCCTTGAACTTTTCAACCTTTTGCCACATTTCAGGCTTCAAACATAAAGATATAAAATTTTAATTTTTTGTGAAGAATCACCAACAAGTGGGACACAATTGTGAAGTGGAACGAAATCTATTGGATATTTTAAACTTTTTTAGCAATTAAAAAACTGAAAAGTGGTGCGTGCAAAATTATTCGGCCCCTTTACTTTCAGTGCAGAAAACTCACTCCAGAAGTTCAGCGAGGATCTCTGAATGATCCAATGTTGTCCTAAATGACTGATGGTGATAAATAGAATCCACCTGTGTGTAATCAATTCTCTGTATAAATGCACCTGCTCTGTGATAGTCTCAGGGTTCTGTTGAAAGCGCAGAGAGCATCATGAAGACCAAGGAACACACCAGGCAGGTCCGTAATACTGTTGTGGAGAAGTTTAAAGCCAGATTTGGATACAAAAAGATTTCCCAAGCTTTAAACATCCCAAGGAGCAATGTGTAAGTGATCATTTTGAAATGGAAGGAGTATCAGACCACTGCAAATCTACCAAGACCTGGCTGTCCCTCTAAACTTTCAGCTCAGACAAGGAGAAGACTGATCAGAGATGCAGCCAAGAGGCCCATGATCACTCTGGATGAACTGCAGAGAACTACAGCTGAGGTGGGAGAGTCTGTCCATAGGACAACAATCAGTCGTTCCCTTGCGCAAATCTGGCCTTTATGGAAGAGTGGCAAGAAGAAAGCCATTTCTCAAAGATATCCATAAAAAGTCTCGTCTAAAGTTTGCCACAAGCCACCTGGGAGACACACCAAACATGTAGAAGAAGGTGCTCTGGTCCGATGAAACCAACATCGAACTTTTTGGCCACAATGCAAAACGATATGTTTGGCGTAAAAGCAACACAGCTCATCACACTCAACACACCATCCCCACTGTCAAACATGGTGGTGGCAGCATCATGGTTTGGGCCTGCTTTTCTTCAGCAGGGACAGGGAAGATGGTTAAAATTGAGGGGAAGATGGATGCAGCCAAATACAGGACCATTCTGGATGAAAACCTGTTGGAGTCTGCAAAAGACCTGAAACTGGGACGGAGATTTATCTTCCAACAAGACAATGATCCCAAACATACAGCAAAATCTACAAAGGAATGGTTCACAAATAAACGTATCCAGGTGTTAGAATGGCCAAGTCAAAGTCCAGACCTGAATCCAATCCAGAATCTGTGGAAAGAGCTGAAAACTGCTGTTCACAAACTCTCTCCATCCAACCTCACTGAGCTCGAGCTGTTTTGCAAAGAAGAATGGGCAAGAATTTCAGTCTCTCGATGTGCAAAACTGATCGAGACATACCCCAAGCGACTTGCAGCTGTAATCACAGCAAAAGGTGGCTCTACAAAGTATTAACGCAAGGGGGCCGAATAATTTTGCACGCCCCACTTTTCATTTTTTTATTAGTTAAAAAGTTTCAAAAATCCAAAAGATTTCGTTCCACTTCACAATTGTGTCCCACTTGTTGGTGATTCTTCACAAAAAATAAAAATTTTATATCTTTATGTTTTGAAGCCTGAAATGTGGCAAAAGATTGAAAAGTTCAAGGGGGCCGAATACTTTCGCAAGCCACTGTATATTACAAATGGAAAAGCGGTTCCTGTATCACTGTGATTTTGTGACCAGTACTCTTTAAATCCGACCTCCCAGCAGAAAATGCCAATAAAAGCGATTATGAATTAATATTAAAAAAAATGTAATCTGACCTCCAGCCTTCCCTGCAACCTTGCTTAGTTGTATAGGGTCCTCTCCAGTCCTGAAATGGCTCGCTCTGATTTCACTGCACACTGTGAGCTTCTCACAATGTGCATTCAAAGCTGCAGAAAGTCAGATAGAGCCTGCCTCATTTCCTAGCAGGAGGACCACCAACATCACCTAGCTGGCCGGCCCCTTTCATTAGATTTCAGTTCTTTCAATCATGGAGGCTCAGCATAATATGTGGGTGTCACCGAGGGCGGTCTGATTGCCCATAAAGTCTGCTTAGGAATGCCCACTCCTCCAGACAAACCTCTATCCATTAGGGCAGGGGTCTCCAAACTTTCTACAAAAAGGGCCAGTTAACTGTCCTTCAGACTTTAGGTGGGCCAGAGTGTGGCCATTGGAAGTAGAAATTGTCCTGTGTCAGTGGAAATAAACAGAGCATCATTGGTGTCGGTGGGAGGAATAGTGCCCCATCATTGGTATCAGTGGGAGGAATAGTGCCCCATCATTGGTATTAGTGGGAGGAATAGTGCCCCGTCATTGATATCAGTGGGAGGAATAATGCCCCATCATTGGTATCAGTGGGAGGAATAATGCCCCATCATTGGTGTCAGTGGAAGGTCTGGTCAGGACCCATATAACAGACAAACAAAGACTTGGGAGGGACACCCTAACTATGCATCACATTGTGTCAATTGGAGGAATAGTGCCCCATTATTGGTGTCAGTGGGAGGAATAGTGCCCCATCATTGGTGTCACTAGGAGAAATAGTGCCCCATCATTGGTGTTCAGTGGGAGGAATAGTGCCCCATCATTGGTGTCAGTGGGAGGAATAGTGCCCCATCATTGGTGTCAGTGGGAGGAATAGTGCCCCGTTATTGGTGTGAGTGATAGGAATAGTGCCCTATCATTGGTGTCAATTGGAGGAATAGTGCCCCATCATTGATATCAGTGGGAGGAATAGTGCCCCATCATTGGTGTCAGTTGGAGGAATAGTGCCCCATCATTGGTGTCAGTTGGAGCAATAGTGCCCCATCATTGGTATCAATTAGAGGAATAGTGCCCTATTATTGGTGTCAATTGGAGGAAAAATGCCCCATCATTGATGTCAGTGGGAGGAATCGTGCCCCATCATTGGTGTCAGTTGGAGGAATAGTGCCCCATCATTGGTGTCAATTGGAGGAATAGTGCCCCATCATTGATATCAGTGGTAGGAATAGTGCCCCATCATTGGTGTCAGTTGGAGGAATAGTGCCCCATCATTGGTGTCAATTGGAGGAATAGTGCCCCATCATTGATATCAGTGGTAGGAATAGTGCCCCATCATTGATATCCGTGGGAGGAATAGTGCCCAATCATTGGTGTCAGTGGAAGGAATAGTGCTCCATCATTGGTGTCAGTGGAAGGAATAGTGCCCCATCATTGGTGTCAGTGGAAGGAATAGTGCCCCATCATTGGTGTCAGTGGAAGGAATAGTGCCCCATCATTGGTGTCAGTGGGCGGAATAGTGCCCCATCATTGATATCAGTGGGAGGAATAGTGCCCCATCATTGATATCCATGGGAGGAATAGTGCCCCATCATTGGTGTCAGTGGGCGGAATAGTGCCCCATCATTGATATCAGTGGGAGGAATAGTGCCTCATCATTGATATCCATGGGAGGAATAGTGCCCCATCATTGGTGTCAGTGGAAGGAATAGAGCCCCATCATTGGTGTCAGTTGAAGGAATAGTGCCCCATCATTGATATCAGTGGGAGGAATAGTGCCCCATCATTGGTGTCAGTGGGAGGAATAGTGCCCCATCATTGGTGTCAGTGGAAGGAATAGTGTCCCATCATTGGTGTCAGTGAAAGGAATAGTGTCCCATCATTGGTGCCAGTGGGAGGAATAGTGCCCCATCATTGGTGTCAGTGGAAGGAATAGTGTCCCATCATTGGTGTCAGTGGGAGGAATAGTGCCCCATCATTGGTGTCAGTGGAAGGAATAGTGTCCCATCATTGGTGTCAGTGAAAGGAATAGTGTCCCATCATTGGTGTCAGTGAAAGGAATAGTGTCCCATCATTGGTGCCAGTGGGAGGAATAGTGCCCCATCATTGGTGTCAGTGGAAGGAATAGTGTCCCATCATTGGTGTCAGTGGAAGGAATAGTGCCCCATCATTGGTGTCAGTGGAAAGAATAGTGTCCCATCATTGGTGCCAGTGGGAGGAATAGTGCCCCATCATTGGTGTCAGTGGAAAGAATAGAGTCCATTCTTGGGAACAATGGGAGACATAGTGCCCCGTTGCTGAGGTCAGTGGGAGGAATGAAAGGTGTCCCAAGAGCTGGATAAAGACAAGTAAAGTGCCCCATCCCCCCCCCCCCCCCTCCGGGGCAGTTTGGAGAACACTGCATTAAGGCATTTGAATATTTGCATAACTCCTGCCAAGTGGCAGCCCTCTGCCCACATCCCGCATTGTATAGAGAAGTACAGAGACCTGGTGATGATGTCACTGGGACTAAAATATGGTATGTCATGAAAACAGGTTTCATTGTACATTTTTTTAGCATGGTAATGAAGGATAACTGAGGGATCAGGAAAAGTAGATTCAACTTCAGCGTTAAATGTACTCCAAACTTGTATAAATCTGACTCGCTATCAATGGGATGGAAGGGCAGCACTAGGGGGCCAACCGGATGTCCCGAATTACCATGTGCTGAAACATGCTGACAGAAGAAGAGAGCAGAGAGATGACCTCAGTCTACTGCTCACTGTCCAGTCACAGGCTGGGGGGGGGGGGCAGGTGACCGAGGTTGTGTTTAAGCTTAACTGTAAAAGAGAAAGGTCTAGCTGGGTTGTGTGGCAGAGCTGTGCAAATCTCGGAAACGGATGGATAGAAGCTCAAATCCTTTGGCAGGTAACACGGCTCTTGTATATAACATTTCAATGTGCGCCTTGTCTAGGGTTCAACACAAAAACCTGCATTTGAATCTATTCCTCAATACCCACGAGGGATACCAACCTATGAAAACCCAGATATTACCTTCTAAATGTAGCATTGACATCATCACTGTGCTGTACAGAGCTGTGGGAGGGACCCAGCTGGCCCCGCCCACTACAGAAAACTACAGGAAGGAGAGGGGGGCGGAGACCAGACCAGTCACCCGGCACAAGGAAAGGGAGCGGCAGTGAGCGGTCTTTATTCCAGGAAGCTCCTCATTGGATCACTGCACAGACCTGGAAGAAATACACCAAGGTGAGAACTCACACGGCTCTGACTGTATCTCTTTGGCCCAGAGTTGGGCTTTAACCTGTAAAGAAATGGGTGTCCTCCATGTGAACGGGTTCAGGGATCAGGGGCTTTGGGTTTTCCTAGGAGTATGGAGTTTACGCTGGGAGGGGGGGGGGGGGGCAGAAGGGGAGATGGATGATCCAATTGGTTTCCCAGCAAGTAATGAAATGCGTTGACATGCAGTGATCCAGAAAGAGCGAAGTACAAGGAGGGGAGATGAAGAAAAAGTGAGATCGGCAGAGGAGCGGACGGACACGGTGCAGGGAGAAGAGGAGGGGGGTGCTGGACAAACACACACGGGAGGAGACAGGTGCTGACACGGGAGATCTGCACAGGAGACCACAGAGGAGGAGGGGGACGCACACAGGAGGGATGCGGCTACTGATGCTGGTTACATAGCCCAGCTGAGCGCCAAGGTGGACGCCATGCAGGTATGACCACGGGCGAGTGCTGGGGGGGCAAAAATCTTCAGATGGATATATTTCAGACACCGTAGCTCACAATAATGCCTCTAAAATTTATACCCTCGCATTTTATTTTTTAGTTTTTTTATTACTATTTTTCTAAGTCTTATTTTTATACCCTCGCATTTTATTTTATTTTATTTTATTTTATTTTATTGTTATTTTTTTTTTACTTTTTTTTTTTTTTTTGTTAGGGCAGTCATTGTAAAAATTAAATTTTACAAGTCTGCAGTAAAAAACAAAACAAAAAAAAAACCTAAAATCACATTCATGTTAACATGTGAGGGTATATCTATTGGAAGCACTAGTGTGAACAGACTTGTAAAATTCTGAAAGTTCCGCAGCCAAAATGTGTCAGATAAATTAAATCACATCCTATGTTCCTTGAAGGGGGGGGGGGGGGGGCATAACTCAAATACGCTGAGCAAGACCTGGTTCCATGCAATGTGGCACCTCTATAACGGGCAAGTGTTGCACACATTGGGTTTAAGGATTTAAAGTACGAAGGAATTTAGTAGAAAGTATTTGACAATTTAATTGAAATTTTGTTATATTTGAAAATGTGTGAAAAAAATGTAAAAGTATTACATTTTTTTTCGTGGGGGGGGGGGGGGTGAGAGTTGATATTTAGATTTAGCTCCTTTCATTCATTTTAATATTATTTTATATTATTTGTGTGTGTCCGTTTTTTTTTTGTTTTTTTTCGTGTGTATTTGATTGCTAGGTGAAATTTAGAGGGTGTTTTTTTGTGTGTGTGCGTGTTGGGTATTTAGAATATTTTTGTTTCATTTACTGTTATTTATAGTTGTGATTTTTTTTTATTCTGTATATTTGAACGTTAATTTTGTACTGTCACTTTACATTTTTTTATTTCTTTTTTTTTTGTGTGTATTTGATCGCTAGGTGAAATTTAGAGTGTTTTTTTTGGTTGTATGTGTTGGGTGTTTATAATATTTTAGTTTATTTCATTCACTGTTATTCATAGTTGTGATTTTTTTTTGTTGAGAGAATGTGTGTGTGTGTGTTTGTGTGTGTTTGTGTGTGTGTGTGTGTGTGTGTGTGTGTGTGTGTGTGTGTGTGTGGGGGGCTATTTATTATTTTTAGACAGGATTTATACAGCGCCAACAGTTTGCGCAGCGCTTTACAGTGTAGAGGGGGACAGTACAATTACAATACTGTTCAATACAGAAGGGACAGTTTTAAGTTTTTTTCATTTATTTATGTTATTTATGGTTGTGTTTTTTTTTTTTGCATATTTGATCGTTATTTGTGTACTGTAATTTTACATTTTTTTTTGTGTGTGCGTGTATTTAATTGCTAGGTGAAATTTAGAGGGTATTTTTTTGGTTGGGTATGTAGGGGGAACGGGGTTAGTTAGAATACTTTAATTTATTTCGCTTAATGCTATTTGTGTTTTTTTTATTTTTTTACATATTTGATTGTTATTTGTATATGTTAGTTTACATTATGTATTTATTTTAAACTGTCTGTTCCCAGTCCTTAGTTCCTTGCAATGTGGCACACTCCCTGCAGGGCTGTGTTGCACACTTTGGGTTGAAGGATGCAGAGTAGGGGTGAAATTAGTAGTAGGAATTACCAATTTCGTTGAAACAAAAACTCTCAATTTTGCTTACTGAACTGCTTTGGGAAAATTTGTTTTAACTAAATTTTATTTATTTTTTTTTTAAAGTTTTTTTTTTTTTTTTGGGAGGGGGGGTATTTTTTGTGTACTTGTTCGCTATTTGTGTATCAATGCTTTACATTTTTTTTACTTTTTTTCGTCCCTGTCTGTTCCCTGTCCCTAGTTCCCAGCAATGTGGCAATCTAAACAGGATAGTGTTGCAAGCGTTGGGTTGGAGGATGCAGAGTGTGGCTGAAATTAGTAGTAGAAACCAATACTAATTTAATCAAATACAAACTCTCAATTTAGCTTTTGGTTGTTTGGGTAAAATTTGCTTTGATTTTTTTTTTTTTTTTCTAGAGGGTTTTATTTTATTTTTTGTGTATTTGATTTTTATGTATGTACTGGTACTTTACATGTTTTATTTTTATGTTCCCTGTCTCTTATTCCCTGCAGTGTGGCACTTCTTTACAGGGCAGTGGTGCACACGTTGAGTTGAAAGATGCAGTGTAGAGATTAAATTAGTAGTAAAATTACCATTACCAACTTCGTCAATGTAGAAATTTGCAATTTAGCAAATTTGCATAAAAAAATATAGTTTTTTCCTTCATTTAGAGGGTGTGTTTTTGAAGGGAAGGGTGGTTAGTGTATTCCAGTTTATTTCCTTTTTTTTTTTTTTTTTCCTAACAATTTTTATTTTACCTTTTTTTTTTTAACTGTTTGTTGTTTTTTTGTTAAATATGTAAAATATTGAGAGTTTTAGCAAAAGAACAGATTCCTAATAGGTGAAAGGAGCTTCTGTAACTATCAGGAGCCATTTAAAAGCCCATTGGATCCTTAAAAAAAAAAAAACGCAAAACAAAAAAACTATGCCGATTTCCTGATTTTTGAAAATAAAAATAAAAATAAACTGCCATCATTTTTTTCTGATGTTGCTTTTACTAATCTAACTTTTTGGCAGGTCTGTCTTAAGAAACTACTGACGTGGATAGAAAAGCACATCAATGGGGGAAATCACTGAGCTCAGCATTCTTCCAACATGGATGGAGCTGGCCAAATATAATGTATTCTCACCAACTGTCCATAATGAAAATAAGCAGAAAACTGGAGGTGGTGCACATATACTGTAGACAAATCAGAATTCTTGTTAAATATGGTCAGAGAATGAAACGTGAAAGCTGATTGGTTTCAGCTCCAGTTTTGTGCTCTTTTTTTTTGCCCCAGTTGTCATGAATTAGCCCCTGTGAACTTTCTGTAGCCTACACGGTCTGTATGTTCTAAATCAAGGGTCTCAAAGCCCTCCAGCTGTTGCAAAACTACAAGTCCCATCATGCCTCTGCATGTGGGAGTCATTCTTGTAACTGTCAGCCTTGCAATGCCTCATGGGACTTGTAGTTTCGCAACAGCTGGAGGGCCACTACTTTGAGACCCCTGTTCTAAATGTTAAGGACTCTTTTAAGGGCCTAACTTTTTTGTCAGTGACTCAGAAATGACTGCAACTTGAGGTTAGCCAGACATCTAACCAAACCTTATTATTGTAATTTATGATAGTACAGGCAAATGCCAGAAACCTGTTGTCTGTGATACCATTGGGAGATTCCTGTTACTTCTTTTGTAGGACACGGGGACACAAATGGCGAAAAAAACAAACAAAAAAAAACAGAGCTTCTTATACCAAGTAACAGTTGGTCACATTCAACTGGACTTCATCTACAATGTTGAAAACATTTTGTAGCTTACCAAGCCACTTCTTCAGTTCTAATGAACGTCAGGAAAATATTCCAGCATTTATATCCACACAGGTAGAACCAACAACTTAATCCAATCACTCTACAAAGTGTCAAGGCAGATGTTGACTTTCCAAGAACAAGATGGACCATCAACATCTTCCCCATTCAATGATGATCAGATTAAGATGTCGGTGTTACCTGTGTGTGTGTATGTAAGTGCTTGGGTATGTTCCTGTGACCAACTACTACTAGATACACCATGACCTGGATGAATGAGAAGCTTCACAGACAGAGCTTCTTATCCTTTTCCTCTACTCAAAATTAGATTTAAAAAAATTTGGGCTGGAGTTCCACTCAAAGTGGTAAAGACTGGGAGCTTGGACCTTTTGTGAGAATATGTCATGTTCACCATTCAGGAGAAAGGGACAGGTTCTCTTGATAAGGCTCTCCCCCCTCCATTATTTACAAAGTTTCCCTGCTCCTCTGATTGTCTGATGGCCCTTTTGGAATTACCCAGTACTTCTCGGTATTCAAGAGCATGTGACCTTCTCCTCTTTCTCCCAGGATGCAGTGCTCTGGCCTAAGCAGCCAATCCCCAATCACTGTTGCCTGAGTGAGGGAAGAAAGCCAATATATCTGTTTCGATAAGGATCCAATATAGGGGTACGGGGTATTGAAAGACCCCCCCCCATTCTTAAGGGCTGAACTTGCCTTGCCTCGGCAAGAGAACCACTGGACAACAGTAGATGTGTATCTGAAGCATACAATCCATTGCTGTAGGAACAAAGAGGAATTCTCCAGTCACTGATTACATCTGCCAAGAACTGTCTTTCTGGTGTTTTTGTTCATGGAACCTACTAGTCATTCTTGTATGGCAGAGAACTGGTTTATTAAACCCTCCCCATCAGAAGACATGCCCCAGTAGGCTATTCAACTATTTGATTAAAGATTTTTCATACCTTTAGTCCCTGCATGGGTATACTGTCTAGCTAGAGCTTCAAAATCCCACTTTTGCCGTATGTTTGGTCTCTAGCATCAGGCACGAAAAGTATTAGAAGCTTCCTGTGGAACACTAGAGCAAAACAGCATACAGGGAGGAACTCACATGGCATGAGGGTTCTCCATGTTGCTTTGGTACCTTAGAGCCCACCATTACTGAAAGAAGAGAGCATAGAGCAATATCCACAAACACCCCTAGATATACACATGCCCACATACAGAAAGATCACAATGGGGCATTCTAGATTACAAGACTCCATTTACCCAAGGATGATACCAGGCATATGTTGTCAATACCATGGGGGGGTTTTCTCAACCAGGGTTTCATGGAACTTTACAGTTCAGCGGTTACAAGGGGTTCCTTAAGGTAATAGCAATTTCTGCCTCTTACCCACTGAGAACAATGGTCTTTTTCTGTAAGAGTGGGAGTATTCTTTCCTCTCACCCCCAACGTAATATGTGTCCTTCAAATCAGCTGTACAAATAAGAAATATTGGCAGGGGTTCACTGAGACCTTCATCTGTGTTAAAAAGATTGAGGAAGGCATTCCAGATCATGCCAGGCTGAAGGATTGTGTAAATCATGTAGTCCGAAGAAAAGCTAAATAAACTAAGTAATATATCTGGTATGCTGGTGGTTCCCTATCACCAGGCCGTGGTCCACTGTCAGGCCACGGTCTCCCCTCTCCCAGGCCTTTAGTCAGCTGCAGATTCTTTAACCTCACACAGTGACCCCCAACCTCCCACAGTGGCCCATAGTTCCCCCAGGCACCTGGAGAGCCCTCAACCTTCAGGTTGCAGCCCAACCTCCCAGAGTGCCACCCAGCCTTCCACAATGCCCCCCAGCCAGTTGCAGAGCGTCCAGTCCTCCATAGTGCCCCCAACTGCCAACAATGTCGCAGAATGCCCCCCCCCCCCCCCAACCTCCAACAATGCTCCCCAGACCCCTTCCTTCACAAACCTCATCCAATACAGGGCCACCAAGTTTTCTGCAGAGTCCCCAAACCCCCCCCACAGAACCCCCATTACCCCACAATGACACCCAGATCCATCCAGCGCATTACAGGATTTCAGTATAAAACTCAATTCTTTACTGTTAGGGCATTGAGGAAGGTGGTTTTGGGAGAACTTAGCAGGGTCCTGTCTCAAAAAGGTTGAGAACCCCTGATTTAGATAATATTTACTTGTGTTCAGCTGTAAAAAAAAAAAGGTGCTTCCATTGTTGCCCACATCACTCTTGGTTATTCCTAATTCCTAACTACTTCATGTAAAAAATATAATCATTGTCCCCAGAACAAGAAGTGAGGGAAAATCTCCCCAACAAGGTCACATAAGGTTGTTAAAACTGACGGAGGTTGTATCCCTACCCTACTCTATCCAAATTTGAAAAAAAAAAAGTTTTGTCTGGAGATGTACTTTATTGCAAGCCCAGAGGATGCTCCTTTCATGCTATCCTTTTATTGCAGCAAATTGTTTATAGCTAAGGGATATCCATGTTGCATGTAATGAGACAACAAGGTGGGTTTTTGGGCAGCTGGCAGCTGGAGTTACACTGGGAAATGGTTACAGGAATACAGAGGGGTCACACAGGCTCAGGCTTTGTTATTTATTAAGAAGAATTAATGAGGCGGAACCGCTGAGTCAGGAAAAGCCACACAGTGTTTAAGGGAGACAAATATGTGTTTTGGTACCGTGTGCAGGGGGCCCGTGCGTGTGTCAGGCGAACTCTTCCCATGTACGGGTCAAATCTTTGTATATTCTCATATATATTGATGTGTCGGGTTATAGCAACACACACACTGGTCCTCATCTGGAACGACAGGGGCCAAATCAACTATCAGCGGCCCACCATAGCGCAGGTTGCGGGATTTCTACTAGTGCATCAAATAAACAATAAATCGCAATGCATGTTCCTTTGGAGTGCCACATGCATCAAAAAATAGGAAAATCTGAATTTGGGATGGGTCTCATGAATGTTGCAATTTTGTGCCAAATAATTAAAACCCAACTCCAGGAAATTTTGGAAGTCCACCTTTACACCTGCACTGCAAGGGTAACTGGTCGTTTAGTCTAGGGGAGAAACACTTTGACTTACCTGATCCTCTGATACCCTGGCAGGCAGTTCTTCCTCATTCCCTGGCAGTGGACTGTTCCTCAGCATCATTAGGTCAATCCAGGGCTATGAAGCCTGCAATGGTCTTGATTATGTCAGGACCCTAGACCTCTGGAGAAGACACTCCGGGGGACCTCCAGAGCGGAGGATCGGGTAAGTAGATCTTCTTTTCTATGTCCCCTAGACACTGAGCAATTAACCCCTGGAGTGTGAGCGCGCGCAGCCCCACTGCAAGACAGACATTTTGTGTTTCCCCGAAGTTGGGCCTTAATAAGATTGCATATATTTTGGGCGCATAGATAAGTGAATTAATGCACCAAGCAGTAGGTGACACAGGACCCCTTATATACTATGGTCACTGCGATGTAATAGATCATTTGTTGCAATTTATGACTTTTTGCAACAGTTTTGCATATAATTTTCCAGTATTCATTAGGCCCAGGATGTTTCTGGCACTTTTTACCAGCATAGATACCCCTCTTTCACGTCTCTTGTATAGCTCTGTAGAAGGCCTCATGGACAGTAGAGAGGAGATTTACTAAAAATGGTGCTCACAGAATCTGGTGCAGCTCTGCATAGTAACCAATCATCTTCCAGGTTTTCATAGGTGTGCGCAGCTTATTGCATTAGGGTGTGCACCCTTAAGCTCAAACACACATGCATGTGTATGTGCCTACATATATATGCCCCCGGCACATTGATCTCCCTGCCGGCACAGTGAAAGAGAAGATCATAGACACTTCTCATATGGCAGAGCCAGTAAGAGGGAGATCTTTCCCATGTTCCTGCTGCTACACAGAGCGATAACACTAATGTGCATGGGGTGATTAGGGTGTGCCTGGGCACACCCGGCACACCCTGTGCGCACGCCTATGCAGGTTTTATTGTCGAAGCTTAAAGGCGTTGTAAACCTTTGTGTTTTTTCACCTTAATGCATCCTATGCATTAAGGTGAAAAAACTTCTGCAAGTGACCGGCCGTCCAGCCCCTCTTTTTACTTACCTAAGCCCCTTCATCCCCTCGGCAGAGACGTGCTCTCCCTTTCTGCATGGGGTCCCGGCTCTTGATTGGATAGATTTATAGCAGTGCAGCCATTGGCTCCCGCTACTGTCAATCAAATCCAATGACACAGGCGCCGGAGGGAGTGGCCGAGTCCGGCATTAATTTCTATGGAAGAAACAGGAAGTTTGTCCTGAGACATGATTTCTCAGGGAGTCCTAAGACTCCTGTGCCCCTAATGAACGGGCCGCCACTGGGTAGCTATAAAGATCATTGGTGTCAGTAGTTACTTGTCTGAGGGGCAGAAATTGCTCATTGCCTAAGGATCCCCTAGCAAACTTAGGAGGAACCCCAGAGTTTCATGGAACCCTGTTTGAGAAAGGCTGCCTAATAGGATATTAAGGACCCCCAGAGGTCAGCTGGCCTGACATTTCACCTCAGGGTTGGATTCTTGACTTGTAGTGAGAATGTGAACAGATGGGTGCCAGTCACTTCTGGAGAGTTATTCAGGCCAATAAACTCCGGGGATAGGGCATAGAACAGCCAAAAAAAAAACCTTTAAGCCAGACTTGATTGTTAGAAGTAACAGCACACTACTCATTGGACTAGCCTCCAGACTTCCTACAAGTCCAAATTTGTAACTATCTTCTCTGGACACTACCCTCGCAGTAGAAGTTCACCCAAATCGGCCATAGACGGTTCGAATCTCAGCCGGTGTAGCCGATTCGAGCTTTGTATGGGCAGGCTGAATGTACACAAGTTGATCGATCAATCATCTTGGGTACAACCAGCCTGCTGTTATAGCCGCTAGCAATAATCACTGTGTTCTCCCAGTGGGGACGACTTCCCCTGCCTCCTCCCCTCTGGGAGAACACAATGGCTCTGCGGAAACACTCCCCTGTCAACACTGTCTGTGTTGATGGGGAATAGAGCGATGAAAAATTTTCCGTCTATAGTCGGCCTTAGTGCTCCTATCCAGATTCCAGCAACACTCATTATTTTAAACCCAATATTTTTGGGTATAAAGCCACCATAGGTAATGCTTTAAAAGCTAAAGGTCATCAGATTAAAGTTAACCATAAATTAGGCTTGAGAATTACTGTTTCATCCTGACGTTCGTGAGGATACCTCACATGTGTGGCCCAATTGATGTTTATGCACAAGTGCTCATCCTCTTGTGTGTTTTTTATATGAGGTGTGTGCGGGGGTGCCAGGGTTTGCTTTAAAGTAAAGTATGTGTTTTTTTTTTTTTTATATATAAATCTTTTTTCTTACACTTTTTATTATTACTTTTTTTACTGCTATAACATGGGGGGGCTAACAAGTCCCTTATGTGATAACATAGACAGGTGATAGGTCCTCTTTATGGAGACAGGAGGCAGGAGGGATCTGGGAATGGATGTTTCCCAAGTTCCACCTGCTTTCACAGAGGAACTTGTTTCCTGCGGTCTCAGGCTCCCCGGTGGAACGAAAGCTGTGTGCTTAAAGAGGACCTCCAGGTTCCCCCCCCAAAAAAATTAAATGTCAGCAGCAACACATACTGTAGCTGCTGACTTTTAATATTGGGATACTTACCTGTCCTGGCATCCAGCAGTGTCCTTACTCGAGCCGATTCTTCAATAGACTATCAGGTGTTGGTGCCACCATCTTGACTAAGGGAAACCGGCAGTGAAGCCTTGGGGCTTCACAGCCGGGCTCCTACTGCGCACGCGTGAAGTGTGCTGCACTTTGTGTACGGACCGCAGTTTTCTTGGACCTGTAAAGTTTTCCAGAAGGCTGCGGGGGAAGGAAGGGGGGCCAACTTCCATCTCAGTCCTGAAAGCCGATGAATGAAAGTGTCCCTTTTATTGATGTGATTTGATGAGGTTTTTAACCACTTGCCGACCGCCGCATGCCAATATACGTCGGCACAATGGCAGTGGTGGGCAAATGGGTGTACCTGTACATCCCCTTTAATTGGCGGGGTTAGCGGCACGTGCGCACCACCGGAGGTGCGCTCGCGCCTGCCGCGTCCAGCGTGACCGTGCCCTCGATGTCCGCCAGTCTCCCGGCGATAGTGTCACGGAGCCGCAGAACAGGGAAGTGACTATATAAACAAGGCATTTCCCCGTTCTGCCTTGTGTCATGACAGAGATAACTGCTCCCTGTCAGCAGAAGCAGTGATCGCTGTCATGTGAGTAGTAGCCCCCTCCCTCCCCCACAGTTAGAATCATTCCCTAGGACACACTTAACCCCTTGATCGCCCCCTAGTGTTTAACCCCTTCCCTGCCAGTGTCATTTTTACAGTAATCAGTGCATTTTTATAGCAATATATAAATGACAATGGTCCCAAAATAGTGTCAAAAGTGTCCGATGTGTCCGCCATAATGTCGCAGTCACGATAAAATTTGCAGATCACCGCCATTACTAATAATAAAAATCACATAAAACTATCCCCTATTTTGTAGTCGCTATAACATTTGCGCAAACCAATCAATATACGCTTATTGTGGTTTTTGTTTACCAAAAATATGTAGAAGAATACATATCGGCCTAAACTGAGGAAAAAAATTGTTTTTTTATATATTTTTGGGGGATATTTATTATAGCAAAAAGTAAAAAATATTGCTTTCCTTTTCAAAATTGACGCTCTTTTTTTGTCTATAGCGCAAAAAATAAAAACCGCAGAGGTGATCACATACCACCAAAAGAAAGCTTTATTTGTGGGAATAAAAGGACGTCCACTTTGTTTGGGTACAACGTCGCACGACCCCGCAATTGTCAGTTAAAACGACGCAGTGCCGAATTGTACAAACTGCTCTGGTCAGGAAGGGGGTAAAATCTTCCTGGGCTGAAGCGGTTAATGATGCTTTCTGTCTCAGTGACCCCTGTTTGCTTCATATCTAGTTATGGTGTCACAGGAACAGGAAGGAAGGGGGATTTTCCTTAAAGACTTTTTCCACTTTGGCAGCCAAATTTGTTAATGTTGCCAACATAGCTAAATTAAAAAAAAAAAAAATGGCTGGTTACCTTTTTAGGTGCTTTTTACTTGCTTAACCACATCCCACTTGGCCTATATCAAAATGACGGCCGGGTGGTGGTTTCATTATCCTGACTGGGCATCATATGACATCTAGCAGGATAAGCCGCTCGAACGTGCCCTCGGGAGATCGGTAGTGCAGTGTATAGTTCTGACACACCACATCTCCAATCTCGGTAAAGAGCCTATGATGTAGGCTCTTTACCATGTGATCAGCTGATCACATGATAACCAGGAAGTGCCAGTTATCAGCATTCCTCTATTCGTGCTGACAAGGCGCGAGTAGAGGAGAGCCGATAAGTGGCTCTCCTGACGGGGGTCTACGCTGATAATCAGCACATTGATTATCAGTGTAGCCCCATCAAGGATGCCCATAAGTGCCCACCTAGAGTACAAACCCATTTTCTCCAGGGATGCCAACCCGTACCCTCCAGGGATGCCAATCAATACCCACCAGGGATGCCAATCAGTGTCTATTAGTGATGCCAATCAGTGCCTATGAGTGCTGCCTATCAGTGCCATCTATCAGTGCACATTATTGCCGGTACCCGGGGATTGGCATGTGCTGTGACCAAACACAGCACAGCCGGGCCGGCATTTGGGCGCGTGCACCCCCTGCCTGAGCACGCGGATCACGTACTAGGTACGTAATCCAGCGCAGGGAGACCGCCCTGCCGCCGTATATGTAAGCTATACAGTCAACAAGCGGTTAATGAGAGATAGTTTAGTCAGTGTGGGGACAAAGACACTGCGAGACTGTCCAGAAATTCTTAGAATCAGCCATGACCTTCTACTTAGGCCAGGTTCATACCTAAAGGTGTGATGGCACGCGCATGTTCCAGCACTTCGCATGTAGAGAGCGCATTCAAACCCAGAAAATAAGTCCCTGACCCTTTTCCAAAATCATACTTAACCGAATGGTGCTATGTACCGTTAGCAGAGACGTTGGGGGTGCTGTTAACTATTATTAGCACCAATGCGTGTCGGCTACAGGGCAACTCGTTTCTGGGTGCGTTGGGGTTGCACACAATTTTGCGCACTTTCTCGGCATGCATAGATGTGAACCTAACCTTAAAAACATCCAAAAGGTAAGAAGCATTTTTTTTTTACTTTTTATTTTTTTTAGGTATGCAGTGTGAATGGGAAGACATAACAAACATATAGTGGGGTTTTGACTGCAAAAGTGGAAATACCCTTTAAATGAGTAACAGGTAGTGATAAGAACCCAACAGAAGATCAAACTCTTACAAACAGTATTTGGTTGGAGTTAAGCCTCATACACACGATCAGATTTTCAGAGGGGAAATGTGTGATGACAGGCTGTTGGCTGAAAATCCGACCGTGTGTATGCTGCACCGGACAATTGTTGGCCAACTTTATGTGAACAAATGATGGATGGCAGGTTTTCAAATTTTCCGCCAACAAATGTGTGTTGTCTGATTTTCCAATCGTGTGTACACAAGTCCATCGGACAAAAGTCCAAAGTACAAACACGCATGCTCGGAAGCAAGGACGAGCCAGAAACGGTTGGTCTTGTAAACTGACGTTTGTAATAGAGAATTAACATTTGTGACGTGGCAAATTATGAAATCTCCAAATGCAGCGCACAATTCTCTTCTTCTTTAATGGGATAATAATGAAGCTGCTTTGCTGATGATACTGATGGAGTTATTGCAAACAAATTTTCAAAGGCTTTTTTTTTTCTAGTGATATCAAGAATAATATTATTATGCTTCTTTTTTTTTTTTTTATTTGGGCAAGTTACCACAACACCATTATCCCGTAGTTTTTAAGATCAAAGATACAACTATGTTGGTGTCCCTTGTTAATTTTACAGTGTGTAAAGTGTGAATCAACACTTACCAAACTTCTATTAACACAAAATTAGCAGAAGGAGACCAAAAGAGCTGAAAAACAACGTAGTACGTCACTATGTTCGTGATTGTTGGCCAACAATTGTGTGGCCCTGTGTATGCACGACAAATTTGGGCCACTGCCCTTCGGACACCAGAGCATTCCATCATGTCATCATTGACCCAACAAATTTCATTTGAAATTTAGTTTGACTACCATGGAAATGTTTTGAATTTTAACATATGGTTTTTATTATGTTATATTTTTTTAATGAAATCAATGAAAGAATAATGGAAAGTTTGTTTACGTTTATAAGAATATAGCATATTTATATGTAGATTTCTAAGTACATTCTAATTAAATGTGTCAATGAAGTTGCAGTAGATATATAAAAGAGAAATTGCAATATACTAGAACATGGGGTTGTCAACCATTTTTGAGACCGGGTAAATAAATGTCAAAGTCTTCCATGTCCCATCAGTTTGGAATAAAGTTTACACTCACACAATCAAATTATGGTAATACAAAACATGTATCTAAATGTTAGAAGGCTTTGGGTGGGTCTGGGTGTCACTGTGTTGGATAAGGGGCCTGTGGAGTGGGTTAGGGGACTCTGCAGCAGACTTGGTGGCCCTGTAGGAGATGAGCTTTCTGCAGGAAGCTGGGGGACACTGTGGGAGATTGGGGGACACTGTGGAGGCTAAGGGCACTGTGGGGCACTGTTGGAGATCGGGGGGCTATGGAGGGCTGAAAACTCTGAAGCAAGGTGGGGGGCAACACTGTGGGAGGTTGGGGGGCACTGTGGAGGCTGAGGGTTCTCAGGAGGCTTGAGGGCACTGTGGGACACTGTTGGAGGTGCTATAGAGATCTGGAGGCTCTGCCTCAGGCTGGGAGGCACAGTAGAGGCTCAGAGCTCTCAGGGGGTCTGGGGGCACTGTGGGACACTGTTGGAGGTTGGGGCACTATGGAGGGCTGGAGGCTGTGTAGACCTGGGAACTTAAATGTGCCAATCTCTCTGCTGGAGCCTATGAGAAATATTAAAAATAGAGAAATGGGTGGTTCAATGCTCCATCTTCTGATGAAATAGGCAATATGGGTGCAACATTCTGTTATAATGTAATGATGATTATTTGATTATTGTAAGCACCTAACTAACCTTCTTTTTTCTCTTTTTCTCTTTTCATAAAAACCACTTTGTCCCTTCCAGACCTTTCCCATCTCTACCACCCTGTGATGAAGAACCTTCCTTAATTCATCTACATACGTATTCCAGCATGCCTTCCTTTTCCCCCACCCCTACCCTCAACTCTTCAATCCCCACCTCACCCTTAACAGGTTTGTCGTGCCAACTGGATGAGTCCTACAAGCATATATACCTACCAACCTGTTACATCCTCACCTTCCTGCTGAGCATGGTTCTGAACTCCATTGTTCTCTCTCGATGCCTACGTCGACCATGGAACCCATCGCTGATCTACATGTTCAATCTGGCACTGAGTGACCTCATGTACAGCTTGTCCCTGCCATTCCTCATCACAAACTATATTTTCCAAGACCGCTGGCTCTTCGGAGACCCCATGTGTCGCTTGATCCGTTTCCTGTTCTACTTCAATCTCTACTGCAGTATCTTCTTCTTAACTTGCATATCTTTCCATCGCTACCTTGGTATCTGCCACCCTATGCGTTCAATGAGGTTGGAAGCTATGCGTTGGGTGAGAGCCACCTGTCTACTGGTGTGGACCTTGGTATTTGCCATGACCTTTCCAATACTGCTCTTTGCTCGGACGGGACCACTGGAGGACACAGACATAGTAACCTGCTGGGATGATGCCCTTAATGAGGACCTTGAACGTTACATGCCTTATGGACTCTTTTTGCACATAGCTGGCTTCTTCTTACCCTTTTCATTAACTGCCTGGTGCTACTCAAGGGTGGTACGCACCATCTGCCAAACTTTACGTGGGGGTGGTGTACCAGGGCCCGTTCCTGGTGTAGCCCAACGGCGCAAGTCAATTCGAACCATTGTCACCATCACCCTACTGTTTGCCCTCTGTTTCCTTCCTTTCCACATAACCCGCACAATTTTCTTGACCATGAGGGCACGAGGAGCTGGCCTAGGTGGATGCCGTGCCTTAGGGGTGGTGGCTGTTTGTTACAAGGTCACCAGACCTCTGGCAAGTGCCAACTCCTTTCTTAATGCTCTTCTGTACTTTCTGACTAAGGAACCCTGTGGGCGAGGAATATGGTGCAGGAAAGACAGAGAACAAATAGGGAAAGTGGAAAAAAAGAGACCAGTCAAGGGAGATGGAGATTGGGACAACATCTATCCTCGATTTCACTAGTGCTGAGACTTTAGAAATTACAGAATTGAAAGTGTCCTGGACTTTTAAGGCAAGGGGACTTTTAAAGACTCTAAACTTTTATTTATCTAAAAGGACAACACATCTAGGTGGACATCCTCTACGTAAATATAGGCATACTTCCCAATGGATACAGTATGATAGTGGTACAAACAATATATGTGGCCTTAAAACCAATAGGGATAGGTTTGATCATACATGAAAAGTAAGAAACACCAAAAACTTCAAGACCAACACTCCTTCAAGTAGTTTACTACAACATGGCACACAAAAACTGGAGAAATCATTCAAAAATGCAGATGTATAAGTAGATTTATTTCACATTGTTTTTTGGGAAATGTAAAACAAGAGGATTACATACAGGGAACAGCTACGAACGGCATTTTAGGTGATCACATGATGGGGTTGTACAACTTTTACAAAAACTTTGGACTTTGTGTGGCCTCCACTTGCTGGTGTCTACAGTTCACTTATTTAATTAACATAATGGAGATATACGGGATTTGTAATGCTGAGCCCAACACAGTTTGTGCTCTTATGTTTTGGCAAACATTTGTATAAAATAAACTCCTTATTAACCCACCTTCTTATATATGTAATGTTTTATGTTTAAGGTTTTCTTTCAAGTTTGAAACGTCATAATTATATCACTAATAGTGTATTTTAACAATATGTAATATTTTATTGTCATTTTTTTTTTTAAGTTTGTAATGCACCTCAATAAGTAGTTTACTGGGAATGTTTGTTAAAATTCAAGGCATGCGTCTGTATTTATTAATTTAACGCAGTTAGGCTGCATATATAGTAATAATTATGCTCCTTGTTTGTGTATTTTTATATATTGGGGTTGATTTACTAAAACAGGAGAGTGCAAGATCTGGTGCAGCTGGATATGGTAGCCAATCAGCTTCTAACTTCAGTTTGTTAAATAATGCTTTCATTAAAAAAAAAAAAAAAATCATCTGGAAGCTAATTGGGTTATATACAGAGCTGCACCAGATTTTGCACTCTCCAGTTTTAGTAAATCGACCCCATTAAATGCTGCAGTGAGCTTAAAAATACCTTGTGCTAGCAACATACTGGAGAGTCAGACCGCTTCCCTCACATCCATGCAGCTGTCTCAGTAGTCCAACACTCCCCCTGTGCATTTCTCCAATCAACAGCACTGCTCAGGATTAGGAGTGTTTTTATTGGAGAAGCATGCAGGGGGAGTGTCAGCCTGCTGGAGACCCAGGCGGCTGTGTTGTGTGTGAGAGCAGCGGTCCAACTCTACAGCATGCTGATAAAACAGGATATAGTCATTCTTAGTATGTACAAATACATAGAAAGAAGATATATATTTAATACTGTATACACAGCCTGACATACAATACAGAAGTTTAAATTGGACTAACCATTTTATGTAAGGTTACCTTCATGTAGAAGAGTTTCGTAAACCGTTTAGTGTGTATGTAAAAGTTCCCACATGTGAGTAAAATTTAAGATATTTACATGATACGATTGCAATGAAAACATGATTGTTCTTTATTATCAGCCTCTTCAGGCTACAAGTGTGTAGGAAAATGTTTTTCTTGAGAACCAGAAAATTATATACAGTGGGGATGGAAAGTATTCAGACCCCCTTAAATGTTTCACTCTTTGTTATATTGCAGCCATTTGCTAAAATCATTTAAGTTAAGAGTTGTTGTGAAGCCACTCCTTCGTTATTTTAGCTGTGTGCTCAGGGTCATTGTCTTGTTGGAAGGTAAACCTTCAGCCCAGTCTGAGGTCCTGAGCACTCTGGAGAAGGTTTTCATCCAGGATATCTCTGTACTTGGCCGCATTCATCTTTCCCTCGATTGCAACCAGTCGTCCTGTCCCTGCAGCTGAAAAAACCCCCCACAGCATGATGCTGCCACCACCATGCTTCAACGTTGGTACTGTATTGGACAGGTGATAAGCAGTGCCTGGTTTTCTCCTTACATACCGCTTAGAATTAAGGTCAAAAAGTTCTATCCTGGTCTCATAAGACCAGAGAATCTTTTTTCTCACCATCTTGGAGTCCTTCAGATGTTTTTTAGCAAACTCTATGCGGGCTTTCATGTGTCTTGCATTGAGGAGAGGCTTCCGTCGGGCCACTTTGCCATAAAGCCCCGACTGGTGGAGGGCTGCAGTGATGGTTGACTTTCTACAACTTCCTCCCATCTCCCGACTGCATCTCTGGAGCTCAGCCACAGGGATCTTTGGGTTCTTCTTTACCTCTCTCATCAAGGCTCTTCTCCCCGATAGCTCAGTTTGGCCGGACGGCAAGCTCTAGGAAGGGTTCTGGTCTTCCCAAATGTCTTCCATTTAGGGATTATGGAGGCCACTGTGCTCTTAGAAACCTTAAGTGCAGCAAAAAATGTTTTGTAACCTTGGCCAGATCTGTGCCTTGCCACAATTCTGTCTCTGAGCTCTTCAGGCAGTTCCTTTGACCTCAAGATTTTTATTTGCTCTGACATGCACTGTGAGCTGTAAGGTCTTATATAGACAGGTGTGTGGCTTTCGTAATCAAGTCCAATCAGTATAATCAAACACTGCTGGACTCAAATGAAGGTGTAGAACCATCTCAAGGATGATCAGAAGAAATGGACAGCACCTGAGTTAAATATATGAGTGTCACAGCAAAGGGTCTGAATACTTAGGACCATGGGATATTTCAGTTTTTCTTTTTTAATAAATCTGCAAAAATGTCAAGAATTCTGTGTTTTTCTGTCAATATGGGGCGCTGTGTGTACATTATTGAGGAAAAAAATTAACTTAAATGATTTTAGCAAATGGCTGCAATATAACAAAGAGTGAGAAATTTAAGGGGGTCTGAATACTTTCCGTCCCCACTGTATATACATATATATATAATCCCTATAAGTTCAAAGGGTGAGGTGCATAGCGGTCTTAGCAAAATGTGCAAGTAATCTAGCCTTCCCAAGGGCCAAAATATATAAAAAAAAAAAGAAGAGATGGGTTTGCTGCACATAAAAAATTTATTGAAAATGTAAATATATAGACACATGGTGACGTTTTGGCTAACACAGATAACGCCCTTCTTCAAAACCACATACCTACAAATGACCACATACATGGACAAATACCGTATATAGCTCATTATCATCATCATCACATGATTGAATAATTGAATCATTAAGCAAGCTGGAATCAATGAAGTATACAAAATGAGTCTATTTATGTATTAGCCTTTTCATTAATAGTCTATACCGACAAGAATATGAAGGACTATATTTATTCATTTTTATTTTTTAGTTAGCATCATTTTATCTTATTTTTTTATTTTTTCATTATTGTTTATTATTATTTTCTTGTTCTTTAGACATACTGTCCAATCGATTACATTTTTGTGATATGAGCGATTCAATACACCTGTTGCTTAGAGTCGTTCCAGTTTTTTGAATTAATCAATATATAATGATAAGGAAATTTGTATACATTAAGAATTGATTCAAGCTTGCTTAATGATTCAATTATTCAATCATGTGATGATGATGATAATGAGCTATATATTTTTCCATGTATGTGGTCATTTGTGGGTATGTGGTTTTGAAGAAGGGCGTTATCTGTGTTAGCCCGAAACGTCACCATGTATACCATGTATTTTTGATATATATATATATACAGTGTCTTAAAAAAGTGTTCATAGCCCTTGAAATTTTCCACATTTTGTCATGTTACAACCAAACACTTAAATGTATTTTATTGGGATTTTATGTGATAGACCAACACAAAGTGGCACATAATTGTGAAGTGGAAGGAAAATGATAAATGGTTTTCATATTTTTTGCAAATAAATATGTGAAAAGTGTGGGGTACATTTGTATTCAGCCCCCCTGGGTCAATACTTTGTAGAACCACCTTTCTCTGCAATTACAGCTGCAAGTCTTTTTGGGGATGTCTCTACCAGCTTTGCGATATTTTTGCCTTTCTTTCAACAATGGTTTTCTTCTTGCCACTCTTCCATAAAGGCCAGATTTGTGGAGTGCACAACTAATAGTTGTCCTGTGGACAGATTCTCCCACCTGAGCTGTGGATCTCTGCAGCTCTTCCAGAGTTACCATGGGCCTCTTGGCTGCTTCTCTGATTAATGTTCTCCTTGCCTGGCCTGTCAGTTTTAGGTGGACGGCCATGTCTTGGTAGGTTTACAGTTGTGCCATACTTTTTCTATTTTCTGACCTGTCTGGTGTGTTCCTTGGCCTTCATGATGTTGTTTGTTCACTAAGGTTCTCTAACAAACCTCTGTGGGCTTCACAGAACAGCTGTATTCATACTGAGATTAAATTACATACAGGTGAACTCTATTTACTAACTAGGTGACTTCTGAAGGCAATTGGTTCCAATAAATCAGGGATAATTAGTGGACATCCAGCTGTTGCAGAACTACAAGTCCCATGAGGCATAGCAAGACTTTGACAGCCATAAGCATGACACCCAAAGGCAGAGGCATGATGGGACTTTTAGTTTTGCAACAGCTGGAGGTCAGCTAATTGCATATCTCTGCACTAGATCTTAGTTATTGGTATCAGAGGGGGCTGAATACAAATGCACGCCACACTTTTCACATATTTATTTGTAAAAACCTTTGAAAACCATTTATCATTTTCCTTCCACTTCACAATTATGTGCCACTTTGTGTTGGTCTATCACAGTGATGGCGAACCTTGGCACCCCAGATGTTTTGGAACTACATTTCCCATGATGCTTCACTACACTGCAAAGTGCAGGAGCATCATGGGAAATGTCGTTCCAAAACATCTGGGGTGCCAAGGTTCGCCATCACTGGTCTATCACATAAAATCCCAATAAAATACATTCACATTTTTGGTTGTAACATGACAAAATGTGGAAAATGTCAAGGGGTATGAATACTTTTTTCAAGGCACTGTATGTGTGTATATACTGTATATACAGCGGGTAAAATAAGTATTGAACACATCACCATTTTTCTAGGTAAATATATTTCTAAAGGTGCTACTGACATGAAATTGTCACCACATGTCGGTAACAACCCATGCAATCCATACATACAAAGAAATCAAAATAAATAAGTTCAGAAATTAAGTTACAGTATATGTAATACCTCACTTTGGAGGGATTTCCTCTCACTTCCTGATTTGGCTATGGGAGAGGAAGTGAAGGGAAATCTCCCCCAATTGGGGACAGATGGCAAAAAAAAATATTTACTAGGGTTATAATCCCCTCTACTCAGTCCAAAAAGAAAAAAAGTTTGCCTTTAGTTCTTCCTTAGTAAACTACTTTAGTTCTATTAGTACTGAAAATACAATAAAAAAGGCCGCACCTGGAGTATGCTGTCCAGTTCTGGGCACCAGCCCTCAGGAAGGATGTACTGGAAATGGAGCGAGAACAAAGAAGGGCAACAAAGCTAATAAATGGTCTGGAGGATCTTAGTTATGAGGAAAGGTGGCGAGCACTGAACTTATTCTCTCTGGAGAAGAGACGCTTGAGAGGGGATATAATTTCAATATACAAATGCCGTACTGGTGACCCCACAATAGGGATAAAACTTTTTCATGGAAGAGAGTTTAATAAGACTCGTGGCCACTCATTACAATTAGAAGTTTCAAGAAACTATTAGATAAGCACCTGAATGACCGCAACATACAGGGATATACAATGTAATACTGACATATAATCACACACATAGGTTGGACTTGACGGATTTGTGTATTTTTTTCAACCTCACCTACTATGTAACACGCGGGCCGAATGTCGGCTGTTTTTTTTTGGGAACCGGCCATTGTCTCCCGACATTCGGCACGTGTGTACGGAGCTTAAGAGCTCTCCTGGTTATGGACTATGGAATGATTAGCCCTTATGTTGTAGAGATTTACGAGTAGGGGTGATTGAGTATCTAAGCAAAAGACAGTGGGCAGGGCTGACACCACTCAGTCCACAAAATTGTTGCGTGTTGGCAGCCCACAAGAGGGCTTAAACTGTATGTATAGGCAAAACTTTTTTCTCTGTAGTTTTGGATACAGTAAGAAAGAATTAAACAGTTACAACAGTTAGCTTTTAATCATGTGGTTTACGCCTTTATTACAAAAGAAGGGTGTCAGTGGACGCAACAATAACCCCCAACATTAGTTCCAGTGGATGCAATAATAACCCTTAGCACTGGTGTCAGTGACCGCATGAATAAACCCCAGCATAAGTGTCAATGAGTGCAATAATAACCCACAATATTGATGTCAGTAGGCGCAATGATAACCCACAACATTGGTGTCAGTGACCGCATTAGCAGCCCCCAGCATTGGTATGTGCAATAATAACCCCTAACATTGGTGTTAGTGAACACAATATTAATCTTCAGTATTGGCATCAGTGAACCCAATAATAACCCCCAGCATTCATGTCAGTGATCACAATAATACACCCAGCATTGGTGTCTGTAAGTGCAATAATAACCCCTGGCATTAGTGTCAACTGACCCAATAATAACCCTCAGCATCGGTGTCAGTGGACCCAATGATAACTCCCAGCATTGGTGTCAATGAGTGCAATGTTGACCCCAAACACTAGTAACATTGAACACTTTTTAATTTTTTGGGCAATGAGATTGACCAAATATGTCTAGTACCATTTTTGGTTAACGGTATCACCACTATCCCCTCCCTTTCCTTTGTATAAGTGATAACAGCTCTGGCAGTTGTCATTCGGCTAGTGTTACTGTCAGGATTAAGTGTGTGCGCAAGTTGTTGGTTTTTTTTTCCATCGAGTCGAAGGGTGGCAGGAATTGTGATTGATAATGGATTTACAACAAAGGGATTTTTATTTTTTTCAATACTGGTCTTGTCAAATGTTTGGGTGTCTTTAATTCTAGGTTACAATTCTTTGTTTTCCACTATGTATCCCACTTAATCATGTAGCGGGAGTGGGGCGATATCTGGGGGTACCCTTATTATTAAAGGGGACTTCCAGATTTCTATAAGCCTCCCACCCTCAGACCCCCATATACACTGGACAGGGTTGTGGGGAAGAGGCCCTTGTCCTCATCAACGAGGGGACAAGGGGCTTTGCCAGGGTGGGTCCTCCCTGGCAAGGCTACCCCCCCCCCCACCATGTTGAAAGCATGTTGCCTAGTAGGATTCATCCTCAGGTTCATCCCACCCAGCCAGGCTGCATGCTCGAATTAAGGCTCTCGTATGGATTTCTAGGGGGCTCTAACACATTTTTTGTTTAGACCTCCTTAAAATCTATACCTGAAGGGTCTGGTATGAATACACTGGAGGACCTCACACATTTTTATTTTTTTATTTTTTTTTGTTTGTCTGAGGTACCCCCTTAAAGTCCTTACCAGACTCAGAGGGTCATGTATGTATCTTATGGGGATGTACACAATTTATTCTTTCATTCTTGCTGTAGGATGTGCTACAGCAAAAGTGACATTTACCAAAAAAAGAAATTAAATTGCCATCAAAGACATTCATTGCCACCCCTTGGAGAGGTCTATGTGCTGGGTTTTTTGTTACACTTTTTTTTGTAAATGTCAGCACTTTCTATACCCCCCCCCCCCCCCCCGGCATGTTATTTAAAGAAATCTGACATTTTTCATATTTCACTTTAAGCATTTAAACAATCACAGCTACTGGACTAATGAAATCTAAAAAAGGACACTTTTTTTTTGCATTGGTGCTTGTCAGGGCAGTGCCCACCCCCATGCTACTTTTTTCTAATTTGACAGGTATATGGTATTATCACCATCCCCTCCATTTCCTTTGTATAAGTGATGACAGCTCTGGGATTTCAATGGGGTTCTTTAGTTAAAATTCTTTGAATTTCACCAAACCAAACCCAGGGCAGTTTAGCTCATCCCTACTGTCTTGTTGTGTACCAAGCCCTACTCTGTAGAAGCCATGGTTTCCAAACACTGCACTGATGAGTGCCAAAAAGTTTGAAACCTCTGTATGCAGTCTGGAATAAATGGGTCTATGACTAACTACGATTTTTACCTTCTACTTTGCAATTGCGCTTTTTCTTTTGTGTACCTTGACCTCTTCAAAGATTATTTCTCATAGTCAGGGGACCTATAAGTTGGTTCTCATCGCTGACCTCTCCATCTGAGAATGCTGATGCTTTGCTGTTGATGCGCTGACCCGGAACAAGTGTAGAGATGAGGAATTTCGACATTTTACCTAACTGACACGGGTGCCTTATGATCGTTCCAGGTCTGTGAGTTAAAAGACAGAGGGGCAAGACGCAACTTCAGAGGTAACCAATGGCATATTATTATTATCTTAAAAACAAAATGTGTAGCAAGAAAAAAAAAGGACTTTTTTTTAACACTAAAAAAAGTCCCTTTTTTTGCTTAGTTTCTATCAATTTTTTGAGAGGTGGTGGGGTTTGCTGATCTCCAACAAGACCCTTACTCTTTGTCTTACTATTACCTTACTTATTTTATGTTGTAGGTGGTTAGGACCCTTTTTTTTGCCTTTCAACGGTCCAGCACTAGGGATAGGCGAACGGTTCTGCCCGAGCATAAGTTCAGACCGAACTTTGGTTGTTCGGATGTTCGGCAAACACCGAACAATATGCGGTGTTCGGGGCAAATTCGAAAGCCGCTGGGACACCGTTAAAGTCTATGGGACACTTGATTTTTCATGCTAAAGTGCTTATTTTAAAGGCTTATATGCAAGTTATTGTCATAAAAAGTGTTTGGGGACCTGAAGAACTGTGTTCCCCTTGAACTCTTTTGAATTTCCCTTTCCTTACAGCCGTAAGAGACCCCTCATCCACCTTCTCCACCTAGACTTCCTAAAAGTGCCTACTTTTGACCGGCTGCAGCCAACAAGCAGTAGGTCTCTTTTGAGCCCCTTCCGAGGCTTCCATTTCTTGACCACTGGGTTGGCAGGGCTCACACATACCAGCACCTACTTCCCTTAGCATCATAATGGTTTACTGCTTTTGCTTTATTATACTAACCCTCCCTTTGTAGTTACAGCCGAACATTCTGTGAGGAGCTGGCACACCTCGGACTGGGCATGTCTGATCACGTTTCCCCCATAGGAATACCTCTCCTAGGTACCGGCCCTGTTAGGGGCATCATGCCTCACTTGGGTGGCTTCCTCCAGCCGGAGAGGCCTCCAGGGTCAGGCATGTAGTTAATTTTAGACCAAAGGAGGCCCTTTGTTACTCCGCTTAGGTCTATCTTTCTGTTGACATGGTTATCTTCTTATGTTCTGACCTGTTTATTTATTCTACATGTCTTTTTTTTTTACATGTCTTTTTTCTACATGTCTTTAGGAATTGGATCAGCTGTTGCTCACACCTGGTTCGACTCTTCGGGAGGTTACGTTTGGATACCCTGCACCTGATTCGTCATGGCTACGGTTAAGGTAGTGTCATACAATGTTGGTGGTCTCTGTTCTCCAAATAAGCATAATAGGCTGTGGCTCAAACTGAGGCGACTGGGGTACAGGTGCTATTTCTGCAGGAGACACACTTTACAGATGGCTCATCTCCCAAATTACCCACCCACCCTTTCCACAGTGGTACCTTAGCAATTCCCCAAAACCAAAATCTCGCGGCACAGCTATCGCTATCCATAAGAGTTGTCCATTTCAAAACATAGACCACTATACAGACTCCCAAGGGCGTAATGTATTATTAAAAGGGACCATCATGGGACAGGTATACACATTTGCGACACTATACGCCCCGAACACACAACAGCTGACATTGGTAGACTCAGTTTTAGATAGATTAGCTTTAGGGACTTTAGGGAGGGTAAACTGGTCCTGGGCAGGGATTTTAATGTCAGTTCAGACCCTACCTTGGACACCTCGGCAAACTGCTTAACGCATTCTTATGCTTTCCCGAGGCACTTTCGCAGGTTCCTTCAGCGACGCGCATTGGTCGATTGCTGGAGGGCACTGCATGCCTCGGAAAGGGACTATAGTTACTATTCCAAGGTTTACGGGGTATACACACAAATTGACCTACTGCTGACAGACCAAACTACCTTGGACCGGCTAGTGGACTCCACTATAGAACAGATCACCATCTCTGACCATGCCCCAGTGACCCTCGTGCTTTCATTGCCTCACCAGTCGGCCAGGGCCTGGCATTGGAAGCTTAATGAAAAGCTGCTGGATGATCTCGGGGTAGTGACAGGGATAGAGGAGACTTTAACCAACTACATGATTAATGAAAACACTAATGGGGAAGTCACCGATGGGATATTGTGGGAGGACCACAAAGCGGTAGTGCGAGGCTCCTTCATTGCTTGGGGCTCCAAGCTGAAGAGGGAGAGGCAGGCTGATTTTCAGCGAGTCCTCGGGGCCCTGCAACAAGCCAACCTGGGTCATAAGCGCACGGCAGTTCCAGAGGAGCTCCAACGCTTGACAGAATTACGCATACTCTTTTCTAAACTCTTAGATCACCGAATTAGACAGCGGTTGCGATATGTGGCACACAAGTACTGCGAGTACGGTAACAAATGTGGGAGGATGTTGGCTCGGGCACTTAGGAAAAAAATCAGATGTCGTCACATGTTCATAAACTACACTCCTCCTCAGGTGAACCGGTCCAGCACACTTCAAGAATTGCATCAATGTTTCGTGACTATTATGCAGCCCTATATGACCTAGACTCGAAAGCCTCCCCAACAGACTCCGCACAGAAGCAAGCACGCATCGAGGCCTATCTTTCCTCCTCAGGCTTCCCTAGCTTGTCCTCTGAGCAGCAGATGGATTTGGAGCTTCCTTTAACTTCCGCCGAGCTGCTGGCTCCCTAACGGAAAGAGCCCTGGTCCTGACGGGTACACAAAGGCCTACTACTTAAAGTTTTTCACACAACTGCAGGCTTGCATGTGTAGGTTATTTAACTCTCTTGCTACTACTGAGCACTTCTCGCTAGGGGCCTCGCTAGCTTATATCTCAGTTCTACTGAAGAAGGGGAAGGATCATAGCCTCCCACAGAATTACCCGCCGATTTCTTTATTGAACACGAACCTGAAGCTATTTGCTAAGATTGTGGCCAATCGTCTTAAACACCTCCTCCCTGGGATAGTCCACCCTGACCAGACGGGGTTTATAGTAGGGTGGGAGGCAAGAGACAACTCCATCAGAGCTCTCTAGCTCATTCATTGGGCCTGTACACACAATCTCATCTGCCTCCCTATTTAATTCTTTCAACTGATGGGGAGAAGGCGTTTTGACCGTGTGGACTGGGAATTCCTTAGGACTGTGCTGGGGAGGCTAGGCCTAGGCCCACATATGTTGCAATGGATTACACTACTTTACACGTCCCCCACAGCACAGGTAAAGGTGAATGGTGGTCTATTCTCAGTGTTTCCTATTCGGAATGGCACGAGGCAGGGGTGTCCAATCTCACCCCTACTATTTGCCCTGGTCCTGGAGCGCTTGCTGTGGAGAATAAGATCAAATCCGAACACCAGAGGGGTCCCTGTAGGCCCCACGGAACATAAGCTCTCTGCTTACGCGGACAATGTTCTTTTCCACATTGTGAACCCCACTGTCTCACTGCCTAACCTACTGGAGGAACTATCAGCCTACAGCCAAATCTCCAACTTCCAAATTAATTACACCAAATCAGAAATCCTGCCCATTACTGTCCCTCCAGCAATGGTCTCTGCCCTGAAAGGGTAATTCCCCTTTACCTATGCATCTTCCTCCATACAATACCTCAGCATACACCTCATGGGCAACCTGGATACCCTATACACATACAACTATATACCTCGACTTAAAAAAATCAGTATAGGTATAAAGTCATGGGATAAGGAGACCGTTACGTGGATGGGCCTCACGAACATCATTAAAATGACAATCTTGCCCCGTGTGTTGTTTCTCCAGCAGATGGTGCCTGTCCCTCTACCCTCACGCTTCTTTAAGGAGCTTCGTAGCCTTTTCATTCACTTCCTATGGAGAGGTAAGAGACCACAAATAGCCGTAGTGATGCTGCAGCGGTCTAAGGGAAACGGGGGTCTGGGCCTTCCTAACATCTCCCAATGCAATCAGGCAATTGCGCTACAATGTATTCTCATCTAAAGGTTTCACACAAGCTCTAAACTGTGGGTGCAGATGGAAAAGGTTGTGGGTCGAAACTTGGCATACGCTCCCTGGGTTCCAAAGGAGGCCAGGGGCCTTTCGGAGTGGGTATGCTCATTGACTGCCCACACCCTGAAGGCTTGGGATAGAATGAACAAGGCCTTTGCCCTGGCCCCCCCAACTTCACCATTGGCCCCGGTGGGGGGCTTCCCCTGGTTCCCCCCCGGAGAGCAGCTGTCCTCTCTTGGTAAATGGGCGAGGGATGGCATCTTAGACATGGCCTTGCTTGCATTGGCTGGCCCCAAATTTAAACAATTAGCTCTGGCAAGCCAGAACCCTTCAGGTGATGGCCCCTTGGTGACAGAACCTACCCGGCCGTCGAACCAGGTGTGAACAGGTATGAACATAGTGAACAAAGTGTTCACATTGAGTGAACAATAAGCTGGATCCTTATTATTTCAGGTCACTGGCAACACAAGTTTAACAAATATGTAGTGGTTTCTGTCACAACTGGGATACTGTTTGATACTAACAGGGCCCTCCTGCCACTTCCCTATCGAGGGAAGGGGGATGTCCACAGGGATCGATTATCCTGGACTAAGGAGGACCTTTATTGGTTTACTAGTCTAAGATAGGATCAATACTTCTCACTGGTTAACGATATAGTCTTTTATAAAATGCAAAAGAGGGTGACTAATTTAGATATTTTTCTGTTTTATTTCTTCTTTTTTGTTTATTTCTGACCCTTTTTTTCTGTATAACAACTTAAATAAAGATTATATAAAAAAAAATAATAATTACAGCGCCATCATCCACATACAGGAATAGAAGGGCACGCTTATATCTCTGCGGTGTGTTAACGCACATGTTATGTTGCGTGTTAATGTGTTGCATGATGGCAGCCCATTGAAATGAATGGGCTGTCCAAGTGCCAAAAATGGTACATGCACCATTTTTGGCAGTGCACTGAACCACACCCATGCATTGCACTGACCTGCAATGCATGTCCAAGGTGTGTTGGAGTACCATTCAGAATGCATGGCACCATATTAGACCAGAACATGTAACATGAGTTCCCATGCATTGCAGTAACATGCCAACTACCCCAAAGCAAAGGTGTAGATGGACGTCAAAGAATACCTTCTTGGCATGGAGGTGCACTTTGAGTTATAGAGTGACAACATGCTCCTGCATTGTCACCCTGTCACACACACCCCTAGTGAAGACTACAAGAAGCCGTGCTGACACATAAGGGGAGATTTACTAAAATGATTGCACACAGAATCTGGTGCAGCTCTGCATAATAACCATTTAGCTTCCAGGTTTTATTGTCAAAGCTTAACTGAACAAGCTGAAGTTAGAAGCTCATTGGTTACTATGCACAGCTGCACCAGATTCTGTGTGCACCCGTTTTAGTAAATCCCTCTCATATTATGAAGGCAAAGTCCAATGTAGGGATGAGCTCTGGCTTTTCTGGATAGCTATCCCGCTAGGAAGCCGTCACTGTGGACAGCCAGTCATATATGGCGGAGGCATTCCCCCGCAGGGTGGGGAATGCCTCCACTACTTATGATTGGTCGTCCGCAGTGACAGTTTCATGGTGGAATAGCTCAGGTGGGTTCAAGCTGATTTCCAAACACGCCTGAGCTCATCACTGGTCCAGAGTTGTCACTTTCGGGAAGCCAGACCAGAGCAATTATTTTCAGCCCATGCTGGGCCAAGTTCATTTATGCAGGAGAAGAAGTGGCTCAAATAGGCTGGAGGCTAAAAAAAAAAAAGTGAAAAGAGAATTTAATGGGGAAAATCGCAATTGTTGATGATACACAGCAAACTAACTGCTATCTGCATAGAGCTTCCATCTACCTGAAATCCTGAGCTTGGGCATTCCTTGGAACATTGTAATGTAGATCACGTGCGTTCTCTGCCCCCCTCCTTCCCCATTCTTCCCTCTCTTCTATGATTCTTGTGTTTGCTACTTAAGGTTGACCTTAGTACTCTGCTTATATGTGACACGGCATCCTGGTTTCCCTGCAGCTGGGATGTGAAGGTCACAAAGTGTACTGGAGGCCTACAATGATTTCCTATGCCGTTATCTATTAAACTGCCCGAACCGTGAATGTCTCTGGTGTTTTGTTCCCTGTTACCTAATAGAGGGCAGAAAAACATTTCCAGTCCAGCTATCCTACATTGTACATAAGAAGTAGGCTATATGGTCACGTGTCAAATTTGTCTTGTAAGGGCACAAATAACATACAAATAATAAAAAGACAAAAAAAAACAAAACATTCACTTGAACGTATATGGACATCTTATCTGGGTACTTATCAGAAAGATTTAAACATGCCATAGCAGACAATGCCAGCATTCTTCAGTCCCGGCCTCTTGAAATGCAGTCTCACTTCAAGGCTGCTGGAAAACAATAAAAATTAGAGTGGTCTTATATATATGCTGGTTTTCTTTAAAGAAGGTGGACTTTTTATTCCTTCTCCACCAATAACTGGGGCTTATTTGACGCCTACTTTTCTGCCTTTAGCTTTCTGCATGGGTTTCATTTGTCCAGGATGAAAGATACAGCTGGTCATGCAGCTTTTAGATTACTTTTCTAACGATTCCTGCAAGATTCAAGAATTCTGGATGTGCATTGATGGTCTATAACTGTCAGATTGAGTTTGCCAGAAGATTGTCCTGTATATGGGCACCATTTGGCCATCCAGGCAGTTACACAAAATTTAATTCCAGGCATGGCAATTTTTACATGGTTACATTGATCCAGTTTGGATTAATATAAGTATGTGCCATACCTGTGGGATCCCTATGGAAACTGGAGATCACTGTAGTAGGCACCGCTATTCCAGTGACTGCTGCCAGTTTCCAAGTCCCATGCTGAGCGACTGCCCCGTTGGTTAGTGAACACAGGAGGTCACTCACTTGGCATGTGCGCCATTCAGAGAACACTTTGCATTTTCTCAGTGAATACAAAACATTGTGTGATTGGATGAGGTGGAGATTGTGATGTCACCACCTTGTCTTTCCACCTTTTCCAATCAGTGAATGCTTTGTATTCATCGAAAAACTGCAATGTGTTCCCTGAATGGTGCCCATGCCGTGCGGGCAAACTCTTGTGTTCACAATGCAGCCAGGCAGCCGCTCAGCACAGGATCTGGAAGCTAGTGGAGATCACCAGGGTTGAAGTACTGATTAAAGGTATCTCCAGCTTCCACTGGGATCCCAAAGGTATGGCACATACACACTTATTTTGGTCCAAGATATAAAAATCACCATACCTAAACTTCAGTTTTAATTTGGGAAATATATCTTTGCTACTCAGACGCATAAGGAGACAGATGGACTATGCATGGTATGCTAAAAATTTTAAGTGGACTTTCCATTGAAGAGAAGTTGGACCCCTACTGTTGCCTCTTACTCTGGGACCAGCTAGTGTAAAAATCCATTGCTCTCAACAAAGCTCTGTCTCATTAATGCCCCTTACATTGTGACCAACCACTGTAAAAACTCATCACACTTACACAGCTCTTATCTATTGCTGTCTATCTATAGCTTAAAAGAAAAACCCACCGACCATGGTTCTCGTTGCACCCATTTTTAGAGTATAACATGAAACATGGTCAGAGTCTGCCCCTGTGCACAAAGCCAGCTCCATAAAGACATGGCTTGAGAAGTTTGGTGTGAAGGAACTTAAGTGGTCTGTAAAGAGCCCTGACCTCAACCCTACTGAACACCTTTGGGATGAAATGGAACACCAATTGTGAGTTGAGTCTTCTCAACCAAGATCAGTACCTGACTTCACAAATGCTCTAATGAAGCCTTTCTCAATCTTTCAACACATAGAAACCCTTGAAATATCTTTCTAGTCTTAGGGAACACCTGCTAATACTATATGTACAACTCATGATATATTAGTGTGATGGTCAGTGGGATGAATGCTCCTTACACTTGTGCTCATTTGGAAGAATTACTCCCTTACAGATAGCTAAAATGGTCAATTGTGTCAGTGGGAACTTATCTGAGAGGCAGAAATTGCTCATCGCTCAAGGAACCCCTAGCAACCTCTGGAACCCTGGTTGAGAAGCCTTGCTCTAAATGTTCATCAGGATAAAGAAGCTACCATCAAAAAATATTTATTGTAAAGCCTTCACAGTGAGTACAGTTAGCGGCAGACGCGTTTCGTCGATAAGCCTTGTTCATAGCACACATATATGTTGAAAGACATGAACATATATACATAAATAACTCTCACATGACTAATGTTTCTCCTTTAATCAGCAATGCTTTCAATTAAACATCAGGTGATTGACTGCAGATTGCCAGTAGGTGTAAGGTTGGCAGATGAAAAAACAGAAAGTCTTGCTATAATACAACACATGAAATACAAACGGATAATAAACGTAAAGAGTGTACCACATGCAATGGGCATAAACATGTAATGCCCATATCTTTAGGACTTATTTTGGACTTATTTCATAAAGAAGATCCACATCATAGCGGTGGTTCATTCGCACAGGTACCCTTGTTAGTAGGTTGAATATCCGCCAGACTTCACATAAAAAAGAAGTGCATGGTGAATATCCAACCCCCCCCCCCCCCTTCACGCCATGCAAGGATAGTTTAACTCTTTCTAAACCCGAAAAATAAAAAGCCAGGTCTTCTCATCTAACATTAGTACTTGGCCTCACGAATGTTCTTTTGGGTAAATAGGCACAAATGTCCCCAAGCACTCTCAAACATCTTTTGAAAATCCTTCCCAGAAGAGTGGAGGCTGTTATATCTGCAGAGAGGAGGCAACTTTATGTTAAATCCCATGGCTTTGGACTGGGATCTTGAACAAGCTCCTATACAGTAGATGCGATGCAGGGGTATAACAATAGCTAAAGCAGTCTAGACAGCAGCAAGGGGGTCTGGTGGTGGAAGGGGGTCCCAGTAAAGTAGTCATTGAGGCAAATTAAACATAGAAAAGTTGTGCATGCGAAGCTAGCAACACCCAGTACTGTATCATGAATAATCTTAAGGGCTCATTAACACTAGCAGTTGGGGGGGGGGAGACCCCACTGTTGAGCCACTGTTTTATCTCCCATTAGCTGCTTCCCCTTTAGCTGCAGAGGCAGCAGCTGGGGATGTACACATGTCGTTGTCGCAATGCTTTGCTTCGCAGCCTCACCAGGAATTATACCCCCCTGTTTCTTTCAGCGGGCGCTATCGCCTAACAATCATGACCCATTTAATTGAATGGAGCCACTCTACAAGACCCCCACAACTGTTTGCAATGCACCTGATTGTGGTGTGCTGGTGTAGGATCCAAGGGGCTAAAGCAGGTTGCACTTCAGAAACCAAAGCACATGTGAACGAGCTCTAAAAGCTGATTCCCTGATAACTTCTATCCATAGTACTGCTCCATTGTAGTGCACTGACTATGCTGACAGCCCTCCTGCTACTTGTCCTTGATTTAAACATACTGGTTTGGGTCAATGACAGTAAGAAGGTCACCAGGGGCCCCATCAACATTTTGCTATGGGGCCCCAAAGATCTGTAGTTACGCCCCCAGGGGGGTAAGTCATCAAGTAGGTGTAGCAAGTAACTTATGATGAACGTTAGACAACAGCTGCATCGTTCGATATACTGGTGATGCAGTACAACTGACTGCCACATGATGGCATTAGGAGAACAGCATAGTTCTGCTGAGGGTGCAGAAGGAGATGAGGACCTGTTTCGATTTTGGAAAGAGTGGTGAAGGGTTAGAACCCCTGGCAGGCTTTTATCGCTGTCTATGGACCACTACAGAGATTTATTCTGTCTACTCGTCCTGGTGACCATGGTCACCTGAAATGAAAGTTCAAAGTTTATCACCAGATCAGAAATAGAGGGAAAGCCTTCTGAGACACACTGTTCTGTGACAACTAGGGTTGCACCGATACCACTTTTTTAAGACCAAGTACAAGTACCAATAAAAAGTGACAATGGCACTAATATGCAGCACTGATGGGCACTGATGAGGCGTGGACTGTATCAGTAGTTTTTTATTTTTATTTTTTGTTACAATGTTATTGGTGTTATGGGTGTACGGTATCAGAATTTTTTTTTTATATATATATATCATTTTTACAGTTTAACCTTTAAATATTTATTTATTACAATTCTTTATTTTTTTTCTTTCTTTTTTTTTTTATCAGCCCTATTGGGGAGTGGCTTTGGTGAGACCCCTGACATCTTCCTTTTGAGACAGGGAAAGGGACTAAGGACACAGATTCCCCAGTCCCTTTTGCTGCAGCCTCAGCTACACTGAAGATGAATGGACAGGAGACAGAGGCTCCTCCCCATTCATAAACTGAAGCAGAGTAAACACAGTTTATAATGCTCAGTTATGACTCTGTTCATTCAGAAAAGGAAGGAGTCGGTAAATGACATATTTACTGGCTCCTTCTTCCACTCTCCATCCTGAGAGATTTGGGGGGGGGACCAGAGAAAGACCCGGAGAGAGGGAGGAGGACACCAGAGAGAGGGAGGAGGACACCCGGAGAGAGGGAGGAGGACACCCGGAGAGAGGGAGGAGGACACCCGGCTAGAGGGAAGAGAACACCTGGAGAGAGGGAGGAGGATACCCGGAGAGAGGGAGGAGGACACTGGAGAGAGGGAGGAGGACACCCGGAGAGAGGGAGGAGGACACCCGGAGAGAGGGAGGAGGACACCCGGAGAGAGGAAGGAGGAAACCCGGAGAGAGGAAGGTGGACACCGGAAGCCAGAGGAAGACCTGGGGAGCCAGAGGAGCACATAGACAGTTGGTGGTGATCAGTGCAGTGGTGGGGGCAGTTACAAGCACCGATCCCCCTGTATAGCCTTTCAATAAAGCAGCTGACAGCCGCGGGAGGGAGAGGAGGAGAAGTGGCTCTCAGCATCTTTATTGAAAGGCTATACAGGGGGTTCGGTGCTTGTAACTGCCCCTACCGCCACACCGATCACCTGTGAGGCTGCCCGGGCACCCTTACTACACTGAGGATGCCTGGCCCCATACAAGAAGTATCAGACCGAGCATCGGAGCATTTGCATGAGTACCGATACTCATGCAAATGCTTGGTATCAGCACTAGTATTGGTATCTGTGCAACCCTGGCCCTGGCGTTTTCTTGATGGCTAGTTTATCAATAGCCTGGATTAGCCCATCTGCAGTGATTTCATCTGTCAAATTCATCAAAGGAACATTACTTTCCAGACCTGGTGTAGAGTCCAAAAAACCCAACATCTTTGTCCTGGGAGGTTCCTTCCTCCCAGGAGATCGGCATAGTATGACCTGACAACCTCCAGGATCCCTGACCTTGACTTCGTCAGAGAACCCGTACTGTGCTTCAGACCATTGGCCGTCTTAACTGCTATGCTTTGTTTACAGTTCTGGTAAGGGTCAGGCGAATTATATTTCCCGTAATCCCTCTCCTGAACCAAAGAGGCGTACTCTGACTACTACCTCACTGAAAAGTGAACCCTGTGCTGTCTGGGCAGCGCTTAATGTGCACATCTACCAGACCTGCTTCTCTAACTTTTGCATTGAGAAAAAGGCTGCCATAGCCCAGCTTATCTCTGAAACCTCTCCTGTTTTTTGGCCTAGTAATGGTGTTGAAATCACCTCCAAAGATAACCTGCTGGGCCGTAAAAAGAAAAGGCTTAATCTTAGTAAAAAGGCAAGTCCTGTCCCATTTCGTCTGGGGACCATAGATGTTAATCAGGCGCAGGTCCTGCCCCCTCATAGAGACATCTAAGACCATGCATCTCCCAATCTCTACCTCAATCACCCATCGGCACGTTACCATACCAGAAAAAAGGACCACAACCCCGCTGTAAGGCTCGGCTGCAAGAGACCAAAATGAGGGACCACATTTCCACTCCTTCTTTGCCAGATGTATATCGGCCAGACTACTCAGATGGGTCTCTTGCAAAAACAAAATGTCAGCATCAAACTCACTGAACAAAAATGAGGCCATATGACGAGCACTTATTGATATTAAGCTGTCAACACTAATGGTTGCCACTTTTAACGGAGTGGGAACTGCCATCAGGCTTGTTGAGCCAACCGTTTCTTAGCCTGACTACTCCCTCTCCCTGGAGAATGGGCGTGCTTCATTGCACCCTGGCACTCCTCAACTATAGAGGATGCTGAACTCAATGGGTCCCATTCATTGTCATCATCTGACAGGACCCCAAACTTATTTGCCAAAGGCAAAACCTTAGGATTTAAGGTAGCTGAACCCCTTTTTTTCCTTCTTTTGCCCTTCCTCCTATCCTCAAACCACTCCATATCATCCTTAGACAAACCGGAATAAACATTTTCCCTACTCCTACCCTCCCCCCATTCTCCCTTCCCTTATCTACCACCAGGCCAGCCTCTTGACCAGTTTCCCCACTCTTCTGCACCCCATGATCCTCAATAGAAACCCTGCAGCAGCGGGGGGGGGGGGGACTGGCACCGCACTTGACGCACCTGCCCCAGCCTCTTGCTGCCTCTGCAATTTTGGAAGACATAGACACAGAAGGATTGGACACATTCTCGGCAACTGATACCTTAGATACAGACTGGGAAGACACTGATAGACTAGGCAACACACAGACTGGGAAGACACAGGCACACTAGGCACACACTGGGGCACCACAGACTGGGAAGACACAGACATATTGGGTATTGGCACAGACTCAGATGGACTTACAGGCACTCCAGCTGCTGAGCTCTGAGCATCCTCCATGTCCCGATGGAAGAACTCTTTAATGAGCTCAGGCTTGTTGTGCATTGCCTCAGGACACTGACTGTAAGGATGTCCCACCGCATTGCACAGATTGCACCTTATAATGTTACAATCCTTTGCCAAAGACCATGCATCTCCCAATCTCTACCTCAATCACCCATCGGCACGTTACCATACCAGAAAAAAGGACCGCAACCCCGCTGTAAGGCTCGGCTGCAAGAGACCAAAATGAGGGACCACATTTCCACTCCTTCTTTGCCAGATGTATATCGGCCAGACTACTCAGATGGGTCTCTTGCAAAAACAAAATGTCAGCATCAAACTCGCTGAACAAAAATAAGGCCATATGACGAGCACTTATTGATCTTAAGCTGTCAACACTAATGGTTGCCACTTTTAACGGAGTGGGAACTGCCATCAGGCTTGTTGAGCCAACCGTTTCTTAGCCTGACTACTCCCTCTCCCTGGAGAATGGGCGTGCTTCATTGCACCCTGGCACTCCTCAACTATAGAGGATGCTGAACTCAATGGGTCCCATTCATTGTCATCATCTGACAGGACCCCAAACTTATTTGCCAAAGGCAAAACCTTAGGATTTAAGGTAGCTGAACCCCTTTTTTTCCTTCTTTTGCCCTTCCTCCTATCCTCAAACCACTCCATATCATCCTTAGACAAACCGGAATAAACATTTTCCCCACTCCTACCCTCCCCCCATTCTCCCTTCCCTTATCTACCACCAGGCCAGCCTCTTGACCAGTTTCCCCACTCTTCTGCACCCCATGATCCTCAATAGAAACCCTGCAGCAGCGGGGGGGGGGGGGACTGGCACCGCACTTGACGCACCTGCCCCAGCCTCTTGCTGCCTCTGCAATTTTGGAAGACATAGACACAGAAGGATTGGACACATTCTCGGCAACTGATACCTTAGATACAGACTGGGAAGACACTGATAGACTAGGCAACACACAGACTGGGAAGACACAGGCACACTAGGCACACACTGGGGCACCACAGACTGGGAAGACACAGACATATTGGGTATTGGCACAGACTCAGATGGACTTACAGGCACTCCAGCTGCTGAGCTCTGAGCGTCCTCCATGTCCCGATGGAAGAACTCTCTCATGAGCTCAGGCTTGTTGTGCATTGCCTCAGGACACTGACTGTAAGGATGTCCCACCGCATTGCACAGATTGCACCTTATAATGTTACAATCCTTTGCCAAAAGTCCTACACCCTGACACTGAGAGCACTTTATCACCAGACAGGAGGATGCAAGATGCCCTTTATCTCCACACTTGTTGCATAGCTTTAGCTGGCCCGGGTAGAAGATGGTCAGCCTGTCCCTCTCCAGGAAAGCTGAGGATGGCAGATGCTGGATGACATTGTCAATGACTTTTCATTTTAACTGCACAGACCACCCCCCTGTCCATATTCCCAGATCATCCAAAATCTTCTTTAGGGGCTCAGGACGTCTCCATATCTCCTCAACCATACAGATAAATCCCCTTGTGGTATGGATTCATTACGGACAAGAATTGTCACCATTTTAATGAGTGGCTGGCATGATACAAGCTTGGGTTGAGCCCTTTCCATTCCGGCAGGCCCCTACACACGTGCTCATATTTCTCCCAAAATATGTCCAAAGACTCCGGACGGATAAAGGACAAATTGTACTCATAGGAACCGGCCGGATCAGGGCGAAGATATCTGTGGACCTAAACCCCATCTGCAGAATTTATCTACCACTGCCCTCCTATGCGGAGGAAGTCCTCCGCCCTCCCATTTAAGCTGCACAACATTCCTCTTTTTAAACATTGAGGAAGATAAAACATTTCCATATTCCTTCCCTGCTTGCTCCCCCTTCCCAGATCTTGTAGCAGCAACACCAGCATATGTTTTCCTTACAGACACACCAATTGCAGTCTTGTCCTTAGACACGGCAACACGTCATGTACGGGCTAGTGCACTGCAGTCCTATTCATTTTGAATGGCATTCAGGCACATTGAAGCATAGCTGCCAAGTAACCTGGATTGTGTGGGGCTGACCTGAAATTGGGAGACTGTGCTGCAGCAAGAGAGATGGAAATGGCAACAACTCCTTAAAACAAATATACTGTATATGACAATAGCAAATAGTGCAATGCCAATGGTTCAGAGAATAACCCCTAACCCCTATATTATGGATGGTCCTGCCTAAGGGGCAATGTTATGTAGCGGTCTCCCGGACCTATAGAGGCCTGATAGTGAACTCCAGAGTCAGGGAGAGCTGACATCCATCCTCTTAGAGTGGGTTACATGGTGGGTGTAATGCAGGATGAAATGATGTGTGCCAGTCACTTTTTGAATGCAAATAGAGAGATTTATTGTCTCTTAACAAGAACTGTGGGAGAGGGGGTTAGGCAGGACACCCTTAGGTAGATGCAATGACAATTAGCAGACTCTGAGACACAATAGGCAGACAGCTATACAGTTCAAAGCCTCCAGCCGGATGCAACTTCTGTATTGGCAGGACCGCTGTCTCCTATGGCAACTAAGCTTTTAACAGTTTCCAAAGATCTTTACACATAGAACTTGGCAGCAGAGTACGGTTCTTCCCTTATCTCACAGTTTCCCACTGTAGGTCTTCAACCATTGAGCTCCCAGTCTCTCACTAGACTTCTAGATCACAGCCGCCCACTGGATCCCCTGAGCTCTTCCACAGCTATCCCGCTGTATACTCAAGCGTCACCCCACTAACCCGCTGGGTCCCTGGCTTGGCACTTGCTGAAGCCATCCCACTTCTTCACCGTCCCCGGCTGGTGAGAAGACTGCTCTGGTACTTCTTCAGGCTTCCTCACAGTAGTCTCTGGTAATAAGGTGTATGGTCCCTTAGTGGTGACTGCTTCCCCTTTACCTCCGAAAATGACTGGTTCCCCGTCCGGCGGAACCTCTATAAATCGGTTGGACTCCATAACACACGTCCACCCAGGCAGCTGTCCAGGTGGCACAGAACCCAAATGACCTCACTCCACCCAGCAGGCCAAGGGACTAAAGAAACCCCTGCCAATTGGCTGAGACACCCCATCTATTCATAATCTGACCTTGCTTTGCCCTTGTCGATCTAATGTCACCAGCAACAGTGCCAAGTCAAGTCAAGTCAAAAGTACAAACATGCATGCTCGGATTCAAGGAACGAGCTGGAAGAGTTCGGTCTTGTAAACTACCATTCGTAATCTAGAATTAACATTCATGACACGGCAGCTGATGAAATGTCGAAATGCAGCGCACATTCTCATCTTCTTTAATGGGATAATAATGAAGCTGCTTTGCTGGTGATACTGATGTAGTTATGCCAAACATATTTTAAAAGGTAATTTGTTTTGTACGATCTGAAAATCACGAATCAACGGTCAAAATTCTACTAACTTCTACTAACACAAAATTAGCATCAGGGGTCCAAAGGGTGGCGCTTGAGAAATTAACTTCCTCTTTATACTCTCATAGTACGTCACTATGTTCGTGTTTGTCAAACGACAATTTGCGGATAGTTAGTATGCAAGACAAGATCCTGGCACACGCCCTTTTGACAAAAATCAGACGCTCTGTCATCCGACAATCATACCGTGTGTACAAGGCTTTACAATAACAGTCTGTCAGTCTGCAATAAACCCTTTCCCTACTGGCCAGCACGTTGGGGCCCAGATCTAGCATTGGAGTGCTCAGAATAAGCTCCTCCTAACCGGGGCATAGGAGCCTGAACTGTTTACCAAACAAACAATACTGTTCCTGTTTAATAGGGAGAAGTGAGGCTTGGCCAGCGACCTCTCACCAACTCCAGGGGTGACAGCTATCTAACTCTCTTCACCTACAGCAGCTCAGAAGTCAACAACACAGTGTTCTCCCCAATGATCAGGCAGCAGCACCAATCAGAGACAGTGGGGTTCTCATGTACCAGGAAGTGTCCACTACTCCGCCTCTCTGCATTCTTGTTGCAATGTCGAAACTTTCTGCTAACAGCTCGCAGCATGGTCTGTCTCCCACAAAGGTCCTCACCACATCTGCTTTGAGCCAAAACAGATCTTCCTTTAGGCACACAATTACCCTTTGATCACCCTAGATGTTAACCCCTTTCCAGCCAGTGTCATTAGTACAGTGACAGTCAGCGCATATTTGTAGCACTGATCACTATATTAGTGTCACTGGTTCCCAAAAAGTGTCAGTGGTGGCCCGTGCATTAAGAGCGCCGAACGCCGCCCCCTCTCTCCTGCCACCCCCTCTAGCACCAATAGACAGATTCATGCATTGCATAAATTTATCTATGGCCGCCGCTGCCACCCCCATTCAGGCGCCCGGCCCCTTTTCGGGCGCAGGGCGCCTGAATTACAGTGGCGGGGGTGTTTTTGAAGCACCTGATTAGAGCCATAGGCTCTAATAGGCGTCAAAAAAGGTGACCTGTGACCTGTGAGCGCCATGCTCTCTCCACAGGTCTTGCTTACACAGGGCTAGGAATGGTGTCCATCTTCTCATCATCATCCCGGGAAGCCACATCCAGGGGATTTCAGCTTATTGATGAAATCCAGCATGCCAGTACCTTCAACCTGCTCAGATGTTCCACATTGCTGCTGGGGAGGGAAGGGGACAGAGGGCTCCGCCATTGAGGGCTCAGCAGATGTCTGAGATGTTGAAGAGCTAGGCTCATCCTCCGGGCCCACTTTCTCACTCTCTGCTGAGTCTGTCTGTACCTGCATCTCCTAACTGGTTGGGTCACCCTCAATGCAGGAAGCGGCTCCTTTTCTCATTTGGCTAAACTGTTCTACATTTTTATACTTTTCTTTAAAAGCTCCACTACTCTCCTTCAGAGAACTCACCAGTTCTTTCTGCTTCCGCAGAGCTTGTTCCAAGTCTTTCAACTCAGACATCAGAGCCTGTCTTTTCTTACTGAACACCTTGGCACCAATCTGTTTTTTCTCTTTAAATTCAGCTTTCAAAGCTAACAATTTCTCTTTTTCCTTTTCAATCCGGTTCAGCGTTTCAACAATCCTCCGTCTAAAGGCAGACAAAGATTCATCTTTCCTTGGGCCAGGCCCAGAATCTTCCACAGGCTGAGGCCTATCTAGGGAGCCCCCGCCAGGGTCCTCCACAGGATCTAGCATCTCTCCTGGGGCAGAGAAGCAACTCTAGCCCCTGGTCTCTGGAAGCACAGGAGCAAAGGAACCAGCAACCTCACACCCCACTGTCAAGGAACAGAATGGCAGTTTCCCACCAGAGTTCCCAGATTTTTACACCTGCTGTCTGTGCCCATTATGGGGGGTTTCCCCCACCCCTGTGCTCAGTTCCTGGGTGTGTACCCCTGCTGTGCTCATTATGAGGGGTTAATTTTGTTTATTGGAAATCTTACAAACAACAACTTATATACAATAAAAACATAATAAATAAATAAAACATATTTACAAAATAATTGAATATGACTACACAAAACAGAAAGAACAAGAACATAATAAATGGTGCAAACCAAATTGCGCAAAACATAATCCCTATGAGAGAGCCAGACTAAGGAACATCACCATCACCATGCATGTAGCCTTTTATCAAAAATATATTTGATCTGAAAGCCTAGGGGAGTGAAATAAGAATACAAAGAAAAGCCTCACACCCCGAGATCAACAGGCGGCAGCTACAGAGTCCTGATATTCCTCCACGCCCTTATCCAGGTCTCCTGCTGCCACCTGTCTTTCTCAAGACCCTGAATCTTTCCAACCTCACCCAGAATGTCCTGCATCACCACTTCGACAGGGAGGATTTTTACTCCGTAAGCATACCTGACACCGTGCACTCCACGTGAAATAACGGACTACTAGACTAACTAAAAAAAGCGTTTCCAAATAATAATCCCAACGAGTCTGGTATGCCCCATACACCCACTCTGCATAACTTATATGGGGGAGGAAGGGTATACTCAGAGTCCTCCCCACCCTCTTGTACACCTCTATATTAAAGGGCACCGAAGTAGAAAGTGATCCATGGACTCCCCCACTCCTCCACACTCCATTCTCAGGCAGCCCCGATCACTCATGGAAAGAAACTTCAAGTTGCCCTTCACATATAGCTTTCCATGAAAGGCAAGCCAAGTCTGATCCCTAAACGTCATTGGGATTCTCTCCAAATTAATCAATCGCTAACCCACCCCCAAAACCAGGCTTGGGAAATCCCTTAAGGCCAGTGGTTCGCAAAAAGCAGAGCTCATGATCCGCTTCTCAAAAAGTTTCCTTGGAAGAGATCTGACTTCCCCTGCTGTTACTTGCCACTGCCGAAGCATTTTCAAATACGGGGCAAAATAAGCCAGGAGCTTATCATGCTTGACCCTCAGGCTTTTCACTGGCCCACCATTTTCCTAGTCTCGCAGAAAGGGCCTAAACCAGGATTGGAAAATACCAACTCACCCAGGTGGTCTCTCTGCCAACATGTTACCAAGATTGTACTTCACAAACATCACAGAGAAAAAGACTACAAGGTTGATCATCCCTAGACCACCATCCCGCCTAGGAAGGTAAGTCACATTCCTTTTCACAAGGTTTATATTTTTCCCCCATAACAGCTGGAAGAAAGAACTATAGACCCTGGTATAGAGAGAAACTGATAAAACGCAAACAAAACTGACATACAGAAAAATCTGAATCAGGTAAGTCTTGATCGGATCAACCTTTTCCCTCAAGGAAAGCCGCCAACCTTTCCAGCTTGCCACCGGTATTCTCCAGCCTGTTCACCCAATTTGCATGCCCATAGTCACCTGGGCCAAATTCAATGCCTAGAACTCTAATTTTTTGTTGGGGCTCCGGGAAGTCATCCGGGAGAACAAAGCTCTCACCTTCCAAGCCCATCCAGAAAGCTTCACACTTGTACTGGTTAACCTTTGAACCTGATGCCTCTGTATACTGCCTTATCACTATGACCACCTCCTGCACCTCCCCAGTCCCAGAGACAAAAACAGAAACATCATCAGCATAGGCCACAACCTTCAAAGGAGGCTTACCAGCGATGCCCAAAGGTTCCCCACACAATGGTCCACTCTCTAGCCTTCTAATGAAGGGGCCGATTGCAAACACATATAGCAGAGGACTCAATGGACACCCCTGACACACACCCGAGCTGACCACAAAGGGCTGCGCGACCCAATCATTAACCAGAGGAAAGCTTTCAGCCCCTTTGTACAAAATCTTGAGCCAATCAATGAAACCCCCCTCCAGGCCATATTTGCCAAGAAGGAGCCATAAGTACTCAGGATTAACCCGATCAAAGGCCTTAGCCTGATCCAATGTCAGCAAAAATGTACCCCAACCAGCAGCCCTACAACACTCTAAGACCTCCTGGACAGCTAACACTGCTCAGAAAGTGCTTCTACCCTGGACCGAGCAGTGCTGGTGGTGGGATAACAAACTGCCTGCCACTGGTGATAATCGCCAGAAAAAAATCTTTGCCAGTATCTTTCTATTGACATTAAGAAGACTAATGGGGCGCCAATTCCCAATCATCAAAGGATCTTTACCCTTTGACAGAAGGATCACTGCAGATTGCCTGAGGGAGAGAACCCTCATACAAACAGCAATTAAAAACCTCCGCGAGGTAAGGAGCCAGGATAGTCTTAAAACATTTATAAAATTTGGCTGTCAAACCATCTGGCCCTGGCGTTTTCTTGATGGCTAGTTTATCAATAGCCTGGATTACCTAATCAGCAGTGATTTCATCTGTCAACATTATCAAAGGAACCTTACTTTCCAGACATGGTGTAGAGTCCAAAAAACACAACATCCTTGTCCGATCAAGGTTCCTTCCTCCCAGGAGATCGGCATAGTATGACCTGACAACCTCTAGGATCCCTGACCTAGACTTCGTGAGAGAGCCCGTACTGTCCTTCAGGCAATTGATCGTCTTAACTGCTATGCTCTGTTTACAGTTCTGGTAAGGGTCAGGCGAATGGTATTTCCCGTAGTCCCTCTCCTACTACCTCACTGAAAAGTGAACCCTGTGCTGTGTGGGCAGCGCTTAATGTGCACATCTACCAGACCTGCTTCTCTAACTTTTACATTGAGAAAAAGGCTGTCATAGCTCAGCTTATCTCTGAAACCTCTCCTGTTTTTTGACCTAGTAATGGTGTTGAAATCACCTCCAAAGATAGCCTGCTGGGCCGTAAAAAGAAAAGGCTTAATCTTTGTAAAAAGGCAAGTCCTGTCCCATTTCGTCTGGGGACCATAGATGTTAATCAGGCGCAGGTCCTGCCCCCTCACGGAGATGTCCAAGACTAGGGATGAGCCGAACACCCCCCGGTTCGGTTCGCACCAGAACCCGCGAACGGACCGCAAGTTCGCACGAACGTTAGAACCCCATTGACGTCTATGGGACTCGAACGTTCGAAATCAAAAGTGCTCATTTTAAAGGCTAATTTGCATGGTATTGTCCTAAAAAGGGTTTGGGGACCCGGGTCCTACCCCAGGGGACATGTATCAATGCAAAAAAAACTTTTAAAAACGGCCGTTTTTTCGGGAGCAGTGATTTTAATGATGCTTAAAGTAAAAAAAAAAAAGTGAAATATTCCTTTAAATATCGTACCTGGGGGGTGTCTATAGTATGCCTGTAAAGTGACGCGTGTTTCCCATGTTTAGAACAGTCCCTGCACCAAATGTCATTTTTAAAGGAAAAAATCTCATTTAAAACTGCTTGCGGGTTTAATGTCATGTCGGGTCATGGCAATATGGATGAAAATCAGTGAGACAAACGGCATGGGTACCCCCCAGTCCATTACCAGGCCCTTTGGGTCTTGTATAGATATTAAGGGGAACCCCGCACCCAAATTAAAATAAGGAAAGGTCCCTATATACTCTGAACAGCAGTATTCAGGCGGTGCAAACAAGACAGGGACTGTAGGTTTGTTGTTAAGTAGAATCTGTTTGTAATTTTGAACATTTTTAATGTGTTTAGCTCCAGCCAAAAAATCTTTTCTAAGCTTTTTGGAAAACATAGGGAAGGGTTATCACCCCTGTGACATTTGTTTTGCGTCTTTCCTCCTCTTCAGAAGATTTCACCTCACTTTTTTGTCCCAATGAAAAATGTTTTTGGAAAATTTGGGTTTTTTTGTGGAACAAGGATTGGAAAGCATCAGTGGAAAGGAGAAATTGTTTTCCCATATTAACTCTTACAGGAGAGAATTTCCCTTCCTTAGGGGTAGATTTCATCTCACTTCCTGTTGTCTCCTTCCGTTTGCAAGTAGGAGTCGTTTGTAAGTTAGATGTTTGAAAGTAGGGTCCTGCCCTATATACTCAGCAGAAATTTGGGCCTTAGGTGTTGCTGTGGCCAAAACACTGTAAGCCCTCACAGGGCCCTGCTGTGAAATATTAGATCAAGAATTGTAATTACATGCCCCTGTTGAACAGGAGCTGAAAAATTAGGCCTTAGGCACTGGTGCTGGTGCCACAACACTGCAACCCCTCACAGACACTCTAGTTGGAACGCAGGAACGAGCCCTGCTGCAAAGTATTGCATCAAAAATTGTAATTACACGCCCCTGTTAGACAGGGGCAGAAAAATTGGGTCTTAGGCACTGGTGCTGGTGCCACAACACTGCAACCCCTCACAGACACTCTAGTTGAAACGCAGGAACAAGCCCTGCTGCAAAGTATTGCATCAAAAATTGTAATTACACGCCCCTGTTAGACAGGGGCTGAAAAATTGGGTCTTAGGCACTGGTGCTGGTGCCACAACACTGCAACCCCTCACAGACACTCTAGTTGGAATGCAGGAACGAGCCCTGCTGCAAAGTATTACATCAAAAATTGTAATTACACGCCCCTGTTAAACAGGGGCTGAAAAATTGTGCCTTAGGCACTGGTGGTGGCGCCCAGAACCAAAAATGTTCTTACAAGCTATCAGCGTGATGATTGAGGAGGAAGAGGATAATTACTCAGGGATAGTCACTCAGCATCAGCATAGGCAGTCTTTGAAGGGATCTGAGATTTCAAAAAAAATTATTCGGTTACATCTGCATCAGGTGCTTGGTAGCTGGTGGTGATCCAAGACTGATTCATTTTTATGAAGGTCAGCCGATCGACCGAGTCGGTGGACAGACGCACCCTGTGATCGGTTACCACGCCTCCAGCAGCACTGAATGTGCGTTCCGAAAGAACGCTGGATGCAGGACAGGCCAGTAGCTCAATTGCATACTGTGCAAGCTCTGGCCAGTGATCCATCCTCAAGACCCAGTAACCCAGAGGATTTTCGGTGGGAAAGGTGTCCAAGTCTGATCTTGCCCCTAGGTATTCCTGCACCATGTAAAACAGACGCTGGCGATGGTTGCTGGAACCGATCATACCTTGGGGCTGCGGACCAAAAAATTGTCTGAACGCATCGGTCAGACGGCCACCTTCTCCACCGCTCCTTCTTTGACTGACCGAAGCCTCAGCAACACGTTGTCCAGAAACAGGAGTTTGTAACCTCCCAGTCTCTGGGAACGCGTTGCACAGACCTTTCTGCAAGGCCTCCCGAAGATGTTTCATCCTCTGCTCCCTCTGCGATGGCAAGATAAGGTCCGCAACCTTACCCTTGTAACGTGGATCAAGGAGGGTTGCCAGCCAGTATTGGTCCTTCTCCTTGATACCACGAATACGAGGATCCTTACGCAGGCTTTGCAGGATCAGGGAGGCCATGCAGCGTAGGTTTGCTGAGGCATTCGGTCCGGAGTCCTCTGGGTCACTAAGGACAACAACGTCCGCAGCCACCTCCTCCCAGCCACGTACAAGTCCATGTGTTCCTTGGGACTGATCCCTTAAAGACTGCTGATGCTGAGTGCCAGGCTCCACCTCCATACTGACACAATCTTCCTCCTCCTCCTCCTCCTCCTCCTCGTCCTCTTCCTGTGTGATCGGCGGGCACGCAGGAACACTGTCTGGATAAAGGGGGCCTTGAGAGCTAAGGAAGTCCTCCTCTTCCTGCCTCTGTTCTGCCTCAAGTGCCCTGTCCATTATTCCACGCAGCGTGTGCTCCAACAGGTGGACAAGGGGGACAGTGTCACTGATGCATGCACTGTCAGTGCTCACCATCCTCGTGGCCTCCTCGAATGGTGACAGGACAGTGCATGCATCCCTGATCATGGCCCACTGGCGTGGGGAAAAAAAACCAAGGTCCCCTGACCCTGTCCTGGTGCCATAGTCGCACAGGTACTCATTGATGGCCCTCTGCTGCGTGTGCAGCCGCTGCAGCATGGCCAACGTCGAGTTCCACCTGGTGGGCATGTCACAGATTAGGCGGTTCTTGGGCAGGTTAAACTCCTTTTGGAGGTCCGTCAGCCGAGCACTGGCATTATATGACCGGCGGAAATGCACACAGACTTTCCTGGCCTGCCTCAGGACATCCTGTAAGCCCGGGTACCTGCCCAAGAACCGCTGCACCACCAAGTTAAGGACGTGAGCCAAACAGGGCACATGGGTCAGTTGTCCCTGTCGGAGGGCAGAGAGGAGGTTGGTGCCATTGTCGCAAACCACCATTCCTGCCTTAAGTTGGCGTGGCGTCAACCACCTCTGAACCTGCCCCTGCAGAGCTGACAGAACCTCTGCCCCAGTGTGGCTCCTGTCCCCCAAGCACACCAGCTCAAGCACCGCATGGCATCTTTTGGCCTGCGTACTTGCGTAGCCCCTTGAACGCCTACGGAGCACCGCTGGTTCCGAGGAAGAGGCCATGGAGGAAGAAGAAGAGGAGGGGGTGGAGGAGAGAGGTGTGTCACAATCAGCATTTTGGAGGCGTGGTGGCGGAACAACCTCCAACACTACTGCACCTTGTCCTGCATCCTTCCCAGCTGCCAGCAGAGTCACCCAATGCGCCGTGAAACTTAAGTAACGTCCCTGTCCATGCCTGCTGGACCATGAGTCAGCGGTAATATGCACCTTACCGCTGACCGCCCTGTCCAGCGAGGCATGGACATTGCCTTCCACATGCCGGTAGAGAGCCGGAATCGCCTTCCGTGAGAAAAAGTGGCGTTTGGGTACCTGCCACTGAGGAACCGCACATTCCACAAACTCACGGAAGGGGGCAGAGTCTACCAACTGAAAAGGCAGCAGTTGAAGTGCTAGCAATTTTGCCAAGCTAGCATTCAACCGCTGGGCATGTGGATGGCTGGGAGCAAACTTCTTTCGGCGGTGCAGCAGCTGGGGCAGGGAAATTTGCCTGGTACAATCTGACGTCGGTGTACCAAAAGCAGATTGCCCATAAGTACTTGGCTGTGACACACCTAATTCTACACCTTCATTCCTCTCACTGCAGGTCGCAGAGAGGACTGAAGGTCTAGTGGGGTTGGAAATCTCAGCTGATGAGGAGCAAGGAGAGATCGTCTTTGTTCTTTGGTGTGGGTCTTTTAGATACGCTTGCCAACGAACTGCATGGCAGGTCAACATATGTCTGGTCAAGCATGTGGTACCCAAGCGGGAGATGTTTTGGCCACGCGAGATACGCTTGAGACATATGTTGCAAATAGCAGCGGTGCGATCTGATGCACTCGTCTCAAAAAAGGCCCACACCAAAGAACTTTTTGAATAACGCGCAGAGACTGCAGCGCCCTGCACATGTGGAGCTTTGGGGTGTGATGCAGTCAATGTGCTGCCCTTAGGCTGGCCCCTGGAGGGCATCCTGCCTAGTTGGTGATGTGCCACCTCCTCCTCCTCCTCCTCCTCCTCCTCCTCTCTCCTATCAGGCACCCACGTTGAGTCAGTGACCTCATCATCCCCTCCCTCCTCATCACTGGAGCAAACCTGGCAGTATGCTGCAGCAGGGGGAGCATGACTGCCAGATTGCTGTCCTTCTTGGGCACCCCCTCTGTCCGTGCTCATGTTACTGCCTTCATTGAGCTCAGTATCATCATCAGAGCCTTCCAAACGCTGGGCATCCTCCTGGAGCATGTACCCAACACTGTGGTCAAACAGTTCGAGGGAATCCTCATGAGGACATGGTGGAGCTAGGGAAGGAGTCACTGATGACATTGAGCTGAGGGAAGAGGCCGCTGCTTTGCCAGACAAAGCACCCTGGGCATGGGTGAGAGAGGATGAGGAGGATGAGGACGGCTTGGTCATCCACTCGACCAAGTCTTCCGCATGTTGCGGCTCAACACGGCCAGCTGCCGAAAAAAAGGCCAAGCGTGTCCCATGGCCACGTGCTGATGAGGATGCACCGTCTCCACGACCAGCACTAGACACAGAGCCTGCTTGCCCTCTCTTATTGGCTTGTGACTGTCTGCCTCTCCTTCTTGGCCTTCCAGACATACTAATGGCCTGTAGCTGCACTAAGCTGGGATAGAACACCTGTAATTTTCTTCAGGTAGCTTTATATACTGTAACCAGACAAGCCTGCCTGTCAGTAGGAAGATAACAGGAACGGATCTAGCTGAACACTGTGAGCAGGACGTACTGCACTAAATGTATATAGCAGGAACGGATCTAGCTGAACACTGTGAGCAGGACGCACTGCACTGAATGTAAATAGCAGGAACGGATCTAGCTGAACACTGTGAGCAGGACGCACTGCACTGAATGTAAATAGCAAGAACGGATCTAGCTGAACACTGTGAGCAGGACGCACTGCACTGAATGTAAATAGTCTAGCTGCCTGACCGTGGTACTAATAGGATCAAAAAGAACACCTGTAATTTTCTTAAGGTAGCTTTATATACTGTAACCAGACAAGCCTGCCTGTCAGTAGGAAGATAACAGGAACGGATCTAGCTGAACACTGTGAGCAGGACACACTGTACTAAATGTAAATAGTCTAGCTGCCTGACCGTGGTACTAATAGGATCAAAAAGAACACCTGTAATTTTCTTCAGGTAGCTTTATATACTGTAACCAGACAAGCCTGCCTGTCAGTAGGAAGATAACAGGAACGGATCTAGCTGAACACTGTGAGCAGGACGTACTGCACTAAATGTATATAGCAGGAACGGATCTAGCTGAACACTGTGAGCAGGACGCACTGCACTGAATGTAAATAGCAGGAACGGATCTAGCTGAACACTGTGAGCAGGACGCACTGCACTGAATGTAAATAGCAGGAACGGATCTAGCTGAACACTGTGAGCAGGACGCACTGCACTGAATGTAAACAGCAGGAACGGATGTAGCTAAACACTGTGAGCAGGACGCACTGCACTGAATGTAAATAGCAGGAACGGATCTAGCTGAACACTGTGAGCAGGACGCACTGCACTGAATGTAAATAGCAGGAACGGATGTAGCTGAACACTGTGAGCAGGACGCACTGCACTAAATGTAAATACCAGGAACGGATCTAGCTGAACACTGTGAGCAGGACGCACTGCACTGAATGTAAATAGCAGGAACGGATCTAGCTGAACACTGTGAGCAGGACGCACTGCACTGAATGTAAATAGTCTAGCTGCCTGACCGTGGTACTAATAGGATCAAAAAGAACACCTGTAATTTTCTTAAGGTAGCTTTATATACTGTAACCAGACAAGCCTGCCTGTCAGTAGGAAGATAACAGGAACGGATCTAGCTGAACACTGTGAGCAGGACACACTGTACTAAATGTAAATAGTCTAGCTGCCTGACCGTGGTACTAATAGGATCAAAAAGAACACCTGTAATTTTCTTAAGGTAGCTTTATATACTGTAACCAGACAAGCCTGCCTGTCAGTAGGAAGATAACAGGAACGGATCTAGCTGAACACTGTGAGCAGGACACACTGTACTAAATGTAAATAGTCTAGCTGCCTGACCGTGGTACTAATAGGATCAAAAAGAACACCTGTAATTTTCTTAAGGTAGCTTTATATACTGTAACCAGACAAGCCTGCCTGTCAGTAGGAAGATAACAGGAACGGATCTAGCTGAACACTGTGAGCAGGACACACTGTACTAAATGTAAATAGTCTAGCTGCCTGACCGTGGTACTAATAGGATCAAAAAGAACACCTGTAATTTTCTTAAGGTAGCTTTATATACTGTAACCAGACAAGCCTGCCTGTCAGTAGGAAGATAACAGGAACGGATCTAGCTGAACACTGTGAGCAGGACACACTGTACTAAATGTAAATAGTCTAGCTGCCTGACCGTGGTACTAATAGGATCAAAAAGAACACCTGTAATTTTCTTCAGGTAGCTTTATATACTGTAACCAGACAAGCCTGCCTGTCAGTAGGAAGATAACAGGAACGGATCTAGCTGAACACTGTGAGCAGGACGTACTGCACTAAATGTATATAGCAGGAACGGATCTAGCTGAACACTGTGAGCAGGACGCACTGCACTGAATGTAAATAGCAGGAACGGATCTAGCTGAACACTGTGAGCAGGACGCACTGCACTGAATGTAAATAGCAGGAACGGATCTAGCTGAACACTGTGAGCAGGACGCACTGCACTGAATGTAAATAGCAGGAACGGATCTAGCTGAACACTGTGAGCAGGACGCACTGCACTGAATGTAAATAGCAGGAACGGATCTAGCTGAACACTGTGAGCAGGACGCACTGCACTGAATGTAAATAGCAGGAACGGATCTAGCTGAACACTGTGAGCAGGACGCACTGCACTGAATGTAAATAGCAGGAACGGATCTAGCTGAACACTGTGAGCAGGACGCACTGCACTGAATGTAAACAGCAGGAACGGATGTAGCTAAACACTGTGAGCAGGACGCACTGCACTGAATGTAAATAGCAGGAACGGATCTAGCTGAACACTGTGAGCAGGACGCACTGCACTGAATGTAAATAGCAGGAACGGATGTAGCTGAACACTGTGAGCAGGACGCACTGCACTAAATGTAAATACCAGGAACGGATCTAGCTGAACACTGTGAGCAGGACGCACTGCACTGAATGTAAATAGCAGGAACGGATCTAGCTGAACACTGTGAGCAGGACGCACTGCACTGAATGTAAATAGCAGGAACGGATCTAGCTGAACACTGTGAGCAGGACGCACTGCACTGAATGTAAATAGCAGGAACGGATCTAGCTGAACACTGTGAGCAGGACGCACTGCACTGAATGTAAATAGCAGGAACGGATCTAGCTGAACACTGTGAGCAGGACGCACTGCACTGAATGTAAATAGCAGGAACGGATCTAGCTGAACACTGTGAGCAGGACGCACTGCACTGAATGTAAATAGCAGGAACGGATCTAGCTGAACACTGTGAGCAGGACGCACTGCACTGAATGTAAATAGCAGGAACGGATCTAGCTGAACACTGTGAGCAGGACACACTGCACTAAATGTAAATAGTCTAGATAGAAGATAACAGGAACGGATCTAGCTAAACTGAATACAGTGTATATATATATATGCAACACCTGGGATGCATATATATACACAATACACTGTAAGTGCAGCTAACTGACTGACTGTTCTGCCTAATCTATCTAACTCAAATCAAATGACACTGTCTCTCTCTCTCTCTATCTCTCAGCACACCGGAACACACACTACACAGGGCCGCCGTGCAGGCGGCCTTATATAGTGTGGGGTGTGTACTAAATCCCCTGAGCCATAATTGGCCAAAGCCACCCTGGCTTTGGCCAATTACAGCTCTCTCTACTGACGGCGCTGTGATTGGCCAAGCATGCGGGTCATAGTGCATGCTTGGCCAATCATCAGCCAGCAATGCACTGCGATGCCGCAGTGAATTATGGGCCGTGACGCGCCACACGAATTTGGCGCGAACGGCCCATATCGTTCGCAATTCGACGGACGGTCGAACAGCCGATGTTCGAGTCGAACATGGGTTCGACTCGAACACGAAGCTCATCCCTATCCAAGACCATGCATCTCCCAATCTCTACCTCAATCACCTGCCGGCACATTACCATGCCAGAAAAAAGGGCCGCAACCCGCTGTAAGGCTCGGCCGCAAGAGACCAAAATGAGGGACCACATTTCCACTCCTTCTTTGCCAGATGTATATCGGCCAGAATACTCAGATGGGTCTCTTGCAAAAACAAAATGTCAGCATCAAACTCGCCGAGCAAAAATAAGGCCATATGACGAGCACTTACTGATCTTAGGCTGGCAACATTAATGGTTGCAACTTAACAGAGTGGGAACTGCCATTAGGGTAGCTGAGGTAACCGTTTCTTAGGCTGACTACTCCCTCTCCCTGTAGAACCAGCGTGCTTCATTGCACCCTGGCACTCATCAACTGTAGAGGATGCTGAACTCAGTGAGTCCCATTCATCATCATCATCTGACAGGACCCCAAACTTATTTGCCAAAGGCAAAACCTTAGGATTTAAGGTAACTGAACCTCTTTTTTTTCCTTCTTTTGCCCTTCCTCCTATCCTCCAACCACTCCATATCATCCTTAGACAAACCGGAATCAACATTTTCCCCACTCCTAGTCCCCACCACCACTCTTACCCTCCCCCCATTCTCCCTTCTCTTATCTACCACCAGGTCAGCCTCTTGACCAGTTTCCCCACTCCTCTGCACCCCACCACGATCCTCAATAGAAACTCTGCAGCAGAGGGGAGGGGGGTGGACTGCCACCGCACTTGACGCACCTGACCCAGCCTCTCTTGCGTCCTCTGCAATTTTGGAAGACATAGACAGAGAAGGATTGGACACATTCTTGGCAACTGATACCTTACATACAGACTGGGAAGACACTGATACACTAGGCAAACACACAGACTGGGAAGACACAGGCACACTAGGCACACACACAGACGGGGGCACCACAGACTGGGAAGACACAGACATATTGGGTATTGGCACAGACTCAGATGGACTCACAGGCACTCCAGCTGCTGAGCTCTGAGCGTCCTCCATGTCACAATGGAAGAACTCTCTCATGAGATCAGGCTTGTTGTGCATTGCCTCAGGACACTGACTGTAAGGATGTACCACCGCATTGCACAGATTGCACCTTATAATGTTACAATCCTTTGCCAAATGTCCTACACCCTGACACAGAGAGGACTTTTTCACCGGACAGGAGGATGCAAGATGCCCTTTATCTCCACACTTGTTGCATAGCTTTGGCTGGCCCAGGTAGAAGATGATCAGTATGTCCCTCCCCAGGAAAGCTGAGGATGGCAGATGGTGGACGACATTGTCAATGACTTTTCATTTTAACTGCACAGACCACCCCCCCGTCCATACTCCCCGATCATCCAAAATCTTCTTTATATGGCTCAGAACATCTCCATACCTCCTCAACCATACAGATAAATCTCCTTGTGGTATGGATTCATTACAGACAAGATGTCACCATTTTAAAGAGTGGCTGGCGTGATACAAGCTTGGGGATGAGCCCTTCCATTCCGGCAGGCCCCTACACACGTGCTCATATTTCTCCCAAAATATGTCCAAAGACTCCGGACATTTGAAGGACAAATTGTACTCATATGAACCGGCCGGACTGATCAGGGCGAAGATATCTGTGGACCTAAACCCCATCTGCAGAATTTTATCCACCACTGCCCTCCTATGCGGAGAAAGTCCTCCACCCCCCATTTAAGCTTCACAACATTGCAGTCTTGTCCTTAGACACGGTGACACATCATGTACGGGCTAGTGCACTGCGGTCCTATTCATTTTGAATGGCATTCAGGCACATTGAAGCATAGCTGCCAAGTAACCTGGATTGTGTGGGGCTGTCCTGAAATTGGGAGACTGTGCTGCAGCCAGAGAGATGGAAATGGAAACAACTCCTTAAAACAAATATACTGTATATGACAATAGCAAATAGTGTAATGCCAATGGTTCAGAGAATAACCCCTAAGCCCTATATTAGGGATGGTCCCGCGTAAGGGGCAAGGTTATGTAGCGGCTTCCCGGACCTCTAGAGGCCTGATAGTGACCTCCAGAGTCAGGGAGAGCTGACATCCATCCTCTTAGAGTGGATTACATGGTGGGTGTAATGCAAGATGAAATGATGGGCGCCAGTCACTTCTTGAATGCAAATAGAGTGGTGTAGTGGGTAGCACTCTCGCCTAGCAGTAAGAAGGGTCGCTGGTTCGAATCCCAACCACGACACTACCTGCCTGGAGTTTGCATGTTCTCCCTCTGCCTGTGTGGGTTTCCTCCGGGTACTCCGGTTTCCTCCCACACTCCAAAGACATGCTGGTAGGTTTATTGGATCCTGTCTAAATTGTCCCCAGTGTGTACGAATGTGTGTTAGGGACCTTAGATTGTAAGCTCCTTGAGGGTAGGGACTGCTGTGAATGTACAATGTATATGTAAAGCGCTGCGTAAATTGACGGCGCTATAGAAGTACCTGAAATAAATAAATAAAAATAAATAAATAGAGAGATTTATTGTCTCTTATCAATAACTGTGGGAGAGGGGGTTAGGCAGGACATCCTTAGGCAGATGCAATGACAATTAGCAGACTCTGAGACACGATAGGCAGACAGCTATACAGTTCAAAGCCTCCAGCCGGATGCAACTTCTGTATTGGCAGGACCGCTGTCTCCTATGGCAACTAAGCTTTTAACAGTTTCCAAAGATCTTCGCACATAGAACTTGGCAGCAGAGTACGGTTCTTCCCTTATCTCACAGTTTCCCACTGTAGGTCTTCAACCATTGAGCTCCTAGTCTCTCGCTAGACTTCCAGATCCCAGCCGCCTGCTGGATCCCCTGAGCTCTTCCACGGCTAACCCGCTGTATACTCCTCAAGCATCACCCCCACTAACCCGCTGGGTCCCTGGCTTGGCACTTGCTGAAGCTTTCCCGCTTCTTCACTGGTGAGAAGACTGCTCTGGTACTTCTTCAGGCTTACTCACAGTAGTCTCTGGTAATAAGGTGGATGGTCCCTTAGTGGCGACTGCTTCCCCTTTACCTCCGACCACGACTGGTTCCCTGTCCGGCGGAGCCTCTATAACTCGGTTGGACTCCAATCCTGCAGTCCCAACCCTACGCTGCCCCTCGTGCTCCTGGATAGGCCTCAGGAAGCCTAGCAGCCAGGTGTCCCCAGGATAGGCCGCAGGCTTCTGGCCTAGCAACCCAGGATGACATAACACACGTCCACCCAGACAGCTGTCCATGTGGCACAGAACCCCGATCACCTGACTCCACCCAAATAAATAGGCTTTCCCAGCAGGCCAAGGGACTAAAGAAACCCCTGCCAATTGGCTGAGACACCCCATCCATTCATAATCTGACCTTGCTTTGCCCTTGTTGATCTAATGTCACCAGCAACAGTGCCACCTAGTGACAGAAGAGAAAAGGTGCAGCAACTCCACAATTATGCCCCGTACACACGGTCGGACTTTGTTCGGACATTCCGACAACAAAATCCTCGGATTTTTTCCGACGGATGTTGGCTCAAACTTGTTTTGTCTACACACGGTCACACAAAGTTGTCGGAAAATCCGATCGTTCTGAATGCGGTGACGTAAAACACGTACGTCGGGACTATAAATGGGGCAGTGGCCAATAGCTTTCATCTCTTTATTTATTCTGAGCATGCGTGGCACTTTGTGCGTCGGATTTGTGTACACACGATCGGAATTTCCGACAACGGATTTTGTTGTCGGAAAATTTTATCTCCTGCTGTCCAACTTTGTGTGTCGGAAAATCCGATGGAAAATGTCCGATGGAGCCCACACACGGTCGGAATTTCTGACAACACGCTCCGATCGGACATTTTCCATCGGAAAATCCGACCGTGTGTACGGGGCATTAGGGTTCAGTGGATCTTCTAACAATTATTCAGAACATTTACTATCTTGCAAACTAAATTTGTGAGCAACCCTGCCTAAACACCAGGATGCTACAGTTAAGCCTCATACACACAATGCGAAGTTCGAAGCGGATTGTCGTTTGACAGGCTGTTGTCCGAAATTCTTACCGTTAGTACGCTCCTTTCGACAATTGTCTTCCAATTTTCGGACAACAAATGTTGGATGACAGGCTAGTAAATTTTTGGTGAACGACGGCTCCACGTCTGATTTTTGGATGGTCAGTACAGAAATCGTCACACAAAAGTCAAAAGTACAAACCCGCATGCTTGGATTCAAGGAACAAGCTGGAAGAGTTCGGTCTTGTAAACTACCATTCGTAATCTAGAATTAACATGAAATGTCGAAATGCAGCGCACATTCTCATCTTCTTTAATGGGATAATAATGAAGCTGCTTTGCTGGTGATACTGATGTAGTTATGCCAAACATATTTTCAAAGGCAATTTGTTTTGTACGATCTGAAAATCGCAAATCAACGCTCAAAATTCTACTAACTTCTACTAACACGAAATTAGCATCAGGGGCCCAAAGGGTGGCACTTGAGAAATGAACTTCTTCTTTATACTCTCATAGTACGTCACTATGTTCGTGTTTGTCAAACGACAATTTGCGGATAGTTAGTATGCAAGACAAGATCCTGGCACACGTCCTTTTGACAAAGATCAGATGCTCTGTCATCTGACAATTGTGCCGTGTGTACGAGGCTTTACAATAACAGTCTGTCAGTCTGCAGTAAACCCTTTCCCTGCTGGCCAGCACGTTGGGGCCCAGATCTAGCATTGGAGCGCTCAGAATAAGCTCCTCCTAACCGGGGCATAGGCGCCTGAACTGTTTACCAAACAAACACTATTGTTCCTATTTAATAGGGACAAGTGAGGCTTGGCCAGCGACCTCTCACCAACTCCAGGGGTGACAGCTATCTAACTCTCTTCACCTACAGCAGCTCAGAAGTCAACAACACATTAGTTCTCCCCAATGATCAGTCGGCAGCACAGGCTGCATTCTCCCCAAATGATCAGGCAGCAGCACCAATCAGAGACAGTGGTGTTCTCATGTACCAGGAAGTGTCCACTACTCCCCCTCTCTGCATTCCTGTTGTAATGTCGAAACTTTCTGCTAACAGCTCGCAGCATGGTCTGTCTCCCACAAAGGTCCTCACCACATCTGCTTTGAGCCAAAACAGATCTTCCTTTAGGCACACAATTACCCTTTGATCGCCCTAGATGTTAACCCCGTTCCAGCCAGTGTCATTAGTACAGTGACAGTCAGCGCATATTTGTAGCACTGATCACTATATTAGTGTCACAAAAAGTGTCAGTCAATGGCAGCCCGTGCATTAAGGGCACCCGGGCGCCGCCCCCTCTCTCCTGCCACCCCCTCTAGCACCAATAGATAGCTTCATGCATTGCATAAATCTATCTATGGCCGCCACTGCCACCCCCTATTCGGGGGCCCGGCCCCTTTTCGGGCGCAGGGCGCCTGAATTACAGTGGCGGGGGGTGTTTTTGACGCACCTGATTAGAGCCAGAGGCTCTAATAGGCGTCAAAAGAGGTGGCATGGCGCTCGCAGGTCACTCAGCTGTGTTAGAAAAGCGAATGACTATTCGCTTTCCTAACACTAAACCGCCTCTCCGCTAATCAGGTGCTCGGGTTTGTTACCTGCCAACTGATTGGCTGAAACGACAGGCGCCGCTATTGGACGCCTATCAGGAGGAGAGGACGGGAGATGAGGGCGGCAGGAGACGCATGGAGGACCCCGCACGTCGCCGTCACCCGCTGCCCCACCAAGACAGGGTAAGTGCCTGCAGACAGCGAGCAGGCGGGGGTTACACTGGAGGCATTCAAGGGCACACTGGCAGCATTTAATGGGCACACTGGCAGCATATGATGGACACACTGGCAGCATTTGATGGGCACACTGGCAGCATATCATGGGCACACTGGCAGCATATCATGGGCACACTGGCAGCATTTGATGGGCACACTGGCAGCATATGATGGGCACACTGGCAGCATTTGATGGGTACACTGGCAGCGTTTGGCACTTTGGCAGCATTTGATGGCACATTGGCAGCGTTTGATGGGCACAGGGGCAGCGTTTGGCACAGTGGCTGCGTTTGATGGGCACAGTGGCAGCGTTTGGCACAGTGGCTGCAATTGATGGCACAGTGGCAGCATTTGATGGGCACAGTGGCTGTGTTTGATGGGCACAGTGGCAGCATTTGATGGGCACAGTGGCAGCGTTTAATGGGCACAGTGGCTGCAATTGATAGCACAGTGTCAGCATTTGATGTAATCTTCCTGTAACATTCCTGTAATAAAGACCGCTCACTGCTGCTCTCCCCCTTGTGCAGGGTGACTGGTCTTGTCTCCGCCCCCTCATCCTGGAGATTTATGTAGTGGGTGGAGCCTGCTGGGTCCCTCCCACCGCTCTGCTCTCTGCACAGGCTATGTACAGCACAGGTGATGATGTCACAGCTACTTTTACAAGGTAATATCTGTGTTTGAAAGAGGCATGTGGTGCACACAATGTGCATTTATATCTTTGGTGGCTATTGAGGAGTTTATTTTTTTTTTTTTATCTAGAGATCAGCTTTAGCAGAAAATTGCAGATCACTGAGGGTTAATCTGCTTTTACTTTGCCTTCCCCAGGTCTTCATTTCCCCCATCCCCCCCCCCCATGTTAATCATTTTTCTTTTCAATAAACTTTTCTGATTTGACTGCATACCTTTTTTTCAGTCCCAGTGATCTCATCACTGGGTCTCTGTGCTTCTCTATGGAATGCAGGCAGATCATGGCTGGTGGGAGGGGCTGTACAAAGACATCCCAGCACCCTGCCTCAGTACCCCTCTCCAGAGCCTTCAGCTCTGATGCAAGCAGTGGGAGGAGTTATGCAAATATCAAAATGTCTTGAACAGTGCAGGTCAGTCTGGAGGAGTGGGCAATTACCAGGAAAGCTGAATTTGCATGCAGACCACCCACCCCCCTCAGGCCACACCCACATGTGATGCCGAGCCTCTGTGATTGGAATAAATGAAATTCAATGAATGCGAGGGGGGGGGGCAGAGACTGTCAGAATCTAGGGACGGCCATACGCGGTTTGAATCTCGGCCGGTTCAGCAGAAATCGCCCGAGATTCAATTCGTTAATGGGCAGGCTGATTGTACCCAAGTTGATCGATCAACTTGGGTACAACCAGCCTGCCGGATTCTCTTTTGCGAATATCAGTAGCGGCTGCTATAGTAATATTCACTGTGTTCTCCATCCTGGAGGGATTTCCGCATCAACACTGTCTGCATTTATGGGGGAACCAAGCAAACTGGTATAGCTAGCTTTAGGCTTACCATACACTCTACAATCTGACCATACAATCTCTGTACAATCAACTCTGGATTTACCAAAACGATGTAATAAGAGGACAAACCTGAACAATCTGCTCAAATAGCATCAGTCAGGCAGCTCCTTGTGCTACATAGTAGATGGTAGATCTAAAGGAGATTGTACAATCAGATTGTATGGTCAGCCTACGGTGGCAATACACGCTCTGATAACATTATCCGATCGATGTGAAATTAGATCAAAATAGAATCTGCAAACAAGCGAATAGCCATAAGTTCCCTTCTGATTGATTTAGATCAGATTCAATGAAACTGTCAATCGGCCAGGGTGGAAGATATATCGGTTGATTGTTCATGAATAAAATTGGATTTTGATTTATCAGATAATGAGATTTCATGGTGGAGACAGAGATGAGATCAATGATCGTATCTTAATTATCAAGCAAATTCCGCTTTACTGCGTGTGGCATATCGATCAAATAGGTGGTCTGCTAAAGATCGATCATCAATTACCAGCTAACGCGTTTCACATCATGGATAGGTGCTTAGGACTAAGCATCTATCCATGATGTGAAACGCGTTAGCTGGTTTTCCCTGTCTTCTATGCACAAGATTTGACTGTTTTTGGATTTTAATCGTTTAAATAAAGATGCCTTTAGCGGTGTGCGGCCACCCAGGATTTTTTCCTTTCTATGAAATAGAACTTCTTCGAAGCTGCGCGACTTCAGAACCGCACTGGTGTGAACCAGGGCTAAAGAAGAGATTTAGGGTCTTTTTGACCCCAGAGCTCTCCATAAAGACCTGTCATCCTTATTTCTATTACATGGGAAGTTTGCATTCCTTGCAATAGAAAAAAAAAATGATCAAAAAAAGTAAATAAGAAAAAAAAAAAATTGTAAAGCACCCTCATCCCTCTATGCTCGCGCACAGAAGCGAACACATACATAAAAGTGAGTACACACCTCACAATTCTGTAAATATTTTATTCTATCTTTTCATGTGACAACACTGAAGAAATGACACTTTGCTACAATGTAAAGTAGTGAGTGTACAGCTTGTATAACAGTGTAAATTTACTGTCCCCTCAAAATAACTCAACACACAGCCTTTAATGTCTAAACCACTGGCAACAAAAGTGAGTACACCCCTAAGTGAAAATGTCCAAATTGGGCCCAATTAGCCATTTTCCCTCCCCGGTGTCATGTGACTCGCTAGTGTTACAAGGTCTCAGGTGTGAATGGTGAGCAAGTTGTTTTAAATTTGGTGTTATCGCTCTCACTCTCTCATACTGGTCACTGGAAGTTCAACATGGCACCTCATGGCAAAGAACTCTCTGAGGATCTGAAAAAAAGAATTGTTCCTCTACCTAAAGATGGCCTAGGCTATAAGAAGATTGCCAAGACCCTGAAACTGAGCTGCAGCACGGTGGCCAAGACCATACAGCCGTTTAACAGGACAAGTTCCACTCAGAACAGGCCTCGCCATGGTCGACCAAAGAAGTTGAGTGCACGTGCTCAGCGTCATATCCAGAGGTTGTCTTTGGGAAATAGACGTATAAGTGGTGCCAGCATTGCTGCAGAGGTTGAAGGGGTGGGGGGGTCAGCCTGTCAGTGCTCAGACCATACGCCACACACTGTATCAAATTGGTCTGCATGGCTGTTGTCCCAAAAGGAAGCCTCTACTAAAGATGAGGAACAAGTAAGCCCACAAACAGTTTGCTGAAGACAAGCAGACTAAGGACATGGATTACTGGAACCATGTCCTGTGGTCTGATGAGACCAAGATAACATTATTTGGTTCAGATGGTGTGAAGTGTGTGTGGCTGCAACCAGGTGAGAAGTACAAAGACAAGTGTGTCTTGTCTACAGTCAAGCATGGTGGTGGGAGTGTCATGGTCTGGGGCTGCATGAGTGCTGCCGGGACTGGGGAGCTACAGTTCATTGAGGGAACCATGAATGCCAACATGTACTGAGACATACTGAAGCAGAGCATGATCCCCTCCCTTCAGGGACTGGACCGCAGGGCAGTATTCCAACATGATAACGACCCCAAACACACCTCCAAGATGACCACTGCCTTGCTAAGAGAAGCTGGGAGTCAAGTCGATGGATTGGCCAAGCATGTCTCCAGACCTAAACCCTATTGAGCATCTGTGGGTCATCCTCAAATGGAAGGTGGAGGAGCGCAAGGTCTCTAACATCCACCAGCTCTGTGATGTCATCATGGAGGAGTAGAAGAGGTCTCCAGTGGCAACCTGTGAAGCTCTGGTGAACTCCATGCCCAAGAGGGTTAAGGCAGTGCTGGAAAATAATGGTGGCCAAACAAAATATTGACACTTTGGGCCCAATTTGGACATTTTCACTTAGGGGTGTACTCACTTTTGTTACCAGCGGTTTAGACATTAATGGCTGTGTGTTGAGTTATTTTGAGGGGACAGCAAATTTACACTGTTATACAAGCTGTACACTCACTACTTTACATTGTAGCAAAGTGTCATTTCTTCAGTGTTGTCACATGAAAAGATAGAATAAAATATTTACAAAAATGTGAGGGGTGTACTTACTTTTGTGAGACACTGTAAAGTCAAGCATGCATATGTAAACGGTGATCGCACCATACATGTGATGTATTGTGGCGCAAATTAGAGCGAAAGCAATATTTCTAGCACTAGACCTCCTCTAACTTTAAACAGGTAACCTGTAAAAAACGTTAAAGCGTTGCCTATGGAGATGCAAAATTCCAGTATATACCCCATAGTTTGTAGACACAATACCTTTTGTGTAAACCAATCAATATATGCTAAACAGGATTTTTTTTTCACCAAAAATATGTAGTAGAATACATATTGAGCTAAATTGATGAAGAAATTACATTTTTTTATTGGGTGTATTTTATAGCAGAAAGTAAAAAATTTTGTTTTCTTTTTTCCAAATTGTCGGTCTTTTTTTGTTTATAGCTCAAAAAAATAAAAACGCAGAGGTGATCAAATACCACCAAAAGAAAGCTCTATTTGTGTGAAAAAAGGGGACATAAATTTAATTTATGTACAGCGCTGCATGGCCGCACAATTGTCAGTTAAATTAATGCAGCGCTTTATCGCAAACAATGGCCTGGTCATGAAGGGGGTAAATCTTCCGGAGGTCAAGTGTTTAACCCTATTTTTGCCGACAAACATGCACGTGCCTGTGAGGTGTTTGCGTCGCTCCCCCATTGTGCGTCAGCGGCTTTCCGGGTGCCAATCGCTACATGTCGGGTAAACTTGGCATGAAGCATTGCAACCGCGGCATGTAAACAACACCCCCGTCCGCTGCCTACTGCAGCTTTAAGGATGGGGGGGGGGGGGGGCGGTTGGCGGGCAGCAAAAATGCTGCCCCCCCCTAAGGCTACTTTCACACTGTACCTGCGGCCACATTTTAACGGTGCTTTACCGGCGTTTTAGTAGCGATTTACCTTCGTTTTATCGACCCTTTACAGTAGTTTTATTTACGCTTTTCGGCCACTAGCGGGGAGCTTTTGACCCCCGCTAGCGGCAGAAGAAAGGGTTAAAACCGCCCGGGTTGCGGCACACTTGGGGGCATGAGAGGCAGTTTTCAGGAGCTTTACAGGCACTATTTGTAGCGCTAAAACGCCTGAAAACTGCCTCAGCGTGAAAGCAGCCTACCCGCATGCCTAAAGAAATTAAGCTGACAGGCCTAAGCAATGGATTTTGTTTACATCCAGTCAGACAGGCCCTTGCACTACATAGCTGATGGTAGATCTAAAGGAGATTGTGCAATCAGATTGTGACATGTGTGGTGACATTGCAATAGCTACAAAAAAAGACGCAGCAAAGAAAAAAAACACGTCGAGTTCCACCCCACCAAAAAAAATTGGATCGCGTCCTTTGTCTTCGTAGTGCGTCCTGCATGAAGGCGTGCAGCGGACAGAGCAGGCCCGGGCGTGCCTGTGCGTACGTGTGACCGTGTGTGTGTGTGCAGGCGCAGATATGTTTCTGGCGGTGTACAGGCATGACATTTGTACTGGGTGGGAGACGAGGAGGAGGAGGGGGGGGATGGGATGGGATGGAACCCTCCTCCTCCTCCCCCTCCCCCCTCCTTTTTCTGTCTGGCTGAGTAAATTCATCTCCTCACCCAGCACAGCACATTCGCCACAGGCGCCCAGAGAGGGAGGGATGACTTAATCGCTCTATATACATTTATATATACACCCAGACCGCGCGGCAAGAGGGGGAGCACGTTTCCCTCTCCCAGTGCCTGCGTGGACGGACGTATAGCAGGGAAAAATGGCCTCGGGCCAACCCTATCAGTCTGAGAATTCCTAAGAAGTTACCAGAAAAAGTGAAAAAATCTGTACTTACAAAAAAAATAAAATAAAAAACCATATGTAGAAAAGAGGCAGCTTGGTGGCATCATGGCGGGCCTGTTTGTCACATGTTTTCAGAAAAGGGGAAATTTACATATAACAAGCTGTTCCAAAAGCGATGGCTTTTGGATGAGGAAAGCGGTTACCCATAGCAACCGGGCCTACTGGTTACCACAGATTCACCTCACCCTTATGCCCCGTACACACGATCGGACATTCTGACAACAAAATCCATGGATTTTTTTCCAACGGATGTTGGCTCAAACTTGTCTTGCATACACACGGTCACACACTTGTCGGAAATTGCGAACGTCAAGAACGCGGTGACATACAACACGTATGACGAGCCGAGAAAAAGGAAGTTCAATAGCCAGTGCGGCTCTTCTGCTTGGTTCCGAGCATGCATGGAACTTTGTGCGTTGGAATTGTGTACATACGATCGGAATTTACGACAACGGATTTTGTTGTCGGAAAATTTGAGATCCAGATCTAAAAATTTTGTGTGACGGAAATTCCAATGGAAAATGTCAGATGGAGCCTACACACGGTCGGAATTCCCGACAACAAGCTCCCATCGAACATTTTCTGTCGGAAAATCCGACCGTGTGTACGGGGCATAATTCTGTATTCACACTTGAGCAAAGTGTATATCAAGTCATTTGTCAGCGTTTATTTATTTTTTTTTGTGTGTGTGTTTTTGTGTGATTTGACGCACATATACATGCGTTTTTTACGCTTTTTTCATGTGTCCTATATGTTTTTTTGTTTTTTTAGTGCATTTGGTTGCGGATATACACGTTTTTTAAATCGTTTATCATGTATTTTGGAAGCCTCAGGTGTTTTTTCTCTCACCCAGTGAAAATTTTGAATCCTCTGTGACACCCGCTGTTGTCATCTCTCTTGCATCTCCCGGCTTTTTTGTGTGCGGTGGCAGAGGCGCTTGAAAAACCCTCATAGGAACACACAGAAACATTTGTGTCACGCCTATTCAGGTGTATCCGTTCAACTCCAAAGGGCCTAGATGCACGCAAATCTGCTCAAAAGGAAGTTCCTGTACTTCTAACCGCGACAGGCAACGCACCACAAGCGACTGAATGTACTCACATCAGAAGCTGCGATTTAAGTAAATTAATTTGTACTTGTTGTGCGTCGAATCAGTCCTCAGGCTGCATTCACAATTGCGCATTTCTTAAAAGTGCAACAAAACACACAAGGATGTGCGTTTTGGCACTGTAAACGTGGGCCATTAATTGTTGATGCCACCCCAAGCGGGGGGTAGCAGACGCACATATTTCTGTGCGTTTGTCACATAACAAAACGCACTACATACGCACCCTGATGAAATGCCTGACGTTCCAAGACCAAAAAGGTGTTTGTCGTGTGTAGGGCAGCCTGTGCATCCCCGTTTGCATAAACACAGCCCTCACACGGGTGTACACTATAGTACGCCCCATGTGAATGAGGCCTTAAATTTACCAAATGATGTAATACAGTAAAGGTATACGGTGCGTTTAAAGCTCTTTTTTCTCTGAAGCACGATCAGTCTTTAGAGGCTACTGACAGGAGCTGAGCAAGCGATGTAATGTCTCCTCGCCGCCTTTTTTTGCCCTGGATCACAATGATTGTGGGAATGAAATTGTGCGAGTTCGGCTGAACTTGCACGATTTAATTCCCGTGTGTCAGTACCGACTTCAGGGGGGGGCCCATTTCAGAGACATCTGTGTGGGTTTCCGCACAGATGTCAATGGAAATCGCACCCCGAAATCGCCAAAAGTAGTACAGAAACTACTTTTGGGAATCGGTGCGGCGGCGCACCGGTTCGGACGCTGCCATTCCCGCAGATTTGGCATGTGACTTGACAGGTCAAATCGCATGCCAAATCGCATCAATGTGAACCATGGCTTAACCCCATTTTTGCCGACAAACACGCCACAACTTTGCGGATTGCACACAGTTGCAGGGCATTTAAGGACCATCCCCTATTTGCTTGCATTGTAGTCGGTGGGCTTTACACCTGACGATCACCACACGATCTTTGCCATGGGTGCAAAGCAAAGCATCACAGCCGCTGCATGTAAAACACCTCTGTCTGCTGCTTATTGCAGTTTAGCCACTTCCCGTCCGGTCAAAAGCAGATTGACGTCCGGGCGGTGGTTCAGGTATCCTGACTGGGCACCTGACGATCACCACACGATCTTTGCCATGGGTGCAAAGCAAAGCATCACAGCCGCTGCATGTAAAACACCTCTGTCTGCTGCTTATTGCAGTTTAGCCACTTCCCGTCCGGTCAAAAGCAGATTGACGTCCGGGCGGTGGTTCAGGTATCCTGACTGGGCGTCATATGACGTCCTTCGGGATAACATGCCGCCGTGCGCCCGTGGGGGCACACATCACGGCGATCGGTGGAGCGGTGTGTCAGTCTGACACACCGCTCCACCCAGCTTGGTAAAGAGCCTCCAGTGGAGGCTCTTTACCACGTGATCAGCCGTGTCCAATCACGGCTGATCACGATGTAAATAGGAAAAGCCGGTGATCGGCTTTTCCTCACTCGGGTCTGACAGACGCAAGTAGAGGAGAGCCGATCAGCAGCTCTCCTGACAGTGGGGGTCTGCGCTGATTGTTTATCAGTGCAGCCCCCCCTCGGATGCCCACACTAGACCACCAGGGAAGCCCCCATGAGCACCAGGGAAGTGGGCAACATGTGGATGGCCAGGTATGTACCCCATGGCCATCCACATTTGCAAATGATGCCCAATCTGTGCCAGTCATTGCCCACAAATGGGCACTGACTGGCACCATCATGTACCAAAATAAAATCAGTGATGCCCAGCAATACCACCCATCAGTGTCCAGCAGTGCCACCTATGAGTGCCCATCAGTGCCACCTATGAGTGCCCATCAGTGCCGCCTATCAGTGCCCGTCAGTGCCACCTCATCAGTACCACCTCATTGGTGCCACCTCATTGGTGCCACCTCATCGGTGCCCATCAGTGCCGCCATATCAGTGCCCGTCAGTGCAGCCATATCAGTGCCCGTCATTGAAGAAAACGTACTTCTTTACAAAAAATTTTAACAGAAACAAAGAAAAACTTGGTTTTTTTTTCAAAATTTTCGGTCTTTTTTTATTTGTTGCGCAAAAAATAAAAATCGCAGAGGTGATCAAATACCACCAAAAGAAAGGTCTATCTGTGGGAACAAAATGATAAAAAATTTGTTTGAGTACAGTGTTGTATGGCCGCGCAATTGTCATTCAAATTGCGACAGCGCTGAAAGCTGAAAATTGGCTTGGGCGGGAAGGTGTCTAAGTGCCTGGTATTGAAGTGGTTAAGGAGGGGAGGGGGTTGCTGGGCAGCAAAAATGCATCTCAACTGCGCATTTTCAAGCAAATGCGCTTGATGCGCATTAACGTGTGAAAAACGCTAGCAAGGAATGCGCATTACAGCTACACTCGGGTGTGGATGGGGCCTCAGTGCTTGTTTACACTAGCGTTGCCCTCTTTATGGTGGATCGCTTTCAAGTGAGCATTTGACAAGCGGCAAGGAGGTTTTATAGCCCCTCCTCACCACCTTTTTATTATCCCCTAATAGCCCGCACCACGGTGCCACAAACACGCGGCTGTGGGGCAGTTGCGGCGCAGCCCCATTCAATGGAATGCTACATTTTTGCTGCACCACAACACAAAGCATCTCCACCGTGGCATGTGTATACCCATGTCGTGCTGCCTATGCAGCTTAAGGGGGTGTTGTTGGGAAGCAGTAAAAAAACGTGGATCAACCGCCCATTTTTACCACCACCAAATGCAAATCTAAATGAGGCCTACATGAATATTTGAGTTTTCAGTGCCTGGTCTGTTGTTAAAGATACATTTAGACGTGCGGCAGGCCTTGCCGCTCTGTGGTGGATTGCTTTTCAGACACATTTGACAGGCAGTAAAAAAGGTGATATGTTGTCGCAGCACCACGTGCATTACACTTGATTGGGCCACATTGGAACTCAACAGGGAGTATCATTTTTGCCTTTGTGTGCATCCGGGAGCGATCAGCGCATGTAATTGTTGGCTGTGTGGACAGCAGCGAAAAACTGCGGCCGCTGCTGGCCTGTCATAGTGAATGGGGCCGATGGCCGCACCAAGCTGCTCAGAGCCACAGCAGGAGTTTCTGATTCCTGCACCGGCCTAAATCGCTGCTGTGAATGTAGCCTAAAACAAAACATTTTAGCATGCGGCTAACGGACACTGGGTAGAAGCAGTGATGAGCGACCTCTTACAATGCAAAGCACTGTTTACATTTTTTTTTTTAACTTTATTGGAAGTATCTGAATTTTACACTACACTCAGGTCTCTGCACAGCAGCGTGGTGCCCTGTGCAGTGGTGCCCTGACCTGCATTCGCATCCAGTGCATGCAGTACAAATCCAACATTTGCCCTTAATTGCATTGATCCAGAGCAGGAAAAAATGCCAGTCTTCGTGTGAATGAGCTCCAGCATCGACATCAACCCCAATCTATGGTTACATGTGGGACTTTTAAGGTGAGGAAATAGTATTTTTCAATTATAAAAAATATTTTATTCATGTCAATAAAAACATTTTCATAAAAAAATCACTTATTTGCATGTCAAGTTCAAATCATATATTTATACAGACACTACCGCTCTACATGTTTCGCTTCGAGTGAGCTTCTTCAGGAGTTTCTAGAGTGCTGTATGAAATGGTTACTAAAAAAGTAAGACAACAAGAAAATTGGGATTAATTACTGCAATAAAAAAATGGGATGTGGTGTCCTCTCTGACCAGGCAACCCTCTATCTTTTTGGTTCCCAATCTATGGTTGTTTCTCAATCGCTGTCATTTCAATAGAGTTTTTTTTTTTTTTTAATGCTCCAAAAAAAAGTTTGAATATGATACACCCGCTATGGCCCAATCAAGGGAAATCTGAGGGCCATCGTTAAATGAGTCCTATCCATTTTTTTCTTCCGTTGCAGTTCCTTGGCAGCCTATTTAGGGCCCATTCACACTTGTCGCAACTCATTTAAAAACGTGTTATTGTGCATTACTACAATGCATGGCAACATACCTGCTAAATGAGTGGTGTTTTGTGGTGAAATTCATCTTAAATGACACCTTAATGCATTGTACAGAAGAACCCAATGCACTACAGTGCACCAAAAGGCATAACGGACCTCTTTATTGTGAGATCTGGGGTCAAAAAGACCTCAGATCTCACATTTACACAATTTAAAAAAATTTCTTTTTTTTTTTTCAATGAAAAAAAATTCCCCTTTAAGACCATTGGGCGGAAGTGACTTTTGACGTCGCTTCCATCATCCAATGGTATGAAGCAGAGTGGGGGCCATCTTTCCCTCACTCGACTCCATGTCTCTCAGAGGAAAGGACCCAATTGTCTCTGCCGCTACCGACGGCTCCGGTAAGTGGCAGAGACCCCCTGATAAAAGTGATCTTGCGGCGAATCCGCCGCAGCGACCACTTTTATCTGAAAGCAGACCGCCTGCTGTTTAAAAAGATACCGGGGTTATGGCAGCTGTCTGCTGCCATAACCCCAGTATTTAACGTCACACAGCGGCCGTATAACGACAGCGGGCGGTCCGCAAGTGGTTAAAGTGATTGTAAACGATCACCTTGTAAAACAACCCATTCAGTTTAAAATAGAAATGAAAGGCAAAACATTTTTGTATAGATATAAAAAATGATAAATACCTTTTTCCCCCTTTTTTTTGTGATCACATTGCCTCTGTTCTCAGCTGCATAAGAGCTGGGGGAGGAGAAGCCGCAGCACACTGAGCTTCCCAGTGCATGGCTATGCAGGGGGGGGGGCGTGTCAGGACAAGTCTGATCATTGGAGGAGAGCAGGCTGGGTTCCCAACACAGCTATGAAACCACAGTGTGTTCTCATGCCTAGTTTGGTCCTTTTTTTTTTCTTTAACAGATGAAGTTTGGTCAGTTTTTAATAGGAAAGCAGAGGGACTGGCAGGACCACCAGTGATTTCACACAAAGCAAGCAATACAAAGAGGACAGGATAATTTCTCATACAAGTACAAGGTATAGCAGGCACATATCAGGATAATGAAGTGTTGGGGGAACACACGTTTTAAGGTCCCATTCACATTATCACGTAGCGGAAAGGAGCTACGCAATTTTGACAGTGCGATTTTCTGCGTGTCACAAGAGGCTGCCCTATTGATGTTTTTTGTCCAAAAAAAAACTCTTGCATCGTTTCGGGTTAGAAGCTTCATGCTATTTTTAAAGGAGTAGTTTTCCATGATCATCACACGATCCTGCCGTGCAACAATTGCACCAAAATCGCATTATTCTTTAATGGCACCCAAAAGTGCATTGCGGGTTCCACAGCTATTTAGCATCCCAAATTGAGAGATGCAAATGGGGCCTACGTGCCAATGGGCCTGATTAGGCTGCCTTAACACAATGCATGTTAAAGCATGCCATGAAACGCGTTAGCTTGTGCATTTACATATATCAATGTAAGTGTGAATGGGCCCCTTATAATCAATGAATGGCCTTAACACAATGTGACATAACATGTGAAACTTTACAACGTTCCATCACTTTGTATCCAATGCAACCTCATAAGAATACACTTGAAAGTGATCAAATAAAGGTTTCAATTTTTCTCAATACGACAGGAATATCAAAGCGGTCAGACAACTGAATAATCGCACTGGAACGTGTATGATCGATGTGAACAGCTTTTGTTATTTTCAGGGACTCTGGTGATGAGGTTTCTGCACTTGCGTTCGTGGCTCTGCACACCTGCTGTGGCCATTACAAGGGATTCCCCTTCTCTGAGTGCTTTCTATTTAATGATAAAAAATTCACCGGGAGGACTTGGACCACCAAGGAAGGCTGACGGGAAGAGACGGAGATGGCAGAATGGGGCCTTAGGCAAAGTACCAGCTTTTCCCCTTATCCCTTCGATTGCCATTGATAAGAAGCCACCTCATTTGCATTGTTTGTCTTGGCATGGGCCACCCCATCAGATGCCAACTGACTCCCTTGTGAAATGACGGGCAGATGCAAAGCTTTGAACACGATCCATAATAATCAAGATTATACCCGCTCTACCTCCCATCCAGCTGAGCTCTGTTGTCGCGGTGCTGCACAGCACAAACCTTCTTCCTGGGTCAAATACAGCGTATGTATACGATATGCCAACACACAGCGAAACCTTTAAAAAAATTCACAAAGAAATACACACTTACCACTCCAGCCTAAACGGCCTTAGCCGTAGATTACTGGTATGCGCTAGCTTAGCTATGACCAAGTGTGCCTAGGCTGAAACGCATGAGTGTGTACAGCTTTGTGAGTGGCATGGATTGGTATGGATAATAACATGTACTTTTATGATTCTAGATTACTTCCTGCCATCCCCTGACAAAATAGACCACTGGTCTAAGAACCACGTAGAGTTACCCGTATTCCCATTACCTATACCTGGATGGTGGGTGGACAAGGAAGTTCTACATTAAATGAAGGAAAAATTATTATAAACTTCTTATGTTTTTAATGATGTTTTGTAATAAAAAAAAGTACCCTCCAAGTCCCATTTGTTTTCAGTTGCTACTTTTTTTGAATGTTGGTGCACCAATAACATTTTTCACATATAATCCATGCTTTCTATTTTTATTGGAGTTTATTTTACATTTTATCCCTCTGGTTTACTGCAGGAGCACAAAGGCTGTAGCTGGGTCCCCTGGACATCCACTAGGCTTTAGGCATTTAATTAAATTGCCTTTTGGATGATACAGTTCAGTGAATAGTGTCAGAAACCAAGGCGAGGAGATGTCAACATTGAAGCCTTAAGGAGATATTATAAGCTAGATGACTAAAGCCGGCCATAGATGGTTCGAACCATGTATGAGCAGGCTGATTGTACCCAAGTTGATCAATTGAAAATCACTCCATCTATGGCCGGCTTTAACTCTGTCCATACCTAAAATCTCAGTTTTGATTAGACTTATCTTTATAAAGTAAGCTTGTGGGTCATAGCTGAGCCCACTGGACATCCACAAGGCTCTAGTCTTCTGTCTGAGGGCCCAGGGACAACGGAGGATGTAGCTGGGTGTCCTCAACATCTCCAAAAGGCTCTAGGCTTCTGCCAGGGGGCCCCGAGAACAAGCTGAATGCCCTGGATATTTACAAAGCTCTAGGCTTCTGCCAGGGGGCCCCGATACATTTAAGCTTGTAGCTGAACCCCTTGGATATCCACAAGGCTCTAGGCTTCTGCCAGGGGGCCTGGGAACAATTTAGGTTGTAGCTGAAACCCCTGGATATTCACAAAGCTCTAGGCTTCTGCCTGGGGTCCCAGACAGAATGAAGGTTGTAGCTGGGTCCCCTTGACATCCACCAGGCTCTAGGCTTTTGTCTAGGTTGCCTGTGAATGATTCAGCGCTGTGAACAGTGGCAGAAATCACTGTGAGGAGATGTCGGTGTTAGAGGCTCAAGGAGATATGGGAAGCTAGGTGAATTAGCTTTCCGTCAGTACCTAAAATTTCAGTTTTAGTTAGACTTATTTAAAGAATAAGCCTGAGGGTTCCCTCCCCAGACATCCACCAGAAAGTATGCTGCCTGGGGGCCTAGGTACAATGAAGGTTGTAGCTTGTTCCTCTGGACATTCACAAGGCTCTAGGCTTCTGATTAGCTTGCCTTGTGAATGATTCAGCATTGTAAACAGTGGCAGAAACCAAGGAGAGTAAATTTCAATATAAGGAGTTATGAGAAGCTCTGTGACTTTGCTCTCTGCCTGTACCTACAATTTCAGCTTTGCTTTGACTTACCTTTAAAGAATACGCCTGAGAGTATAAAGCTGCCCCCTAGACATCCTGGCTTTTTCCTGGGGACCTAGGTACAATGAAGGTTGTAGCTGTGCCCCCTGAACATCTACCTGGCTCTAAGCTACTGCCTGGGGGCCCGGGAACAATGAATGTTATAGCTGGTCCCCCTGACATCCACCTCGCTCTAAGCTACTGCCTGGGGGCATGGGAAAAATTAAGGTTGTAGCTGGGCCCCCTAGACTTCCACAAGACTCTAGAGTTCTGCCTGGGGGCCCAGGTACAATGAAGGTTGTAGCTGGGTCCTCATGATACCCACCAGGCTCTAGGTTTTTGTCTAGGTTGCCATGTGGATGATTCAACTCTGTGAACAATGGCAGAGACCACAGTGAGAGATGTCAAGGCTAAGAGCTCAAGGAGATGTGGGAAGCTAAGTGAATGAGCTTTCTGCCAGTACCAAAAATTTCAGTTTTAGCTAGCCTTATTTAAAAAATAAGCCTGAGGGTTACCCCCCCACCCCACCCAGACATTCACCATGATGTAGGCTATGGCCTGGGGGCCCAGGTACAATGAAGGTTGTAGCTTGCCCTCCTGGACATCCACAAGGCTCTAGGCTTCTGCTTAGGTTGCCTTGTGAACGATTCAGCTCTGTGAACAGTGGCAGAAACCAAGGAGAGGAAAATTCAGTGTAATGCCGCGTACACACGATCGGATTTTCCGACAACAACATTTTCTTCCGAAGGATGTTGGCTCAAACTTGTCTTGCATACACACGGTCACACAAATGTTGCTGGAAATTCTGAACGTAAGAACGCGGTGACGTTCAAGACGTACAACGAGCCGAGAAAAAGGAAGTTCAATAGCCAGTGCGGCTCCTTCTGCTTGATTCTGAGAATGCATGAGCTTTTGTGCAACGGACTTGTGTACACACGATCGGACTTTCCGACAACTGGTGAAGTTGTCGGAAAATTTGAGAACCTGCTCTCAAACATCCAACAGCAAATGATGGAGCATACACACGATCGGAGTTTCCGACAACAAGCTCACATTGAACATTTCCCGTCGGAAATTCCGTTTGTGTGCATGCAGCATTAGAGTTTTAAGGAGATATGAGAAGCTAGGTGACTTTACATGCTCACTGCCTGTACCTATTATTTCTGCTTTGGTTTGACTTACCTTTAAAGAAAAAGCCTGAGGGTGTAAAGCTGCCCCCCTGGACATCTAGACTTTTGCCTGGGGGCCCAGGTACAATGAAGGTTGTAGCTGTGCCCCCTGGACACCCACCTGGCTCCAAGCTACTGCCTGTGGGCCCAGGAACAATAAAGGTTGTAGCTGGGCCCCCTAGACATCCACCTGGCTCTAAGCTACTGACTGGGGTCCTGACAGCAATGAAGGTTGTAGCTGGGGCCCCCTGGACATCCACCTGGCTCTAAGCTACTGGCTGGGGGCTTGGGAACAATGAAGCTCAAAGCTGGGTCCCTTGGATATCCACAAGGCTCTAGGCTTTTGTCTAGATGTGGAGATGTCAATGTTAGAGCCTCAGGGAGATATGAGAAGCTAGGTGACCCAGCGTTGACTGTATGTAAAATCTTAGTTTTAGTTGGACTTGCCTTTAAAGGATAAGCCTGAGGGTTATAGTTGGGCCCCCTGGATATCCACCAGGCTAAAGGCTTCTGCCTAGATTGCCTTGTCGATGATTCATCTCTGTGAACAGTGAGACAAAGGCAAGGAGATATCAATGTTAAAGCCTCAAAGAGATAGGTGACTTAGTTCTGACTGTACCTAAAATCTCAGTTTTTTATTATTATTATTATGCAGGTTTTATATAGGGCCAAAAGTTTGCGCAGCGCTTTACAACATGAGGGCAGACATTACAGTTACATTACAATTTGGTACAAGAGGAATCAGAGGGCCCTGCTCATTAGAGCTTACAATCTAAAAAAGTTTTGGTTGGATTTACCTATAAAAGATAACTCTGAGGGTTATAGTGGGACACACATACCCCCCAACCAACCCCCCCTCCCCTCGAAATCCACTAAGCTCTAGGCTTCTGCCTGGGGGGCCACTGGGCCAGATACATCAAAGGTTATAGCTGGCCACCACCGTGGACATGCAGGCCTGTGCCTAGACCAGTGGTTCTCAACCTCAGTCCTCAAGTACCCCCCCATGGGCCATGTTTGGGAACTTCTCTTAATTAAAATAGCTCTTATCAATACCATATCATTGATATTTATATAAAGCAGCTGTGCAAAGTAAAGGAAAACCTGAAAACATGACCCGCTGGGGGTACTTGAGGACTGGGGTTGGGAACCACTGGCCTAGACTATCTTGTGGACAATTCAGCTCTGTGAACGGTGGCAGAAACCAAGGTAAGGAGATGTCATTGTAAGAGCCTCAAGAAGATATGTGACCCAGCTTCTAGAACCTCAGTACCTACAATCTCAGTTTTGGTTGGGCTTACCCTTACAGAATAAGCCTGAGGGCTCCATAGCAGGGCTCCTGAGGTGACATTCTAGAACAGTCCTCTTTGAAATACTTGGCATACTTAGCATTTTCAGTGTCGTTTAGACACACGTTGTAAACAAGTTTTCTGAAATATAGTACCAAAGTTTTCCCCAGCAGGACGTTTTCTTGCACATGAGACCAAGGGGTGTTAAAGTAACCCACACGTAAGTCTGCACAATAATATCATATAATATATAATATTTAAGACAGAATGAGCAAAAAAAAAAATTTTCAAAAATCCTTCCACTGGCACCAATGATGGGGCAATATTCCTTTCAATGACACCAATGATGGATCACTATTCCTTCTACTGACCCCAATGATGAGGCACTATTCCTCCCACTGACACCAGTGATGGAGCACTATTCCTTCCATTGATACTAATGAAGGTACAGCATGCCTGCCACTGACACTTAGGATGGGGCACTATTCCTTTCACTGCTAAAAAAAGCACTATAATGGAGCACTATTCCTTTCACTGATAAAAAAAAGCACTATAATGGAGCACTATTCCTTTCACTGATAAAAAAGCACTATTCCTCCCACTGAGACCAATGATGGGGCACTATTTCTCCCACTGACAACAATGATGGGACATTAGTCCTTCCACTGACAACAATGATGGAACATTATTCCTTCCACTGACACCAAGGATGGGGCACTATTTCTTCTCCTACTGACCATAGGTGTTATATAAGGTTTTTTTTACTCCCATTGACCACAAAGCCTGAGACATTGTTTACTCCCACTGATCCAGGGGCATTTTCTACTCCCACTGGCCATAGTCTGGCCCCCCTAAAATCTGAAGAACAGTAACTGGCCCTTTGTTTAGAATGTTTGTAGACCCTGACTAAATCATTATACCCATTTTGGGAGGGAGCAGAGCCATTGTATGTTCCATAAGGATTTCAGCAGCAACAAAGTCAGCAGCAACAAATATTGTAGCTTGTAGGTGCTGATTTTAATATAAGGTCACTTGCCTGTCCAGTGATCCAGCGCTGTCCTCACCCAAACCGATATTTCAATGGCATCTTAGCGTTGGCATCTTAACTAAGGGAAAACAGGTGTGAAGCCTTGCGAGTTGACAGATGGCTTCTCACTGCACATATGCAAGACGCACTGTGCATTGTGAATGATCCCGCAATCTTCGGGGACCTATGATGTGTCCCAGAAGACTGCGGCAAAGAGGGGGGAAGGGTTAGGGTGAGCGGTCAAAAACAGGTACCTGCTCTCCCCCAAAAAAAAGTTGTAAAGAGGATGGGGGAGTAAGCAAATACAGTAAGTAAAGTGAAGTTCCACTTTAACTTTAGGATTTCTCTAGATTTGCTAAGAGGATCACCATTGTCAAGGGGCACTTTATCACTGACCACCAATCTATGGGGAAATGTCACCAACTGCTAATGTAAAGGGGCAACTCACCACTGACCACCAATCTATGGGGGAACTTCACCTCTAACCCCTAACAGAAAGGGGCACTTCACCACTGGCCACCAATGTATGGAGAGACTTCATCACTAGCTGCTAATGGAAAGGGGCACTTCACCACTGGCCACCAATGTATGGAGAGACTTCATCACTAGCTGCTAATGGAAAGGGGCACTTCACCACTGGTCACCAATGTATGGAGAGACTTCATCACTAGCCGCTAATGGAAAGGGGCACTTCACCACTGGCCACCAATGTATGGGGAGACTTCATCACTAGCCGCTAATGGAAAGGGGTACATCACCTCTGGCAACTAATGTATGGGGAAACTTCATCACTGACCACTAATGTGAAGGGACAACTCACCACTGTCTACCAATGTAAGGGGACACCTCACCACTAATGTCAAAGGGCACTTCACCACTGACCACCAATGTGAGGGGAAACATTGCCACTAATGTAAAGGGGCACATTACCATTTCCCACCAATGTAAAGAATGACTGTATGATGGGCTGTTCCCTACTGATCATCAATGTAAGGCCATACCAATGTATCAATGTAAAGCTTTGGGCAGAAAGTGCTGTTACTGGCAGGATCTCCAAGTAAAACACTGCAATAGATTCACAAACACCTCCCTATTGTATCTACCTACACACATATTTAGACCAAATGACTCTCATTTTTCAGTCAGGCCTATACGAAGGGGAGCAAAGCTTCAAACTATCCCAGATATCGTAGACATTTTGGAGATATGACTTTGATCCACAATTCCTGGTGTCTTCAGATGTACTTGCCTGCCACATTAGAAGGCCTTTGTCATTTTGTTGTTGAAGTCTTCATCCGAGTCTGAAAAAAAAGACATGAGCTGAAAGGAAGAGACCAGATTGGACTATGGCGTCAAGTTTTTTTGGGAATCTGACAACACCACCTGTTGTTGGTTAAAAAAAAAAAAAAACCCTGCGATGATTGCTGTTGTCTGCCTGAGAAACTCGCAACAGTGTCTTCTTAATTTGCTTGTATAGGAAAGTGCTGCCAAGCCAGCCTTCCTGTTCATAATCCTTCCAGCTGATCCCACTGGGGGGAGGCTGGATTTTACATACATCTCTAATCACTATATAATGTCTGTGGGCCTTTAATATGGATTTCATTCACCACTGGTTCTGAATCCAGCCTCTACATTTGGGTGTAGTCCATCTTTTTTAAAGGTGTAATGGGTGTAATTCATTTTTGGTTCAGCCCAGACAGTCTACCCTGTTTCCCCGAAAATAAGACCTAGCATGATTGCCGGTAATGGCTGCAATATAAGCCCTACCCCCCAAATAAGCCCTACCCTGTTTCCCCCGAAAATAAGCCCTACCCTGAAAATAAGACCTACAAGGACTTTAACTAGGGCTTATTTGGGGGGTAGGGCTTATATTGCAGCCATCACCAACAATCACGCTAGGTATTATTTTCGGGGAAACAGGGTAGTGGCTAGTGCTGTCTTGAGCACACATGAACCTTTGTGTCTTTTTTTTCTTTTTGTGTCCCTGCTGGGAAGTTTTTTTTTTGGTGTTGTCACCAGAACAGGAAGTGAGGGAAAGTGTCCATGATAACAGTAAGAAATAAAAGCTTGACAGAAGTTCTAAATGTTCCTCAGACCCATAGGTGTGCGCAGCCTATAGCATTAGGGTGTGCACCCCAAAGCTCAAGCACACATTCATGCGTGTGTATGTATGTATGTATACTGACTACATTGTGCTCAGCCCAGCTTACCTTCTCCTGGTAGGATAAAGTCAGTCCCAAACTGCAGGCTGCATTTTCTCCTGCCTCTCCTGCCCGCTCCAGCTGCCACCACCTCCTGTTATAACATCAAAGGGCTTTCACACTGGAGTGGTGCGATGGCAGGGCGTCAGAGAAAGTCCTGCCAGCAGCTTCTTTGGAGCGCATTAGGAGCGGTGAACTCGCCGCTCCTAAAGCGCCCCTGCCCATTGAAAACAATGAGGCAGCGCTGCTATACTGCCGGCAAAGTGCCGCTGCATCCCCTTTTCGGCCACTAGCGGGGGTTAAAACCGCCCCGTTAGCGGCCGAATAGCGCCGCTAAAACGATGGTAAAGTGGCGCTAAAAATAACGCCGCTTTACTGCTGACGCCCAGGGCGGCTCAGTGTGAAAGGGGTCTTATCTCTACCTAAAACTAGAAAAAACTGCCAAAAGCTGGGCTATTTTACATAATGAATTGGCTGGAGATGGACTGTCTACATTATTTGAGACTTTCAGGCAGGGGTCTCCAAACCTCCTACACAAAGGGTTGTTTTTATGTCCTTCTGATTTTACGGGGCCAATGTAAGTAGAAAATGTCCCAACATCATTGGGAGTAAATAATGCCTCAGGTTTGGTGGTCAGTGGGAGTAAAAAAATTACATAGCACCTGTGGTCAATAGAGGGAGGCACAATGCCCCATTATTGGTATTAGTGAGAGGAATAGCGCCCAATCATTGGTGTCAGTGGGAGGAAGAGTGCCTTATCATTGTTATCAGTGGGAGGAATATTGCCCTATTGTTGGAACTAATGGGAGGAATAGTGTCCCATTGTTGGTATCAGTGGAAGAAATAGTGCCCTATCAATGGTATCAATGGAAGAAATAGTGCCCTATCATAGGTATCAATGGAAGAAATAGTGCCCTATCATAGGTATCAATGGAAGAAATAGTGCCCTATCATAGGTATCAATGGAAGAAATAGTGCCCTATCATAGGTATCAATGGAAGAAATAGTGCCCTATCATAGGTATCAATGGAAGAAATAGTGCCCTATCATAGGTATCAATGGAAGAAATAGTGCCCTATCATAGGTATCAATGGAAGAAATAGTGCCCTATCATAGGTATCAATGGAAGAAATAGTGCCCTATCATAGGTATCAATGGAAGAAATAGTGCCCCTTTGTTGGTATCAGTGGGGGGAATAGTGCTCCTTCAAGGGTATCAGTGGGAGGAATATCACCCTATTGTTGGTATCAGTGGGGAGAATAATGCCCCATCATTGGTATTAGTGGGAGGGTTAGTGCCCGATTGTTGGTAACAGTGGAAGGAATAGTGCCCCATAATTGGTATTGGAGGGGGAGTGCTCCATCGTTGGTAGCAGTGAAAGGAATAGTGCCCCATTGTTGATATCAGTGGGAGGAATATTTCCCCATTGTTGGTATCAGTAGGGGGAATAGTGCCCCATCATTGGTAACAGTGGAAAGAATAGTGCCCCATCATTGGTATCAGTGGAAGGAATATTGCCCCTTCATTGGTATCAGTAGGGGAAATAGTGCCCCATTATTGGTAACAGTGGAAGGAATAGTGCCCCATCATTGGTATCAGTGGGAGGAATATTGCCCCATCATTGGTATCAGTAGGGGGAATAGTGCCCCATCGCTAGTAACAGTGGAAGGAATAGTGCCCCATCATTAGTATCAGTGGAAGGGATATTGCCCCATTGTTCATATCAGTGGAAGGAATATTGACCCATTGTTGGTATCAGTGGAAAGAATAGTGCCCCATCATTGGTGTCAGTGGAAGGAATATTGCCCCATCGTTGGTATCAGTGGAAGGAATATTGCCCCATTGTTAGTATCAGTGGAAAGAATAGTGCCCCATCATTGGTGTCAGTGGGAGGAATAGTGCCCCATCATTGGTGTCAGTGGGAGGAATAGTGCCCCATCATTGGTGTCAGTGGGAAGAATAGTGCCCCATCATTGGTGTCAATGGGAGGAATAGGGTCCCGTCGTAGGTATCAGTAGGAGGAATAGTGCTCCATCTTTGGTGTCAGTGGAATGAATAGTGCCCCTTTGTTGGTTACAATAGGAGACATAGTGCCCCATCTTTGGTGTCAGTGGAATGAATAGTGCCCCTTTGTTGGTTACAATAGGAGACATAGTGCCCCATCTTTGGTGTCAGTGGAAGGGATGATGTGTTCCTTAATTTATATTAGTGGGAGGAATTATGCCCCATTTTTGGTGTCAGTGGAAGGAATAGTGCCTCGTCATTGGTGTTAGCGGGGGGAAATAGTGACCCATATGGATGGGAAGAATAGTACCCCAAGGGTCGTATAAGTGCAAGCACAGGGTAAACCCTCTGTGTGAAAGTTGGAGTAGAGTAGACAAAGCTAATAGGCTTGTTTTTTTTTACAAGTACAGTAAACTCAGAATGAACAGGCTGCTGTCCTCTTTGTATTTTACTGCTTTCAACAGACTCCAATGTCTTCCTCCATTCCCACCCTTTCTCCACTTACAGTATATCATTGCCGGCAGCAATAGTAGCATAAGAAGAAATATGAAAAGAAAAAGAAAACACAAATGAGTGAAACACACATCTCTGGCCATCATATTAGTCCTTGGTAATGTGTTAGGGGAATAATTGTTGCCTTCACATGCCCTTTAGAAATGGGCACCTTGTCTAAATGTCTAGTTGCAGATGGTGTTTTATACAATTATCTGCAGAAACTTTGCAGTTCTTTTCTACTCTTTTTCGTCTTTTAAATGTTTTTTTTTTCTTTAGATCCAACTTTCTCTCTCTCGTCCTGTATCCGCGCTCCTCTCCCTCCCTCCCCTTTCTTCCTCTAGCTGTCTGTTGGCACAAAGTCAAAACACGAGTCAGACTAGTTAACTTCGGGCCTGAAATGTTCCCCAACTTTGCCTATTTTTATCCTGCGCCCGGTTTCACCTAGGCCCCCCAAATTTGGCGCCCCAGCTCCTCGCCCTTTCCCTGACGCTCCTGAATTTTTTGGGATTTTTCTGCCCAGCCAAACGCATTTGAATTAAGTGTAGAAAGTTGTGCGGGGGGAAGAGGTGAGAGTTTTTCTGCTGAGAAAGGCAGAGAGAGAGCCCTCGCCTTGCACGCAACTTGTGTGTGCAGAGGGTGAGGGGGTCCGAGGGAGACGCCCTAAGCTACCCCCCGAAGTGAATACCCTTAAATATTTGGGGTGCAAAGGAAGAGTGCCAGCCAGAGAGATGGTTTCTTCTCTTCTTCGCAGAGAGGATGCGCAGAGGGAGACAGGGGGGAGAGGGAGAGGGGGGGGGGGGGCACAGCTCTGGGTGACAAATCTCCCAAATTAATTGTACACCTGGTGTGTGCACTAAGGTAAGTGAGCAGGGCGGGGGTCTTGGGGTAGGGTTGAAAAAAAGGCAGTGGGTGCTCTTCTAAGACGCAGGGGGGGAAAGGGCTCTTTAAAACGGAGGGGGTAAGGGTTGGGTGTGGGGTCAGCTTCTTTGTCTTTGCAGTCATGCCATCTCCCCTCACTTCTTTCTGTCTTCCCCCTTTACCCCTCTTCTTTCTTTCTCCCCCCCCCAATCACCTTAAAGATGGTCAACCTCGGCCAAAGAGCTTACAGTCCCGTATGACCCTTTGGCATAAATCTCCGACGAGATGGCTAAATGCCAACCCGAACGCCCGTTTAAGACCCATGTCCTTTTTTTCTTTTTTTTTTTTTGGGCTGCTTCCTGCCACATGTAGCTGCACACACAGAAGGTCTTTTTGGGTAGTGCCCACTCCTTTATGCCACGCATCATACCAGCACAGTGTCCCCTGGCACAATGATACTGGCACAAATGTCATGATATGACGCACACAGACTAATATTGCTGGGATATTGATTTTAATCGACCCCCCTGTGTGAATTATTTGGGGGTTTCTATGCTGTTGTAGATGTTGCTGTGTTGGTGTGCATGATGGTCTAATGCTGGGCCACTTTTTTTTTTTTTTTTGAAGCAATGCAGCAAATTTGAGCTTTGCTTGCTGGCTAACTGTATCTATTGTCTTTGCAAAGAACACGTGGGCACCCCTTGCAGTTTTAAGAAATGAGGTTTAATCTCCAATTATTTTTTTTTTTTTTTTAAAGGGTTCTTTACTGTAAGAGCTGTGTACACTTAAAAAAAAAAGAAAAGACAGTTGGATGTTTTCCTAAACCAGCAGCAACTGCATACTTGGTAAAATAGTGACCCAGGGATTTATATGAGCACCTACAGTGTCTGCAAGGTTTTTCTTTTACCTAGGAATTTTTTTTTTTTGCGAGCACCAGTGGTGGTTTGAGTAAATTTGACTACTTTTTTTGATTGGGTAAGTTTGGGTTTTCGAAAAAAAGCAATTTGAAGGCTGTTTTTTGGTGATTTTCAGTCTATGTGAATACATTTAACTCTGTGTGTAACTGAACAATCGGGCAATTACAATTATTCTGAAGCTTGCACATGAAAAAAAAAAATATATATTTCTAAAGGGTTCTTCTTTTGCAAGAGCTGTGAACATTTCTAAAAGCCTTAGAAGAGACAGTTTGGTGTTTCCCTGAAAGAACACCGTGTACTTATGATTTTGGCTAGGCATTGTATAATATTGACCAAGGGAATTATTCCCTTGCCACTAGGTGTTGTGAGGATCTTTTTTTGTTTTTTACGCCTATTCAAGTCAATTTAACCATGTTTTTTTTTTTTTGTTTTTTTTTTGATTGGATAGGCTTAGGTTTCGAAAGATGCAATTTTAAGGCCAAATTCTGTGGACACAAGTCTATGGAAATGTATTTAACTGTATGTGTAACTGAACAATCATAGTTACATAGTTTAGTCGAAAAAAAGACACAAGTCCATCTAGTTCAACCAAAAAAAAAAAAAAGGGTTGAACTAGATGGACTTGATTGGATGGGCTTAGGTTTTGAAAGATGCAATTTTAAGGCCAAATTCTGTGGACATAAGTCTATGGAAATGTATTTAACTGTATGTGTAACTGAACAATCATAGTTACATAGTTAATTTGTTTGAAATAAGACACAAGTCCATCTAGTTCAACCAAAAAAAAGGGTAAAAAAATAAATTAAAAAAACCTTAGAAGACACAGTTTGGTGTTTCCCTAAAAGAGCACCATGTACTTATGATTTTGGCTAGGCACTGTATGATATTGACGGAGGGATTTATCCTATTGCCATTAGATGTTGGGAAGATTTTTTTTTTTTTTTTATGCCTATTCGAGTAATTTTAACCACGTTTTTTTTGATTGGATGGGCTTAGGTTTTGAAAGATGCAATTTTAAGGCCAAATCAGTGGATAAAGGTCTATGGAAGTGTATTTAACTATATGTGTAACTTAACAATCATAGTTATATAGTTTAGTCGAAAAAAAGACACAAGTCCATCTAGTTCAACCAAAAAAAAAAAAAGGGGTTGAACTAGATGGACTTGATTGGATGGGCTTAGGTTTTGAAAGATGCAATTTTAAGGCCAAATCAGTGGACATAGGTCTATGGAAATGTATTTAACTATATGTGTAACTTACCAATCATAGTTACATAGTTTAGTTGGAAAAAAAAAAAACAAGTCCATCTAGTTGAACCAAAAAAATAAAGGGTTGAACTAGATGGACTTGATTGGATGGGCTTAGGTTTTGAAAGATGCAATTTTAAGGCCAAATCAGTGGATAAAGGTCTATGGAAATGTATTTAACTATATGTGTAACTTAACAATCATAGTTACATGGTTTAGTTGAAAAAAAGACACAAGTCCATCCAGTTCAGGGGTAGGCAACCTGGGGCCCTCCAGCTGTTGCAGAACTACAAGTCCCATCATGTCTCTGGGAGTAATTGTAACTGCCAGCCTTGCAATGCCTCATGGGAAATGTAGTTCCACAACAGCTGGAGGGGGCCCTAGGTTGCCTACCCCTGATCTAGTTCAACCAAAAAAAATAAAGGGTTGAACTAGATGGACTTGATTGGATGGGCTTAGGTTTTGAAAGATGCAATTTTAAGGCCAAATTAGTGGACATAGATCTATGGGAATGTATTTAACTATATGTGTAACTCAACAATTATAGAGATACAAGTCTATCTAGTTCAACCAAAAAAAAAGGGTTGAACTAGGTGGACTTGATTGGAAGGGCTTAGGTTTTGAAAGATGCAATTTTAAGGCCAAATCAGTGGACATAGGTCTATGGAAATGTATTTAACTATATGTGTAACTTAACAATCATAGAGACACAAGTCCATCTAGTTCAACCAAAAAAAAAGGGTTGAACTAGATGGATTTGATTGGATGGGCTTAGGTTTTGAAAGATGCAATTTTAGGGCTAAATCAGTGGACATAGATCTATGGAAATGTATTTAACTATATGTGTAACTCAACAATTATAGAGACACAAGTCTATCTAGTTCAACCAAAAAAAAAAGGGTTGAACTAGGTGGACTTGATTGGAAGGGCTTAGGTTTTGAAAGATGCAATTTTAAGGCCAAATCAGTGGATAAAGGTCTATGGTAATGTATTTAACTATATGTGTAACTTAACAATCATAGTTACATAGTTTAGTTGAAAAAAGACACAAGTCCATCTAGTTCAACCAAAAAAAAAAGGGTTGAACTAGATGGACTTATTGGGATGGGCTTAGGTTTTGAAAGATGCAATTTTAAGGCCAAATCAGTGGATAAAGGTCTATGGAAATGTATTTAACTATATGTGTAACTTAACAATCATAGTTACATAGTTTAGTTGAAAAAAAGACACAAGTCCATCTAGTTCAGGGGTAGGCAACCTGGGGCCCTCCAGCTGTTGCAGAACTACAAGTCCCATCATGTCTCTGGGAGTAATTGTAACTGCCAGTCTTGCAATGCCTCATGGGAAATGTAGTTCCACAACAGCTGGAGGGCCCTAGGTTGCCTACCCCTGATCTAGTTCAACCAAAAAAAAAAGGGGTTGAACTAGATGGACTTGATTGAAGGGGCTGAGGTTTTGAAAGATGCAATTTTAAGGCCAAATCAGCAGACATAGGTCTATGGGAATGTATTTAACTATATGTGTAACTTAACAATCATAGAGACACAAGTCCATCTAGTTCAACCAAAAAAAAGGGTTTGAACTAGATGGATTTGATTGGATGGGCTTAGGTTTTGAAAGATGCAATTTTAAGGCCAAATCAGTGGACATAGGTCTATGGGAATGTATTTAATTATATGTGTAACTTAACAATCATATTTACATAGTTTAGTTGAAAAAAAGACACAAGTCCATCTAGTTCAACCAAAAAAAAAGGGGTTGAACTAGATGGACTTGATTGGATGGGCTTAGGTTTTGAAAGATGCAATTTTAAGGACAAATCAGTGGACATAGGTCTATGGGAATGTATTTAACTATATGTGTAACTTAATCATAGTTACATAGTTTAGTTGAAAAAAAGACACAAGTCCATCTAGTTCAGCCAAAAAAAAGGGTAAAAAAAAAAAAAAACATAAATCCTATATACACAATCCTATACAAACAGTTGACCCAGAAGAAGGCGAAAAACCCCAGCAAAACATGATCCAATTTGCTTCAGCAGGGGAAAAAAATTCCTTCCTGGTCCCCCAAAGAGGCAATCGGATATTCCCTGGATCGACTTTGCCTATAAATATTAGTATTCAGTTATATTATGTACATTTAGGAAAAAATCCAGCCCTTTTTTTTAAAGCAATCTAGAAATCACAAACATTTTGCAGACTCAAATATCTTCAAAATGCTGAAAACTTCCTGTATGGCCTTGACAATTGTCAAAAGAAAATTCACAAAAAGTCTTGAAACTGTTGGAAAGCATGAACCTCCCCAGCAGTGGTGGGCACAACCAGTTCCAGCATATCCTGCCAGCCCTCGGTGGAGCCGGGCGCTCTGGGGGGGGGGGGGGGCTCCTCGGGAGTCCCAGCTTGTTACCCAGTAGTTAGGGTTCATTATAAGAGATAGTACCAATATAAAACCCAGCAAAGGATGGGCGTGGGGGTCATTTCCTTTGTCTGCGCAGCAAACAATAAGCTTTCAGTTGACTGGACACAGATTAGTGATGGATGCACTCTGATTGGCTTGCTATGAGACGCTGCCTTTGCTCATTAGTATTTGCTTTGGTGACTGTACCATATGTTTATACAAAATTAGTGCACATTTAAAAGTGTGTGTTCTGTAAACATAAAAAAAGGGCAAAACTTAGACCCCCCTTTTCTTCTCTTGCAAATTCAGTACTGCAGAAAAAAAAAAAAAAAACGGGGATGTGTCTGTAAAGTGTTTTTTTATGGTGTTTGAACAGAAAAGTGGCCCTGGGCTTGGATTGGGCACACTCTCTTGGGTGCAAAGGTTTGCAAACAAGGCAAGAGTTAAATCTCGTGTACAGAAAAAGTTATTGTCCTCATGTAGTTAACCCCTAGACTGACATCCCGGGCTACCATGAGCAACGCCTGAATCTGTTTACACTGCTTGCAGCTATATGGCCGTCTATGGCCCACCCAAAGTGCAAGTCAGCTGGTCAACAGGATGTTTGAATTGCATAATCCGAAGACTGCAGACAGCTAAAAGTGTGATTAGGATTCATAAATCGTCTTTGTGCAGAATATTGCATAAAACTGTTTTTTTTTTTTTTTTTTGTTTAAACAAAAGGAAGAAAAGTTGTTCGTGTTTTAGCCTTAGCAAGTGATCAGAGAATGATATGTCATAAAGCAGAAGCTAGCAATCAGAAATAATGTACACCACCGGCCTTTCTCAACCTTGGAGGAACCCTGGAAATAATTCTCTGATCTCAGGGAACCCCTGATAATAATTGCTATATCTTCATTTTACGGTAGATTAGTGTGATGGTCAGTGAGAAGAGTGCTCCTTACCTTTATAGTCAGATGAAAGAATCCCCTCTTACAGATATTTAGTCTGGTTGAAAAAAAAGTCCATCTAATTAAACTAATAGAAGGTAGAAAAAAAATATACGATCCTACACCCACAATTGATCAAAATAAAAATCCCAATAAAGCATGATCCAACTTGCTCCAGCAGGGAAAAATTCCTTCCTGATCCCCCCCAAGAAATGAGATAACTAGAAATTTAGATGTCCGTGGTCACTTGTCTAAAATGCAGAAACTGCTCAAGGAATCTCTAGCAAACTCTAGAGCAGTGGTTCTCAACCTCAGACCTCAAGTACCCCCAACAGGCTGTGTTTTGGGAATTTCTCTTCGATAAAATAGCTGTCCAAAATATCAAGCCATTGACTCTGATTTAAAGCACCTGTGCAAGATAAAGGAAAACCTGCAAACATGGCCTGTTGGGGGGTACTTGAGGACTGAGGTGGAGAACCACTGCTCTAGAGCATTGGTCTCCAAACTGCGGCCCTTTGCTTGTCTTTATCCGGCCCTTGGGGCACTACTCCTCCAATTGAAACCAATTATTGGGACCCACAACAAAAATGACAGGTGCCGCTCAAGGCTACACCAGGTCCTCTTGCATAAAAAAAACTGCTAGGAGTGCCGACAGTGACAGAGCTCACTCCAGCTCAAAACATCTAGTAGGGAAAAGAAGGCCTAAAAGTCACACATCACGGCAAAACCTTGTAAGGAGGGGTATGGCAGCCTTAGCCTGGGCTCCAATGACGCCTCCAATGCGTTTCACACCATTTCCCATGAATAAGCTCTGGGGCAGAGTGAAATGCATTGGGGCGTGGCCTGGTTGGAGCCTGGGCTGAGGCTCTCATACCCCTCCTTACAGGGTTTTGCTATAATGTGTGACTTTTAGGATTTAATTTTTCTACCAATTATTGGAAACTATTTCTCCCACTGACACCATTGATGGGGCATTATTCCTCCCACTAAAACCATGGATGGGGCATTTTCCAATCCCACTGGCCACAGTCTGGCCCCCCCTAAATCCTGAAGGACAGTAAACTGGCCCTTTGTTTGGAAACCCCTGCTCTAGAGGAACCCTAGTTGAGAAAGCCTGATCTACACATTAGGAAATCCTTATGTAAGCCGTTTTCAACCTTTTAAGCAAAGATGAACCATTAGAATAATTTTCAGGTCTCAGGGGAACCCCTGCAGAAACCTATTTTTTTTTTGGAGGTTGGGGGGATATTGCCCCTTTGGCATTGGTAGCCATTGGGAAGAATGGTGGTCAGAATGCCACCCTTAGAGACAGCTAAAAAGATCAATGGCGTCCTGCAGCTGGCTCTGCCAAGTGGTGTTGAACATAAAATTATCCAGGCACCATCAAATGAGAGGTAACCTCTAAAGGAACCTTGGGGTTCCCTGGTTGTGAATGGCTGGTAAAGGTATTTTATTATATAGTATCTAGGGGGGGTCAACATTTAAACAAATATAACTTTTTTTCCTCTCTATTTAGCGATGCACAGATGCCGTTAAAGTCCAGTTCAAATTCCCTGAAAAATCAGAAAAACTTTGTTCGTAGGGTTGGTACTCTGTACATACAGTATATTATAGATGACATTTCTGGCATTGCATGCTCTATAGCAGTGATGGTCAACTTTTTTAAAATGGGGGGGGGGGCCTTAGTTGCTTCCCCTGACATCACCAAAGGGCCATACATAACATTCAGTGTCTGAGACAGTAGACACACAATATGATATGTTTAAAGGCTGTGGGCATGATGCAAGAGATGGTTAGTGACTGAGGACCTGCTACAGGAGATAGTCAGAGACTGAGACATGCGAAAGCTCCATGCAGACTTGTCGTTTAGCTGCAGGCAGAGGGCACGGTGCACCGTCCAGCCATGCTGCAGCCAGCCTGTTAAGCTCTTCGAGAGCCTGACAGCTGTTGCAGCTGGACGGTGCAATATAGAAGTACTTCCATTTAGGGCAGTATGCGCCCAGGGACGAATTCCCAGAAGTCTGTGTTCTAAGCATTTTCCCCTGGGTGCATACTGCCCTAAATGTAAGTATGACTAGATGCATTATACAGTCGCAGCAGCTGTCAGCCTCTCATAGAGTTTGACAGGCTGCCTGCACCTGTGCACTCCACCAGCAGCTACACGCCAGATTCCCATGTACTGGGCTAAGTGCCCAGTGTGCATCGAGCCTTAAGGTGATGGTCAGAGACTGCAGACATGCTACGGGAGATAGTTAGAGACTTCAGACATGCTACAGGAGATGGTCAGAGACTGCAGACATGCTACAGGATATGGTCAGAGACTGCAGACAAGCTGCAGGAGATGCTTTTTTTTCCAGCTCTGTGCACAAGAGCAGCATCTCTCTCTGCTCTCTACTTCCTCACAGTGCAGATTGATAGCAATAAAAGCCATTGGCTCCTGCTGCTGTCAAATCCTATGGTGGGGGGCAGGGCAAAGCCCCGCTGCCTACGTCAATCGACTCAGGAGCAAGCCTGCACGGGTACCTCCTTTAGCAAGCGGCTTGCTAGAGGGGGTACTCAAAAGAGGGGAGGAGCCAGGAGCCCCAGAAGACTTGGATGGGGGCTGCTCTGTGCAAAACCATTGCACAGGGCAGGTAAATATAACATGTTTGTTATTTAAAACATAAAGGTTTAATATCACTTTAACTCTCCAGCATCTATCAAACACCAACATAACCTCCTTTGTCATTACCTACCTTGTTTTTGACTCAGTGATGTCATCACTTGGTCTTTATGCTTCTCTAGGCAATGCAGGCAGATGATGGGGGGGAGCTGGCAAGGTGGTGTACATAGATCCCTGATCACATCCCGGGACCCTGCCTCTGTACTCCATTGAAAAGCCCTCAGTCCAGATTAAAGCAGTGGGCTGGCTATTGGGAAGTGTAATGTAAAGGGTAAAATGCCTTTATAAACAGGTTTCAGTCTGCAGGAGTGGGCATTCCTAGGACGCCATTAATGACTAATTGTATCCATTTTTTTTTTTACAGTGCAAATGTTTCTTGCCAAGATATTCCATCCATGAGGGGCTTGTGAAGCAGGATTGCCGGTCTACAGCGGCAGTGCCCGCTTCCCTGTAGCAGCACACAGATATTGGCAGTGGCTTCACTGCGACATCTGCCAGTACTGTCTGTGCTGCTTCAGGGTGCCGTGGCAATGTACAACGCAAGATAAAGACAAATGACAACATTTCAGTTGAGGTTTTTATCTTTTTATTAAAAAAAAAACCAACATGAAGACTGCCATCACATTTGTTCGCATCCATAGCAAAGGTCACTGGTCATCGGGTTGAGGCTGTTTCATCGTGGCTGGGAAGTGGTTTGGCGTGGCTATCTTCAGAAGAGGAGATTAAGGGATGTTCCACAGGGGGGGGCGACAGGGGAAATAATATTTACAAGCAGGTGTGGAACATACCATCAGCGAGATAAAAGAGGGAGATCACTAGAGTTCATAATAAAATTGGAATCCAAGTTTAGACTCTCTGAAATGGAAATAGGAACATAAAGAATTAGAAGGTGTATTATGAAGCTGGGGGGGGGGGGGGGTGCAAAAGAATAGGAAGAAAGGCCAAAGGAAGCGAGAAGGACAAAATTGCAAGAAAAAAAATAAATAAAAAAAAAAAAGGTAAAAAACTGGCAAAGTAAAGAAAAATGGTTGATGGGGAGGTTTAGAGAAAGAAGGTAAATGTAGAAAGTAGATGAGATTGGTAGGTGAAGATGAATAGGGAGAGGTCGAGAAGAAAAGACAAGAAAGTGGGGCAATGGGGAGGAAGGGGAATAGGGTGGTAAAGTGGTGGGGGAAGACAGTAGGTACAAAGGAAGAGGAAAGAAGAAGAGAAAGGTGGAAGAGCACAGGAAAGAAAAAGCACAACAATTCCCCTATGGGGTAAAGTATTCTGATTCTGAAATGTGAATGAGAGGTGTAGGTGGAGAATAATGAAAGGTACAAGGAGAACAGGAAAAAAGTGATGGACAGAAGAAGAACATGGAAAGAACAAGACGTGGAGAACAACAAAAGGTGCAGAATAAGGAGGAGAACAATGGAAGGTGAATAAGAGGGGGGGACTAGGAATAAGTGCAGAGGAAAACAAACAAATGTGAAGAGAATGAGGAAAACAGGTCAAGGTGTAGAGAAGGGGGTCAGGGAAAGGTGCGAAGGAGAGGGAGAAGAAGAACAAAGAGATTTGTGAAGAAGGATGAGAATAGGAAAAGATGCAGGTAAGGAGAACAGCTTGAGGTGCAAGGAGGGAGGAGAAGAACAGGGAGATGTGCAAGGAAGGAGAACAGGAAAAGGTGAATGGAAGTACATTATAGGAGGAAAACAGGAACATGTGTAAGGAAGGAGAATAGGAAAAGGTGTAGAGGAGGAAGAGAACAGGGAAACATGCAGAGAAGGAGGAGGAGATCAGAGAAAAGTGCAGAAAGGAAAAATTACATCAGGGAAAGGTGCAGAGAAGTTGGAGATCAGGGGAAAGTGGGGAGGAGAAAAAGGAGATCAGGGAAAGGTGCAGAGGAGGAGGAGGAGGTCAAGGAAAAGTGCAGAGAAGGAGGTGATTGGGGAAAAAGTGTGGAGGAGAAGGAGAACAGGGAAAGGTGCCAAGAAGAAGGAGGAGATCAGGGAAAGGTGCAAAAAAGAAGGAGGAGATCAGGGAATGGTTGGGAAAAGAAGGAGGAGAACAGGGAAAAGTACAGAGAAGAATGAGGAGATCAGGGAGAAGTGCAGAAAAGAAGGGGGAGATCAGTGGATGGCGCAGAGAAGGAGGTCAGGGAAAAGTGGGGAGGAGAAAGAGGAGAACAGGGAAAGGTGCAGAAAAGAAGGAGGAGAACAGGGAAAGGTGCAGAAAAGAAGGAGGAGAACAGGGAAAGGTGCAGAAAAGAAGGAGGAGAACAGGGAAAGGTGCAGAGAAGGAGGAGGAGAACAGGGAAAGGTGCAGAGAAGGAGGAGGAGAACAGGGAAAGGTGCAGAGAAGAAGGAGGAGAACAGGGAAAGGTGCAGAGAAGGAGGAGAACAGGGAAAGGTGCAGAGAAGGAGGAGGAAATGCGGTAATGGTGGGGAGGAGAAGAAGGAGAACGAGGAGAACAGGGAAAGGTGCAGAAAAGAAGGAGGAGAACAGGGAAAGGTGCAGAGAAGAAGGAGGAGAACAGGGAAAGGTGCAGAGAAGAAGGAGGAGAACAGGGAAAGGTGCAGAGAACAAGTAGGAGAACAGGGAAAGGTGCAGAGAAGGGAGAGGAAATGGGGTAATGGTGGGGAGGAGAAGGCGGAGAACAGGAAAAAGTGGGGAGGAGAAAAGAGAAAGGTGCAAAGAAAAAGAAGGAGGAGAACAGGGAAAGGTGCTGAGAAGGAGGAGGAAATAGGGGAATGGTGGGGAGGAGAACAGGAAAAAGTGCAAAGAAGAAGGAGGAGAACAGGGAAAGGTGCAGAGAAGAAGGAGGAGAACAGGAAAAGGTGCAGAGAAGAAGGAGATCAGGAAAAGGTGCAGAGAAGAAGGAGGAGAACAGGAAAAGGTGCAGAGAAGAAGGAGATCAGGAAAAGGTGCAGAGAAGAAGGAGGAGAACAGGAAAAGGTGCAGAGAAGAAGGAGGAGAAAAGGAAAAGGTGCAGAGAAGAAGGAGATCAGGAAAAGGTGCAGAGAAGAAGGAGGAGAACAGGAAAAGGTGCAGAGAAGAAGGAGGAGAACAGGAAAAGGTGCAGAGAAGAAGGAAGAGATCAGGTAAAGTTGCAGAGAAGGAGGAGATAAGGAAATGTTGGGGAAGAGTACAGGAAAAGGCGCAGTGAAGGAGGAGGAGAACAGGAAAAGATGCAGAGAATAAGGAAGTCCACAGGGAAAGGTGCAGAGAAGATGGCAGAGATCAGGGAAAGGTGCAGAGAAGGAGGTAATCAGGGAATGGTGGGGAGGAGAACAGGGAACGGTGCAGAGAATAAGGAGGAGAAAAGGGAAAGGCGGGGAGAAGGAGATGATCAGGGAATGGTGGGGACGAGAAGGAGAATATCTGGAAAAAGGTGCAGAGAAGAAGGGAGGAGATCAGGGAAAGGCGTGGGGAAGGGGGAGATCAGAGAATGGTGGGGAGGAGAAGGAAAATATCAGGAAAAGGTGCAGTAAAGGAAGAGGAGAACAGGAAAAAGGTGCAGTGAAGGAAGAGGAGAACAGGAAAAAAGGTGCAGAGAAGAAGGAAGTGCACAGGGAAAGGTGCAGAGAAGAAGGAGTAGATCAGGGAAAGGTGCAGAGAAGAAGAAGGAGTAGATCGGGGAAAGGTGCAGAGAAGAAGGAGTAGATCAGGGAAAGGTGCAGAGAAGAAGAAGGAGTAGATCGGGGAAAGGTGCAGAGAAGAAGGAGTAGATCAGGGAAAGGTGCAGAGAAGAAGAAGGAGTAGATCAGGGAAAGGTGCAGAGAAGAAGGAGTAGATCAGGGAAAGGTGCAGAGAAGAAGAAGGAGTAGATCAGGGAAAGGTGCAGAGAAGAAGGAGTAGATCAGGGAAAGGTGCAGAGAAGAAGGAGTAGATCAGGGAAAGGTGCAGAGAAGAAGGAGTAGATCAGGGAAAGGTGCAGAGAAGAAGGAGTAGATCAGGGAAAGGTGCAGAGAAGGAGGTAATCAGGGAATGGTGGGGAGCAGAAGGAAGAGAACAGGAAAAGGTGCAGTAAAGGAGGAGGAGATCAGGGAAATGTGTGGCGAAGGAGGTAATCAGGGAATGGTGGTGAGGAGAAGGAAGTGCTCAATGAAAGTAGAAGTGTTGGGAAAAGGGGAGGAGAACAAAAAAAAGGGTACGGGAATGATAAGAACAGGAAAAAATGCAGCGAAGGAGAACAGTAAAGTGGTAAAGAACGAGGAGAGCATGGAAAGGTGTGGAGAGGAAGAAAAGAGAAAGGCAAAAGGAGTGAAGAATGTGGGTGGGTGAAGGAGAGCAAGGAAAGTTAGAGGTGGGGAAGAGCAGGAAAGGTAAATAATTGAAGGAGAACAAGGGAAGGGTGGAAGAGAGGATGTGAACAAATGAGAGATGTAGAAGGTGAGCAGGGACAAGATGGTGCTGGTGATGGGTATCACTAATGGGTTAATAAATGCAAAAGTAAAATCAGAGACTGAACATGCAGACACAAAATGGAGGACAAAGTGGATACTAAACATGAAAGAAAGGGTGATATGATGGTAAAGGATGAAAAAGCGTATGAGAATAATAAAATAAAAACGAGATTTCATACCCTGGTCGAAGTTGATTTTTTTCACGGTGCTCCTTTCGCCTAAACCTTCTATATCTACCAGATCACTGTTGGCGTCGGAGTCATTCAGGGCGCTGAGCGTTACATCTGCTGAAAGAAGAGATGCTGGGAATACAGCATGCCATTACATGCCCCTCCCCCCCCCCCCCACATCCCCCACTCCCCACCTTCTCACCAGAGGACTTGCGTTTCCGCATGGCGCCCTGTGACCCCTCAGGTATCGTTGTCCCACCCCCAACCTGTGGTGCCGACACCATGCTGACTGAAGAGGAAACTGGCGCGGCCTTCTTCGCTACCTTCCGGGGGGAATCTGAAGGCAGGGGGACCCCGCTGTCATCGTAGATCTTCCTTTTCACCGCGTACTTAATCTGTGCCCTGCCAGGAGACATATGCAAAATGACAGCTGGTGAACAAGATGGAGGAGCACTTAAAGGAACTAGAGTTTAAGATGGAGGTTGTATGAAGAAAAGTTAGTAGCGTACAGAAAACAACAGCCAATGACAAAGACACAGAGGACTATTATTGAGTGTCTTTATAGGAAACCTGCCTTGAGAGAGAGACATGGAAGTTGCCGCTGCTCTGCTCTCTTTCTGAAAATGCTAGCTGCCTGGCAGCCATGCTGATCCCCCGACTTCAACTTTGAATCAGGAGTTTTAACAAGTATACAGAAATGTCAGGTTTTTCTCATATAGAATACTTGTGCTGGGTCAGTAACTGGGAAAATACGAAAAACCAAAAGATGGGCATAACAGCCAGGAAGCTAGCATTATCAGAGGGAAATCAATCAATAGCAATCCTTGTAGTTATTTATTGACAGGTACACTTTAACAACTCTCTACATTGTTTCACAACAACCAGATTAAAGCCCATGGTGTCCTGACACGTTACATTAACGTTTGTTGTGTTAACGCAGCCCATTCAATTTATTAGGCTAGCAATGCACCAAAAGCATCCACACAACTGGACATTCACCATTTTAGGCAACGCAGTGCACCACAATCCATGGTAGTGCCGTACTGTGCCTTGTGGTTTGCTTTGCTGCAATGCATGTACACTATATTGCCAAAAGTATTGGGACACCTGCCTTTACACACACATGAACTTTAATGGCATCCCAGTCTTAGTCCGTAGGGTTCAATATTGAGTTGGCCCACCCTTTGCAGCTTTAACTCTTCTGGGAAGGCTGTCCACAAGGTTTAGGAGTGTGTCTATGGTAATGTTTGACCATTCTTCCAGAAGTGCATTTGTGAGGTCAGGCACTGATGTTGGAGAGAAGGCCTGGCTCGCAGTCTCTGCACTAATTCATCCCAAAGATGTTCTATCGAGTTGAGGTTAGGACTCTGTGCAGGCCATTTAAGTTCCTCTACCCCAAACTCGCTAATCCATGTCTTTATGGACCTTGCTTTGTGCACTGGTGTGCAGACATGTTGGAACAGGAAGGGGCCGTCCGCAAACTGTTCCCACAAAGTTGGAAGAATGAAATGGTCCAAAATGCTGACGTCTTAAGAGTTCCCTTCACTGGAACTAAAGGACCAAGCCCAACCCCTGAAAAAAACAACCCCACACCATAATCCCCCTCAATCAAATGATTTGGAGGGGTGGTCCAATACTTTTGGCAATATAGTGTGGATGAGTGAGTCTGGGGTTGAGGAACTTGACTGGCCTGACCTCAACCCGATAGAACACCTTTGGGGTGAATTAGCGCAGAGACTGCGAGCCAGGACATCTCGTCCATCATCAGTGTCTGACCTCACAAATGCACTTATAGAGTCCACAAACTATGGTAAATATCTGAAAATTGATCAATCCTGATGTACAGAGTATCTCATTTCTTGAGGCCCGAAAATGCCAGGACAGTACAAATATCCCCCAAATGACCCCTTTTTTGGAAAGCAGACAGTCTGAGGTATTTAACTATTTTTTTTCAACATTTACATACTGTCACCAGTGCAATACAGCGTTATCACATAACTGGTGTGGCAATTATCAGGGACACTGACCGGTGACAGTATGTAAAAAAACACATATCTTTATTTTTTTACATACTGTGAGCGGAGCAATACAGCATTGCTGCAGTAACACTGTACTACTCTTGATGTCGGATTTTTCTCATATAGAATACTTGTGCTGGGTCAGTAACTGGGAAAATTCGAAAACCAAAAGGTGGGCATAACAGCCAGGGTCTTGGTAGGCGATCAGGATTTTTATTTTTTTTACAAAACAAAAAGGTGCTTTATTGTTGTCATGTAGGAGAATTACAACAGCACATTCATTGGTACAGTACATAGCATTGCATGATCAAGTCTTTGTGCACATACAGATCAAGAATCAGTGTACAGCGAAACATGCAGAAAAAGTTCACCATTATCATTAGGACAGAATTACACAGTAGTTATAATCCAAACAGTTGTCTAGCAGCATAAAGAACATAGTATGTGTGCTAGGATGTGTAGTCCTCTCTAGTATACTAGTCAGAAGTCCAGGGGGCCCAAACTTTTTGGTATTCGTACTTCCATTGACAACCTCTGTTTATATATGTAGTTCTATACATAGGTAGGGCAGCTCTAATCTGTGCCTTCCAGGAGGAGAGAGTGGGTGGGGTGGGGGGGGGGGGGTGTTGGCATAATCCACTTGAGGAGTATTTCTTTTTTTAACATAAAAAGGAGAAGGTATGAAATCAGTAGTTGATGATTGCGTTGCTCATCATCATTAACCCCCAATAAGGCCAGCTCAAGTATCATTGGAAGGGACAGTTGCAGTTTTGAGTTCATTTCCCCAAATACCTTCGTCCAGTAAGCCGAGATGATAGGACAGTCCCAGAACATATGAAAAAATGTTCCTGTGTGTGCTTTACATCTGGGACACTCAGGGTCCCCATCCGGAAATATTCTGTGAAGTCTTTGGGGCGTGTAGTATATTTTGTGCAAGAATTTTACCTGTATGAGTTTGTCCTTAGAGGAGATAACTAATTTGGGGCCATATTCCGAACAATTCTCCCATCCCTCCCTGTCTAGTGAGGGTATGTCACTGTGCCATGTTTTCCAAAGTTTCTCTAGTTTGGGGCAGTCAGTACCCAGGAGTGCACCATATAGAGTGGATAGGGGTTTAGCCAGATCCCCTGGGGCCAGAAGCTTCCTCAATAGGGTCAGCCTTGATTGTGGGTGGTCGAGGGAATTGAGCCCTTGCACTGGCAGCATGTTTAAGTTGCAGATATCTGAATTCCATCCAGCTAGGTAAGGTGTATTTGGCCTTCAGGTCTGTAAACTGTAGTAGGGTGACCTGGGGCATGATATGATCCAGTGTTGGGATGCCATGTCTGGTCCACAACTGGGGATCTTGGATGAAGCGAAAGTGTGGTAGGGTGCCCTGGGGCATGATATGATCCAGTGTTGGGATGTCATGTCACAACTGGGGATCTTGGATGGCAAAAGTGTGGAATGCGGGATTACCCCATAAGGGTTGTGCCGGAGACCACTGATCCGGCTGCTTAAATCGCCGCCAGGCAGCAGCCCACACTCCCCTGTAGGCAAAACTGCGGAGCCCAGCCAGTGAGCCCAGGCAGTTCGCCTCCAGACAGACTGCCGCGTTAGATCTAGATCCCTGATACTATCACTGGACCGTCACCAAAACCGCCACCCAGTAGTAGACTTGAAAGTTGGGGGGGGCTAGTCCACCTAGGTGGGCAGGCAGCAAGAGCATGGAGCGGGCCAATCTTGGGATCGCTCCACTCCAAATAAAGGATCCTATACATTTGCCTACTTCTTTGAAGAAGGCAACAGGGATCCACACCGGACAGTTCCTGAACAGGTAATTAAATTTGGGTAACATAATCATTTTGAGTAAATTGATGCGGCCTAGTAAATTGAGAGGCAGATTCGCCCATGCCAAGCATTTGGTTCTAAGAGTTGATAGGACTGGCGTCAGATTTTTCCCAATATAGTCAGAGTGGCTTTTTGTTGCCAGGACCCCCAAGTAGCGGAACTCCTCAACCCAACGCAAAGGGGTGGAGGCCGCTCCATGGATGGATCCCTTATCTAGGGGGAAAAAGTATCGACTTGGCCCAGTTAATCCTAAAACCAGAGTATCCTCCAAAAGTATCAAAAATATGCAGAGCAGCAAGGAGCGAGGGGCCCGCATCATTAAGGTACAGTAACGCGTCGTCTGCATACAGGGATAGTTGCTCTTCCAGCTTACGCAGCCGTAGGCCCAGCACATCTGGAGCGCACCTGATCAGAATTGCCAGGGGCTCCAGGGCCAGGGCAAATAGACTGTGGGAGAGCGGGCATCCCTGTCGCGTACCACAAAAAAGGGCAAACGGCTCCGATAGCCAGTTGTTTGTTTGAACCCACTCTCTCGGCGAGTTGGATGCCGTGTATAAATTTAGGACTGAAGCCAAAGCGACGCAAAATCTCCCATAGGTATGTCCATTCGACCGAATCAAACGCCTTTTCTGCGTCCAATGAGGCGATTACCCTGGTACCCTGATTGTCATGCGCTATAGATGTGTTTAGAAATAGCCTTTTGATGTTAATGTCAGTCCCTTTACCCGGCATGAAACCTGTCTGAACATCAACTAGATCTTCTATCACCTGGGAGAGCCTGTTGGCAATGATGATTGCAAAGATCTTGGCATCTACGTTCAACAGGGAGATAGGCCTATACGATGAACAGTCCAGGGGGTCTTTAACCACTTCCCAACCGGCGCACGCCGATGTACGTCGGCAGAATGGCACGGCTGGGCAAATGGGCGTACAGGCAAGTCCCACTGAATTTCCCGCCTTGCCATTGCGTGCGCGCTGGCCGGGAGCTCCGTGAGTCGGGTCGCGGGTCCCGCGGACTCGATCGCTGCAGGGATACCCGCGATCGCCTCACGGAGAGGACGAACAGGGAGATGCTGATGTAAACCATCTCCCCGTTCTGCCTAGTGACAGTGCCACTGATTTCTGCTCCCTGTCATCGGGAGCAGAGATCAGTGACGTGTCACAGCTAGCCCATCCCCCCTACAGTTAAAAAACACTCCCTAGTACTGACTTAACCCCTCCCCACCCCCTAGTGGTTAACCCCTTCAATGCCAGTGTCATTTACACAGGAATCAGTGCATTTTTATAGCACTGATTGCTGTATAGATGACAATGGTCCCAAAAATGTGTTAAAAATGTCCGATGTGTCCGCCATAATGTCGCAGTCACAATAAAAATCTCTGATCACTGCCATTACTAGTAAATAAAAAATTATTAATAAAACTGCCATAAAACTATCCCCTATTTTGTAAACGCTATAACTTTTGCGCAAACCAATCAATAAAACGCTTGTTGCGATTTTTTTTACCAAAAAATATGTAGAAGAATACGTATTGGCCTAAACTGAGGGAAAAAATGGTTTTTTAATTATTTTTTGGGGATATTTATTATAGAAAAAAGTAAAAAAAATAATGCTTTTTTTTCAAAATTGTCACTATTTTTTTGTTTATAGCGCAAATAATAAAAACCGCAGAGGTGATCAAATACCACCAAAATAAAGCTCTATTTGTGGAAAAAAAAAGGACGTCAATTTTGTTTGGGAGCCATGTCGCGCGACCACGCAATTGTCAGTTAAAGCGACGCTGTGCCGAATCGCAAAAAACGCACTGGTCAGGAAGGGGGTAGATTCTTCCAGGGCTGAAGTAGTTAATGGGCTTGGGGACCAGCACTATAACAGCTTCATTCATGGAGTCCGGTAGGGCCTCAAGAGAATCAAAATCAGAAAGTAGCTTCTGCAATTTGGGGGCCAGGAGTTCCGCGAAAATGGAGTAAAATTCAGAATCATTTTTACTGAATGAAATAGATTAATTCGGTGTGTATTATTGTGATTAGCCCTGTCTTGTACCATGTGATCACTGTGACTGATCACAGAGATCAACACATTCGTACACAATGAATGGCACGAATCAAAGCCATTCATTGTGTACAACTGTCATGTGATCTGCTGTTATTGGTCACAGTGGTCACATGGTGCCAGCAGTGGGCCAGTACACTGACCTGTCATCTGCTGTGACCATTGGACACAGGGGGGTGACAGATCGTGCTTGATGCAGCCCATGGGGCATGCGTGAGGTGTGATAATAATAATGTCCTCCCAGGATAGTAGGGCTCCCGACTGGCCGTCATTTTACAATAGGAATCAGTTAAAGACCATGGTTTTGGAATGGGATGTCCAACACGTTAATTGAGCTGTGATGGTCAGGTGACCACAAAAATTTCAGCCATATAGTGTCCCCTCTGTACCACCGGCCCATTCTCCTTACACTGTCCTCTCCTTGATTACTGAGCTGATCTGATTTAAGTCTTCCCCGAAGCGTCTGACAGCCGCATGCAACATCTGAATCTCATTGTCTGTCCAGCGGGCCCTGGGGAGACACAAATAGGAATGAGGAGTGAAAGCAGAGCCATGGAGATTGGGGAGAGAGCAAGGGGAAGAAGGCATCACAGGGCAAAGAATCACAGAAGAGAATGCAAAACAGGAACCCATAGCATATCTCAGCAAAGTGTAAAACCAAAACTTTATAGTTCTGGTTAAAGTAGCGAGAGGTTAGAACCTACTGCCCGAGTCCCCGCTAGGCAGAGTTGTTCTCTATTTGTACCGTTGACCATCGTTACAAGACAGAAAACGGAGAATTGTATCAAATACTTACCGTAATTTTCCTTTCCTGATGCCAATACATGGCAGCATACATATGATATAGCTCCGCCCCTATATCCACCCACAGGACCTGTTTTGCTCTATAAAAGTCTGACTGAGAGCTACCGCCCCCATTCTCCATATAAAGCACAAAGATCAGAGGGAGGGTTCGAATGCTGCCATGTATTGGCGTCAGGAAAGGAAAATTACGGTAAGTATTTGATACAATTTTCCATTTTTCTGACACCAACATGGCAGCATACATATGATACATATTGATCTTTTGAGAGGGAGGGTTTAATGCTGCAAACTTAGTCTTTATTTGACAATAGATATAGAAGCTTGGATAGTTTTCCTCCCGAACTCTACTGTAGTAAGAGCTGCTGGATGCACCCTGTAGTGTTTTAAGAACGTATGATGTGATGACCAGCTAGCCGCTCTGCAGACTGTCTCCAGAGACACTCCTGCCTGTGCTGCCCAAGAAGAAGGAAGAAGATAACGCCCTGGTTGAGTGAGCTCTACCCACCTCCGGAGGATCCTTCCCGGCCGCTCTATATGCCCAGTGAATAGTTTTTACTATCCAGGACGAGATGGTTCTGGCCGAGGCCTCTGTCCCTTTAAATTTTCCAGTCGGTATCATGAAAAGTCTGTCAGAACATCTGAATGTAGAAGCAGCTTGGAGAAAGGCTTTGAGGACTTTTGGAATGTCCAACTCGTGCAGATCAGCATCTGATTGCACTGGGAAGGCTGGAAGCACCCATTCATTGGAGAGATCAAATATTGATGCCACTTTTGGGACAAAATGATCCAATGATCTCAGCACAACCCTATCTGGAAAGAACATGGAATAAGGTTCGACTGCCCTCAATTCTTGGGAGTTTCGACACCCTTCCCCCTGAGGTTATGGCTATTAGGAAAGTCGTTTTTAAGGGGATATCCCATAATGAACAGTCTTCTGTCGGAGCATGAGGTGGGTTTGCTAGAAAATTGAGGACTACTGCTAGGTCCCATTGAGGGACTCTATTTCTCTTGGGAGGGCATATTCTAAGTACCGCTCTCATTAAGTGCTCCACCAGCAGGTTTGCTGCCCATTTCTTTTGGGTAAAAGTCGAGATGGCTGAAATTTGCACCTTAAGCGAACTTAGGCTGAGCCCCAAATCCAATCCGGATTGCAGGAAAGACAGGATACATTTGGGTCGCTAGGGTCAAACTGACGTCCAGCTGCAAAGCTTGTGCACCTATTCCATATTCTGGAGTAGATGGCATTGGTTGACCCCTTTCTGGAACTCTGTAAAGTTCTAATAACTTCTGGAGAACATCCTAACTCTTGTAACCCCTGCCTTCCAATCTCCAGGCTGCTAAGGCCAATTGTGATGGTTGTGGATGTAGGATGGTGGAGCTAGCTCTCTGTCAGACTTTTAAAGACCTAAACAGGTCCTGTGGGTGGATATAGGGGCGGAGCTATATCATATGTATGCTGCCATGCCAAGTAATATAACATATTAGCGGAGGTCCGCTAATTGCATATCCCTGCCTTAACTAAAGGTTCAGTTTTTTTTTTTTCAAACAAACATGTTATACTTAACTCCTCTGTGCAGTTGGTTTTGCACAGATTGGCCCTGATCCCCCTCTTCTGGGGTCCCTCAGCGGTGCTCCTGGCTCCTCTTTTTTTTTTTTGAGTGCCCCGTTGGAGAAGCGCTCTCCTTCGGGGCACCAGTGCGGGCCCGCTCCCGTGTTCTGCTGCTGCGTCCATGGACACAGACAGCAGGACTCGGCTCCGCCCCCGGCTCCCACGTCATTGGATTTGATTGACAGCAGCGGGAGCCAATAACTGCACTGCTATCAATCTATCCAATCAGGACCCGAAACACCGACTGGAGCGGGTATGCTCGTCCCCGGCGCAGGGATGATAGGGTTTAGGTAAGTAAAAGGGGGGCCCTGGTGGACTACAAGAGTTTTATCACCTCAATGCATAGAATGCATTGAGGTGAAAAACCACGAGGGTTTACAACCCTTCACTGCAACTAAGAGGCCAAGCCCAACCCCTAAAAAACAACCCCACACCCTAATGCCCCCTCTACCAAATGATTTGGACCAGTGCACAAAGTAAGGTCCAGATACTGATCAGATGCATTCCCATAGAAGGCAATGAGCCTGGAATTCGCATCTGAATCGCACCACAGTGCTCAGAAAATGCACAGGACTCTTTTTTTTAATTTGCAGTGAATTCGCCCACATATATGTGAACCGGCTCCATTGAAAGCTGGTTTAGTTCACGTCATGCGAATCGGATGCTTTTTAAATTTAATTTGCATATATGTGAACAAAGCTTAATTGAACAAGCTGAAGTTTTAGTAAACCAACCCTATTGGCTTCTAAGTATTTTCACAGGGAAACGCCCAGGAGGGAAGAACAGGAACTGGCTTAAAGCTATTATTAAAGCTAAGTATTAAAGCTGAATTTCAGGTGTGGATATTTTTTTTGCAAATTTCCAATGTTAGAATGCATGTATCATACCTGTGGGATCCCTGTAGAAGCTGGAGATCACTGCCGTAGGCATCGCTACTACAGCAATTTCTAGTAGTGACCACGTCCCGTGCCGATGTGGCTGCCCTGCTGCTTGGTGAACACAGGATATCATTCGCTCAGAAAGGGTGCCATTCAGAGAACGTGTGTTCACTAAGCAACAAGGCAGCCATACCTAAACTTCAGCTTTAAATAGTCTCCTACCATGTTCTCAGTAGATTCCCTAGGTCCACTGATTGACCAGGCTAGTAGATATCCATAACACAGAAAGATAACTCTTTAGCGCACCCTGCAGGAGTAAGCTCAAATAACGGGTGGCAAAGATAATACACTGTACAGTGAGGGAAAAAAAAGTGTGAATCCCCTGCTGATTTTGTACATTTGTACACTAACAAAGAAATGATCAGTCTATAATTTTAATGGTAGGTTTCTTTTAACAGTGAGAGACAGAATTACAACAAAAGTATCCAGAAAAACGCATTTCAAAAAAGCTTTAAACTGATTTGCATTTTAATGAGTGAAATAAATATTTGACCCCTTCGCAAAACATGACTTAGTACTTGGTGGCAAAACCCTTGTTGGCAATCACAGAGGTCAGACATTTCTTGTAGTTGGCCTCCAGGTTTGCACACATCTCAGGAGGGATTTTGTCCCAATTCTCTTTGCAGATCCTCTCCAAGTCATTAACGTTTCAAGGCTGATGTTTGGTAACTTGAACCTTCAGCTCCCTCCATGTATTTTTAATGGGATTAAGGTCTGGAGACTGGCTAGGCCACTCCAGGACCTTAAAGCGGAACTTTACTCATTTTTTCATCTTTACATCTATTAAATCTTCTGCCCTTGTTGTTTTAACTTTGGACAGTAAAACATTTTTTTCTGCCAGTAAATACCTTATACAGCCCACTTCCTGTTTCTTGTCTGGTCATTAGCCTAGGCTTATGACATCATGCACAGCTCTCTCTCTCACTCTCTTGAGTTTGCCAGGAAGGGAGGGGGGATGAGTCATAAGAGGGCCAATGAGAGCTGCAGAGCTGGAGGTGTGCCTCTGTGTGTCTGTGTAAATCCTTGTTGTTTTAACTTTGGACAGTAAAACATTTTTTTCTGCCAGTAAATACCTTATACAGCCCACTTCCTGTTTCTTGTCTGGTCATTAGCCTAGGCTTATGACATCATGCACAGCTCTCTCTCTCACTCTCTTGAGTTTGCCAGGAAGGGAGGGGGGATGAGTCATAAGAGGGCCAATGAGAGCTGCAGAGCTGGAGGTGTGCCTCTGTGTGTCTGTGTAAATCCAAGAAGTGAACAGGCACAGTTAAAATGATTGCAGCCAGACTTAGTGGAGGGATATTTCTGCAGCATATTTGGCAAGTACAGAATCACAGTATATACAATAATATGCAAAGCAGTTTGAGGGAAGCTTCAGAATGGCAAAGATGTTTTTATTACAAGTTATGTGTACAGACTCCAGTTCCTCTTTAATGTGCTTCTTCTTGAGCCACTCCTTTGTTGCCTTGACTGTGTGTTTTAGGTCATTGTCATGCTGGAGTACCCATTCATAAACCATTTTCAATGTCCTGGCTGAGGAAAGGAGGTTCACACCCAAGATTTGACGGTACATGGCCCCGTCCATCGTCACTTTGATGCGATGAAGTTGTCCTGTCCCCTTAGCAGAAAAACACCCCCAAAAGCATAATGTTTCCACCTCCATGTTTGACGGTGGGGATGGGGTTCTTGGGGTCATAGGCAGCATTCCTCCTCCTCCAAACAAGGTGAGTTGAGTTGATGCCAAGGAGCTCGATTTTGGTCTCATCCGACCGCAACACTTTCACCCAGTTCTCCTCTGAATCATTCAGATGTTCATTAGAAAACTTCAGACGGGCCTGTACATGTGCTTTCTTGCGCAGGGGGACCTTGCAGGCGCTGCAGGATTTCAGTCCTTCACGGCGTAGTGTTACCAGTTGTTTTCTTGGTGACTTTGGTCCCAGCTGCCTTGAGACCATTAACAAGATTCTCCCGTGTAGTTCTGGGCTGATTCCTCACCGTTCTCATGATCATTGAAACTCCACGAGGTGAGCTCTTGCATGGAGCCCCAGACCGAGGGAGATTGACTGTTATTTTGCGTTTCTTCCATTTGCGAATAATCGTACCAACTGTTGTCACCCTCTCACCAAGCTGCTTGGTTATGGTCTTGTAGCCCATTCCAGCCTTGTGTAGGTCTACAATCTTGTCCCTGACATCCTTGGACAGCTCTTTGGTCTTGGCCATGGTGGAGAGATTGGAATCTGATTGATTGCTTCTGTGGACAGGTGTCTTTTATACAACAAGCTGACATTAGGAGCACTCCCTTTAAGAGAGTGCTCCTAATCTCATCTTGTTACCTGTGTAGAAGCCAGAGGGAGCCAGAAATCTTGCTGATTGATAGGGGATCAAATACTTATTTCATTCATTAAAATGCAAATCAATGTATAACTTTTTTGAAATGCCCTTTTCTGGATATTTTTGTTGTTATTCTGCCTCTCACTGTTAAAATAAACCGATAAACCGACTGATAATTTCTTTGTCAGTGGGCAAACATACAAAATCAGCAGCCGATCAAATACTTTTTTCCCCTCATGGTATGCTGAGAGATCGTTTCTGTGCAGTTAGTCTGAACTTCAGCCCGCTTCTGGCTACCGAATTCACAAAAAAAAAGACAAAACGGTATTTAGTAAAAATGCTACATCCCGCTTCTTACAAGATTCTCTCCTGTTGGTATTTGGTCCCAGCATGCATCTCCAAATATGTACCGAACTATCTCTGAGAGTGCCTTCGGGGCTGCAAGGAAGCGGGAACACACTTACATGTCTGGTGGACATGCCCAAAATCTTTTTTTTGGGGGGGGGGGGGCGCAAACAAACTGAAAAATACTGAACCCCACTTCACCATCAATTGCAGCCTCACTGTGCCCATCATATGCAGCCACTTGTGCCCATCATATTCAGCCAATTGTGACCATCATATTCAGGCACTGTGCCCCATCAAATGCAGCCACTTGTGCCCCATCAAATGCAGCCACTTGTGCCCATCAAATGCAGCCACTTGTGCCCCATCAAATGCAGCCACTTGTGCCCATCAAATGCAGCCACTTGTGCCCATCAAATGCAGCCACTTGTGCCCATCAAATGCAGCCACTTGTGCCCATCAAATGCAGCCACTTGTGCCCATCAAATGCAGCCACTTGTGCCCCATCAAATGCAGCCACTTGTGCCCCATCAAATGCAGCCACTTGTGCCCCATCAAATGCAGCCACTTGTGCCCCATCAAATGCAGCCACTTGTGCCCCATCAAATGCAGCCACTTGTGCCCCATCAAATGCAGCCACTTGTGCCCCATCAAATGCAGCCACTTGTGCCCCATCAAATGCAGCCACTTGTGCCCCATCAAATGCAGCCACTGTGCCCCATCATATGCAGCCACTGTGCCCCATAATATGCAGCCACTGTGCCCCATAATATGCAGCCACTTGTGCCCCATCAAATGCAGCCACTTGTGCCCATCATATGCAGCCCCTGCCCACACCCTCAATGCACAGGCCGCCACTGCCAGTGGTCCAGGCCTTTTGGAGAGATTTTTGATCTCCTCTCTCTCTACAAATGACTACTTCAGTGAAGCAGATGGTGGCCGAGGCCTGAAGAGCCCCTGGCCAATTTAACAGAAGGTTAAAACCAGGTCATGCGGGCAAAGATTCATGGTAAAATTGAAGCAACTCTATGAGATTCCCACATATATCAAAGTCTGGAAACCATGGATAAATAACTTCCTCCCATCAGGGTTCAACTGTTTGCTGCTAGACTAGAGATGTAAAATTGCTGGAAATTTTGAAGCCATGGGGAAAAAAAAATTTACCCTGTTTTTTCTGGAAAAAAAAAGGAAATTTTTGGAAAAATTAAAAAATAAATTCAGTGTGGAGTAGTTTTACAAATTGAAAGTCTGGGAATGTGAAATGCAGTGTATATAAAGCTATTATGCTTAAAATAAAAGTAAAACTTATTCAGTAAATAAAATAAACTTGCTTTTAAACTTGTGATGATCCAAAAGCAGCAAAAAGAGTGTTTCTGGAATGAGAACTCTGGAGGGAAAAGCTACTCACACTTTCATTCTGGTCCTCATCATTTCATTCCATGAAATATTTTTTTGTGTCTTTATGAGACCTCTGGCATGCCAGGATGGGTTTTGTCATCCTTGTAGCATTTGGAGAAGAATATTTCTTCTCACAATATTTGCAAATTGCAGCTTTGCTCTCAGCAGAAACTGCACTGTGGAGATGTTTCCCAACACTAGATGTTGGTCTCATCATTTCATTCCATGAAGTATCTTTTAGTGTCTTTATGAGACCTCTGGCATGTCAGGATGGGTTTTGTCATCCTTGTAGCATTTGGAAAAGAATATTTCTTCTCACAATATTTGCAAATTGAAGCTTTGCTCTCAGCAAAAATTGCACTGTGGAGATGTTTCCCAACACTAGGTGTTGGTCTCACCATTTTACAGAGAGGAGGAAAAGAAAAACAATTTACTGACCAGACTATAGGTAACCATTATGCTGTGAAGGTGGAGAACATTAATAGGAATCATGTAAAGGTTCTAAAGATAAACTAATTTGTCAGACAAATTCACCCTCTTACCTCTCAGTTAAGGCCTGAGAGGACAGAAACCATCATCTACTGTATCCCAACAATCACCCAACTGCAGGAGGTACAAGATGGAGCCCACAAACAAACTAAACTGAAGCCTTTCCCCTACAGAGCCCCCTAGTGGCAGAAATGCATATTTCTCTTGTTTGAGAACTGCATTGATATGTAAAGTGTTACTTGAATTGTATTCCAGGATTTGCTTGTCTTCAGCTGAGAGAACTTGCTAAAATTTAAGACTTTAAATACAATTTTTAAATCTTTTATTAGGGTCTTCGTGTTATATAGTTTGAATACCATGTCATAGATATATTATTTATCAATGTAAAATAATATGATTCACACTCCTGTTTTTTTTTCTATTTTTCCAGAAAAGAAAAAAAAAAACAGAACTTTTTTTTCCCTCATTTTTGTTTTTTTTGTCACCGTTCAGAAAGTGATGAGAAATCTACATTTTTTTTTCAGTTGTAATAGAAAAGAAGGGAAATGTAGACACCTTTTCTGGTGACAACGGTATAAGCGTCACTATCTGGGTTACAATCTGACCGTATAATCTTCATACAATCAACTTTAGATTTACCAAAACTAAAATATGAGGACCTATCTAATCTATCCAATAAGGCAGGCCCTTGCACCACATAGTTTTTTTGTAGATTTAATGGAGATTGTACAATCAGATTGTAACATGTGTAATGAGCTTAAAGGGGTTGTAAACCCTCAAGGTTTTTCACCTTGATGCATTTTATGCATTAAGGCGAAAATTCTTCCGTAGTGCAGCAGCCCCCCAGAGCCCCTCTTTTTCTTAACTGAACCCGATCGTTCCAGCGATGGGGACGAGCACAGCAGCTCCAATCACTGTCTCGGGTCCTCATTGGATAGATTGATAGCAGCAGGAGCCATTGACGCCCGCTGCTGTCAATCAAATCCAGTGACACAGGAGCTGGGGGGCGGGGCCGAGTACTGCTGTTTGTCAATAGACGCAGCAGCGGGACTTGGGAGTGCGCCCCCCATGGAAAGCATCTCTCTGTGGGGGCACTCGAGAAGAGGAGGAGCCAGGAGCGCTGCTGAGGAACACCAGAAAAGGAGGATTGGGACTGCTCTGTGCAAAACACTCGTGTAACATGTTTGTTATTAAAAAAAAATAAAAAAATAAAAACCTTTACAGCCCCTTTAAAGCAGAACTAAACCCTCCTATCCCTTTCAGCCAGGGAAGTTGCCATCTTGGCCTCTGTTTAGTCTGCAACTGCCATGTTTCTGCACATGTGATCAGTTATGACACCAGACATTTGATGGTTTGACAGTTTGGTTGAGAGCACAAATGTGACAGTTAGCATTCCCAGCATGCCAGGAATATCATTGTTTTTAAAACCATTCAATTGATGGGTTTAATTCTGCTTTAAATCTGTCCATAGGCGGATCCAAATTTGTCCAGTTGAGCATCCATTTATTGGCATGGATCAATCAATCGACTTCGGTACAACCAGCCTGTCTGTTTTATTGTCGTGCAATTACTGCCCGTGGCTATACCAGCCAGCAGTGATCATTATATTCTGACAGCAGGAAAACCTCCCACTGTCTGAATACAATAGCGCAGCAGGAGGGAAAGGAAAGAAAACTGCATAATCAATGGCTTGAAGAAGAGATTTTCCCTCACTGTGGGGAGATCTCTCATTTCCTGTTATGTCTCCTGGACAGGAAGTGAAGGGAAATCTGATCTAATCTGATAGAATACAGACAGAAAACAATTAAACCAGATGGGGACCCAACCAGTCCCTACTCTCTCCAAAACTAATGAACTGTTTTACCTTTACAGACACTTTAAAGCAGTAGTAAACTGCCAAGAAAGAAAAAATTGGCCCCCTGCAGCCCTATGCCATAATGTGCTGGTATGCACCGCATACTAGCACATTATGACAGACTTACGTGCACACAAAGCCCTCCAGCGCAGCACTGTCACGGCTCCCTGGTGCTTCCATCTTCAACCAGTCTTCCTTCCAGGTTCGCGGGTTCCGGCTGTACGAATGGCCGGGGGCGTGATGACGTCACTCCTGCCCATGCGCGCAGGAGCCCCGTTGAGGATCTTTGAAGGTACGGTACAGGTATGCCGTCCGTTCAGAGCCCACGCACCGGAGACATTACCAGCTGCATCCAGTGTGAATATCTCCTAACCGGTGCAAGTTTAGGAGACAGTCACTGTACCTACAGGTCAGCCATTATAAGCTTACCTGTAGGTACAAGTTGAAAAGTGGGCTTTACTATCATTTTACAGCCTCTTGCACACAAAAGTAAAAAAAGCCACTGTGTTTACTGATCTGGATATGCATGCATTGTTGTCTATGGAACAAACCATACAGCTCTGCAAATACCAGTAATGCATCGATGACTACAAAGCCATAAAACAATATTAAATTTTACATTTGAGTGGAGTCATTTTTGCACATATGCATGTTTACATGCGTATACATAGAATGCATTAAGGTGAAAAACCTCAAGACTTTACTGCATTCACACCTGAGTTTCGCGTTTTTCAGTGTTTTTTCAGGCATTTTTCCAAGCGTTTGCGTGCGCATTTTTGTACAGCGTTTTTAAAGCATTTTTGAGCTTTGCCGTTTTTTAATTAACCAAATCTAATTAGAGAAAAAAAAATCATCTGTTTCATCATTTGTTGGGGTTTTTCAGCTTTTTCATCCACTTTTATTTAATATTTTTTTTATAATTTATTTATTTACTTTTGTCGTAAGAAGTTAACCGCTAGGGGTTAAAGGTTATGGTTAGGGGTTAATTCATTATTATTTATTTTGTTAGGTTATTGATTAGGGTTAGTGCCGGTTCACACTAGACGCGGTACGACTTGCAGGTCGCCTCACCGAGGCGACCTGCACACGACTGCGGGGCGACTTGCAAGACGACTTCTGTATAGAAGTCTATGCAAGTCGCCCCCAAAGTAGTACAGGAACCTTTCTTCTAAGTCGGAGCGACTTGTGTCGCTCCGATTAGAACGGTTCCATTGTACAGAACGGGAGGCGACTTGTCAGGCGGCTAGGTCGCCTGACAAGTCGCCCCAGTGTGAACCGGCTCTTAGGGTTTAGGATTAGGGGTCAATATTAGCAGAAAATATATATATTAGTATAACTAAAGGCAAAACTTTTTTCTTTTTAGATTTTAATAGAGTGGAGAGGGATTAAAACACCTGTCAGTTTTTATTTCCGCCTGTGCCCCCATCAGAGAGATTCGCCCTCTTTGCCCTGTTTACCAGTATCATTGAAAGTGAAAGTAAAAGAAAATCCCAAATGTTGGGAAGTCCCCAGAAAAGCAATAGTGGGGAAATCTTCCAATGGGGACACTGGTTCTGGTGACCTTGGGGTCCCCAAGGAATTCCCTTACTTTGCAGGGATTTCCTCTCACTTCCTGTTTAGTTATGAGACAGGAAGTGAAGGGAAATCTCCGCAATAGGACACAGATGGTGAAAAAAAATTAGACCGGGGTTATAAAAAAAACGCAGAGGTGATCAAATACCACCAAAAGAGAACTACTTTTTTGGCTATAGTTCTACTTTAACCGCTTCAGCCCCAGAAGATTTCACCCCCTTCCTGACCAGAGCACCTTTTGCGATTCGGCACTGCGTCGCTTTAACTGACAATTGCGCGGTCGTGCAACGCTGTACCCAAACAAAATTGATGTCCTTTTTTTCCCCACAAATAGAGCTTTCTTTTGGTGGTATTTGATCACCTCTGCCGTTTTTATTTTTTGCGCTATAAACAAAAAAAACAAAAGCAATTTTGAAAAGAAAAAAACAATATTTTTTACTTTTTGCTATAATAATTATCCACCAAAAATATATAAAAAAAACAATTATTTTTTCCTCAGTTTAGGCCGATACGTATTCTTCTACATATTTTTGGTAAAAAAAAAAATAAAAAGAAATTGCAATAAGCGTTTATTGATTGGTTTGCGCAAAAGTTATAGCGTCTACAAAATAGGGGATAGTTTTATGGCATTTTTATTATTATTATTATTTATTAATAATGGCGGCGATCTGCGATTCTTATCGTGCCTGCGACATTATGGCGGACACATCGGACACTTTTGACACTATTTTGGGACCATTGTCTTTTATACAGCGATCAGTGCTATAAAAATTCACTGATTACTGTGTAAATGACACTGGCAGGGAAGGGGTTAAACACTAGGGGGCGATCAAGGGGTTAAGTGTGTCCTAGAGAGTGATTCTAACTGTGGGGGGGGGATGGGCTACCACTCACATAACAGCGATCACTTCTCCTGATCACAGGGAGCAGTAGATCTCTGTCTTGTCACTAGGCAGAACGGGGAAATGCCTTGTTTACATAGGCATCTCCCCGTTCTGCGACTCCGTGACGCGATCGCCGGGAGTCCGCGGGTCCACGCGGGCACGGTCACGCTGTACGCGGCAGGCGCACCCGCTAACCCCGCCAATTAAAGGAGCCGTACAGGAACGCCCATTTGGCCACCGCTGCCATTGTGCCGACTTATATCGGCGTGCAGCGGTCGGCAAGTGGTTAAGATAGGGGTTGGGGTTAGGGTTTTTTGATTGAATTTATAATTTTTATTATTTTTTATTTTATTTATAATTATTTGTGTATTTTATTATTTATTATTAATACTTATATTTACTTTTTGCATTCGAGCAGAAAAACACGCAACAAAAACGCACTAAAGCGATCAAATCAAGCGTTTCCATGCATTTCTACAAAAAAAAAAAAAAAAAAACGCTTAAAAAAAACCAAAAAAAAAAAAACCACACCAATCTTCCCAATTTGAGCTACAAAAAATGCTCCAGAACTTTTTTGAGCTTCAGGCGCTTGACTTCAGGCAACTTGGAGTGGAGATGTGAACCACCTCCATAGAGAATAATTGTGTTTTTTTTCTCCTCCAGCGTTTTGAAGCTTCAAGCTACAAAACCCTGGAGGTGTGAATGGGGCCTTAAAGAGGAGTTCCACCCGGGGGGGTCCATTAAATAGAAAAAAAAAATTAAAAGTCAGCAGCTACAAATACTGCAGCTGCTGACTTTTAATTGGACACTTACCTGTCCCTGGGTCCAGCGATGCAGGGGATCGAAGCCCCGCTCGTCCCCCCCCCTCCGTTCGTCGGCGCCGGCATTTCAACTGTGGGCGCCGGGCTGTGGCTTCACAGCCTGGCACCCACTGCGCCTGCACGAGCGGCGCCGCACGCCGAGATTGGCCGCTCCATAACCTGGGACCTGTAATGGGTCCCAGATGATTGACAGGAGGGAGGGAGCAGAGCTGAGCCCTTCCTGTGCCGAGGGGGAAGTGATGTCACCAGCCCAGGCACTGGAAGAGGCAGACTACGAGGGACCACCTAGCAACAGGCATTTAGAGGTAAGTAAAAAAAAAAAAAAATATCCAAATGTTTTTTTGTTTTTGTTTTTTAGAATTTTTCAGGTATTTTTGTTTTTTTGGGTGGAACCCCACTTTAAATGCACTAAATTACAAAATAGATTTTAGAGCAAACATTTTTTTTAACACTTTGTAGCAAAAACAGGAAACTTTCATTGCTCTTCTGGAGGCCTGAAACGTTATAGAGCAGCTCTTTTCTCCCAACGAGAGGCGCGTTATTCTCTAGTCATTAGAGAGGTGAAGGAAGGACACAGAGCTCCTTGTCAGAGGAGTACAGACATTAGCAGACACAGGTACAGTAAGTAGCAGATCTATAGGACATTTACCCCGCCGGTGAGGAATCGGTCACAGGGTGGAGTTGCATAGTCAATTCTCCTAGTTTGGTGAAGGCGGCTCCAGCTGCAGAGAATATCTCCCCGACCTGTGCGGACAAACAAAGGATACATCGTACAATGAGACTCGTGACACCATTCATTAATATCATCACAAAAATATACTTCTGATCCTGCAAATAAAAAAACATTATACATTTTGTTTTGTTTTTTTAGCAGAGGCCCTAGAGAATAAAATGGCGGTCGTTGCAATTTTTTTTATGTCACACGGTATTTGCGTAGCAGTTTTTCAAATGAAATTTCTTTGGAAAAAATACACTTTAGTGAATAAAAAAAAATAAAACACAATATATATAACCCATTTTTTTTTTGTAAAATATGAAAGATGTTACGCCGAGAAAATAAATACCTAACATGTCACGCTTTAAAACTGCACACGGAATGCAATGGCGCCAAACTGTTATTGATTTCGCTCTGATGTTTGTGCCGATACCTCACATGTGTGGTGCGAACACCGTTTACATATGTGGGTGTGACCTATGTATGTGTTCGCCACTACACGCGAGCACAGGGGGGCGGGGGCACTTTAAAAAAAACAAGTATGATTATTGTTTATTTTGTTACTTTTTTTATTTTTACACTGTCCCTTTGCATTTTTTTTTATCCCTTTTATTGCTGTCACAAGAAATATAAACATCCTTTTGTGACAAAAACAGGAGCATGACAGGTCCTCTTTATGGAGAGATGTGAGGTCATCATAGGGTTGCCACCTTTTCTTCAAGTCAAACCCGAACACTTTAGCAGCACACAGCAATTTATATATATATATATATATATATATATATATATATATATATATATATATATATATATATATATATATATATATATATATAAACTATACATATATTTTGCTATTAAATAACATTTCTAAGTATGTGAAATTAATAATAAGAGTCCCCCTTTGCATCAGAGTCCACAGAGTTCCCCTTTTACATCTGAATTCGCAGAGTTTCCTTATACTGTAAGGGGGGACTCTGCAGACTCTGATGTAAGGGAGAACTCTGGGGACTCTAACATAAGCGATGCTCTGGGAACCCTGATTTAAAGGGGAACACTGATGTACGGAGGGGACTCTGATTTAAGGGGGAACACTGCGGCCTCTGGTAAGGGGATCTCTGATGTAAGGGGTACTCTAAAAACCCTGTATTACCTTAGTGTACTCACTCAGAGGCAGGAGAGAGACTTCAGTCACAGACAGGGATGGATGGTGAGCTCACTCACCCCTTGGCCGTCAGCACCTCTCATCCAGATGCATCTGGAAGCCATAGTCCGGTCTGAATTATGTGTCCGGGTTTCAGGCGGTCTGAAACCTGGACACCTGATTCCGAACCCGAACAGTCTGGGTGAATCCTGGACAGGTGGCAACCCTAGGTCAATAAGACCCCACATCTCTCCTCTACAATGGAAAACATTAGATTAAGAAAAAAAAAAAAAACATTGATCTAGTGCAAAAAATGGCCTTGTTTTCATCGACCGTAAAGACATGGACTGTTTTTCAGTGGTTGGGCTTGGCCCCCTAGTTCCAGTGAAGGGAACTCTTAAGGCGTCAGCATACCAAGACATTTTGGACAATTTCATGTTCCCAATTTGTGGGAACAGTTTGGGGACGGCCCCTTCCTGTTCCAACATGACTGCACACCAGTGCACAAAGCAAGGTCCATAAAGACATGGATGAGCCAGTTTGGGGTGGAGGAACTTGACTGGCCTGCACAGAGTCCTGACCTCAACCCGATAGAACACCTTTGGGATGAATTCGAGTGGAGACTGCGAGCCAGGCCTTCTCATCCAACATCAGTGCCTGACCTCACAAATGCACTTCTGGAAGAATGGTCAAACATTCCCATAGACACTCCTAAACCTTGTGGACAGCCTTCCCAGAAGAGTTGAAGCTGTTGTAGCTGCAAAGGGTGGACCAACTCAATATTGAACCCTACGGACTAAGACTGGGATGCCATTAAAGTTCATGTAAAGGCAGGCGTCCCAATACTTTCGATAATATAGTGTGTGTAAAGGCAGGCGTCCCAATACTTTTGATAATATAGTGTGTGTGTAAAGGCAGGCGTCCCAATACTTTTGATCATATAGTGTAAGTGTTTAGAGGAGGTCAGAGGCAGGCGAGTTTAGGGGCAGAAATCTGATTGCACCGAAATCTCGTTGAGGAGAGGAGCGTTTTGTCAGAAAATATGCTTGACGCATGTAAAACGCGTGTGAACAATAGGCGTGTTTTAGTGCTTGGAGTGTTATTTCATTTCAATAGCCAGAATAAAATGATTACACCGGCCCATTAAATGAACTAAGCGCTTGATGCACCTAAAACATGTTACTGTCTTTACAAGTGCCAAGAGTTTTATCTACTGCCAGGAGAAAAGGCGTCTGGTTGGGTTAGCCAAAGCGTCCAGTGTGGGTGGAGCCTTAATGCACTTAGATGGAGCGATTTTATGGTTGCAGGAAAGAAAAATCGCTCAATTCCTCCATCAACACAGGTAGTGTATATGGGGCAATCCCACCCACAGAGCCATGGTATTCTCCCAGTAGGGGGACGGGGAGCTGTCCTGACCAGGAGAACACACAGCGATTATTGCTAGTGGTTATAGCCGCTGGCAATAATCGCATGAACTATCCTACAGGCTGGTTGTACCCAAGATGATCAATCGATCAACTTGGGTACAATCAGCCTGCCCATACATGGTTTAAATCTTGACCGATCCCTGCTGAACCGGCAGAGATTCGAACCGTCTATCGGTCTATTCAATATACAGCTGTCACATGACCCAGCTCTCTCCCAGCCTGTCTGCAGGGAAACATAAGCAGCAGGAGCTTCTAGTCCTCTGCTACTGGTCACATATTTAAAAAAAAAACAAAAAAAAACAGCCTTTGGAATACAGAGTAAAAATAAATCATTAATATGAATAAACTGTTTTAAAGTGTCATACAAATCTATATTTGAAATGAAATCTTTATTATTTTTTCGGAAACAACATGGTGTGGGTGGTTTTCTGACAGTCACAGGCTGTGTCTCATCCCTAGAGCCTGTGTCTTAGAATAAGAGGGAGGTGAAGCCTCCATCAATCTACATGTAATATCCTTTGCCCATTGTGTATTGCTGGTTAGTTGGGCATGGAGGAGGGAGGAAGGGAGGGAGTGGGCTGTCATTTACCACTGTGTATACACCCACATGTGTGACTCTATACTCACATGGGCTGCTCCGATGTGAAAGGGAGGAAATGCTCAAAACACACTGAAAACTGAGCATGTGCAGAGCTGCCAGCTCCGGGAGGTTTTACCCTCTTCACGGCCGGGTTATTTTTTTTTGCTATTTAGCACTGTGGTACTTTAACTGGTAATTGCGCAGTCATGCAACACTGCACCCAAACAAAATTTATATCATTTTTTTCACACAAATAGAGCTTTCTTTTGGTCTTTTGGTGGTATTTAATCACCTCTGCGTCTTTTATTTTCTACGAACTAAACGAAAAAAGACAGAAGAAAATTTTTTATATATATATATATATATATATATATATATATATATATATATATATTTTTTTTTTTTTTTACTTTCTTCTATAGAACATATCCAATGGAAAAAAAAATAATAATAAAATATAAAAAATTCTTTATAAATTTAGGCCAAAATGTATTCTGCTTACATGTCTTTGGTAAAAAAAAAAATTCCAAAAAGTGTACAAACTATGGTAGTTATACTGGATTTTTTTTTATATACTAGTAATGGCAGTGATCAGCGACTTAGAGCAGGACTGTGATAGTGCGATCAGACACTAACTGACACTGGGGGGAACTGACTGACACTGACATCACCAGTAACACTAATACAGTGATCAGTGCTAATACTACACACTGTCACTGTACTAATGACACAGGCTGGGAAGGGGTTAACATTTAGGGCCGATCAAAGGGTTAAATGTGTGCCTAGCAATGTTTACTGTGTAGTGTTTTTACTAAGCAATGTGCCGGTTTTTACATCCTGCTTTGCAGGGAGCAAAAAAAAAAAAAACGATACATCACTGCTGTCTGTAGAGAGCTCTGTGTTGTTTACCAACACAGAGCTCTCTTCTGTAATTCGCTCCTCCGATCAGTGGGCCCTGGCCATAAATCATTGGTCGAGACCCACTGATCGGCTTGCGCTGCAGCGAATGGCAGCTCAAGCTTCAGAGTGCGTGCGCATTTGTGAGCAGACCCGGAAGAAAGCCATGATGTATAGGTATGTTATGGTGCCTGTATGAGCGGATCTGCGGCAGTATATGTACTGTGGTAGGTCGGCAAGCTGTTAAAGCGGATTTCCGACAAAAAAAAAAAAATTACAAGTCAGCAGCTACAAATACTGCAGTTGCTGACTTTTAATAATTCGGACACTTACCTGTCCCACGGTCCAGCAATGCGGGGGGAACGAAGCCCTGCTCCTCTCGCCCTTCTCTCTGCGGCGCCGGCATTGTAACGGTGGGTGCCCGGGTGTGGCTTCACCATTCCAAGTTTTTTCTGACGTAATTTCTGATCGTGTGTATGGGGCATTAGAAACGGCAGTTCACAGAGGCGATTAAAGACCAGATCGTCTTTGATCACCTCTATGGCCTTGGAGGACCAAATAGACGTCATAACGTCACTTACAGTCTAGGGCGGAAGTAAACTTTTTTTTTTTTTTAAAGCAAAAGATCAAAACATTTTTTTTTTTTGCTTTTAAAGCTTTTTATTTTTGAACCCAGATATCTCAATAAAGAGGATCTGTCATCTCTTATTTCTATTACAAGGAATGTCTAAATTACTTGTAATAGGAATAAAAGTGTAAAATATAATAACAATTAAAGGGACAGTGTGAAAACAAAAAATAAAATAAATAAGATTAAAAAAAAAAAAAAAATGAAAGCGCCCCATCCCTCTGTGTGCAGAAGCGAATGCATACGTAAGTCGCGCACGCCTCTGTAAAGAGTGTTTGCCCCACACATGTGAGATATCTCTGTGATCGGTAGAGCGAGAGCAATAATTCTACCGCTAGACCTCCCCTGTAACGCTAAACAGGCAGCCTGTAAAAAATGTTAAAGCTTCGCCTATGGAGATTTTTAAGTACCGTAGTTTGTCGCCATTCCATGAGCGTGCGCAGATTTAAAGCATGACATGTTATCTATTTAATCGATGTAACATCATCATTTATATTTTACAAAAAAAAAAAAAATGGTGTATATATTGTGTTTTTTTTTTAATTCATTAAAGTGTATTATTTCCCAAAAAATTGTGTTTGAGAGACCGCTGCGCAAATACCGTGTGTAATAAAAAAAATTGCAATGGTCGCCATTTCTAGGGTCTCTGCCAAAATATATTATATATATATAAATATAAATATAAAAAGTTTGGGTGTTCTGTGTAATTTTCGAGCAAAAAAAATCCTGATTTTAACTTGTAAATAAAAAGTTCCAGAAAAGGCCTGGTCAGCAAGTGGTTAGGGCTGCTTTCACACCGAGGCGGTTTTCAGGCGTTTTAGCACCTCTAACACCTGAAAACCTCCTCCCCCCATTCATTTCAGGCTCCGTTCACATCTCTGCGTATTGGGGGGGGGGGGGGGGGGACAATCGCAGTAAAAATGCGCAAATAGAATCACAGGACGCCCGTCACCCAAAAGAACCTCCTATATTTTTTTTTGGGCGAGGGGCGTCCTGCGATCCTGTTGGTGTGTTTTTACCGCAATCGTCGCCTGCCGAATCGCGGGAAAATCGTGCCGCGTTTGGGGTGCCATTAAAATCAATGGGCAACGCACCGGGAACCCCGCGAATTGCCACTATTGTAAATTGCAGGAAGAAACCGCGGCGATTCCGCCCGCAAATTCGGAACGCGGAGCTGTGAACGGAGCCTCGGGGCCGGGTTCACACCACAAAAATGCACTCCAGATCCTTTACGGATGCGTTTCTGCACGCGCGTTTTTAACGTGTTCCGGTGCGTTTTTGATGTGTTTCCAGATGCATTCCAGGTGCTTTTCTTATTTTTTTTTTTCCTCTATACTTGGGTCCAGTGCGTTTTGATGCATTTTACTGCTACTACGGTTAAAAAGCGCCGCTAAAACTACGGTTTTACCGCTTTCGCGGAGTGGCTACAGGTATAAAGTGCTGCATTTATGGTGCGCTACCGTTGATTATAATGGAAGGCGATTTTTTTCAAACAGGCATAATGATCAATATTACATCTGTAATAATCATAATAAAAATAATAATAATAATAATTCCAATGAGCACTAAAAAACAAAACAGTAGCCAGCTGTGCTGATATCAGTGATAATAAAAGTCACAATGGCAGAGATTATAATCATTGTGTTGTTATTGATAATCAGCACTGAGCCATAATATGTATTAGATTAGATCAATGTTACTATATACAGCCTCCTTCTACACTAATAATAATACACTAGCATATTGATATAATGTAGCTGTTCCTGGCCACTGTAGCAGAAGGCTCACTCTGCATGCTGGGATTTGTAGTTCAGTACACGAACTAGCATCAACCCAGCAATTGGTACCTAACTACAAATCCCAGGATGCAGCACAACTGCCCCACATGATTCCTCCCCTCCAATCACAGACCGCCTAGGCCTCCCGCTCACCTTGGTGGACGTTGACGTCATGGCGCCGGGGGGAGTGGGTGGGAAGAGCGGGTATACCAGGACAAGCCGAGATGTTCTGCGTTCCCCGGCCCAGCAGCTGACGGTGAGGTGACCCGATACCCCCGAACCAGCCGCCTTTTTCCCCCTCTAGCTAATTCGCCGCCCGCACACCCGAGCCTCGGGCTGCTATTGGTTCCTCCCGTTGACGATCGAAAGCACGGTGGTTCCCGCCTACAGCCGAGGCGCGCGGCTATTGGCTGACGTCACTGTCCATTACTCTCATTCGCAGGTTTCCGCCCCCCTCTGTGTTCCTATTGGCCGGTGGCTCGCTTGTTGATTGGCTGAGCTACACAATAAAGATTACAGAGCCTGAGAGAGAGAATGATCCTGTACTGTTACCCATAGCAACCAATCAGCTTCCACTGTTGTAGTTCATAGAAAGGATCCTGAGCTAGTTGCTATGGGCAACAAAGAAGGTTTATTAGCTATGTCTGTACACATAAGGCCCCCAGCTTTATAAATTGGTGCACCGGGGTCACCTGAACTTCCCACTCCTATCTACTGCTGTGTGGGGGGGCACTACGACCGGCAACACCCACCGTCACCCGCTGTGACCCCCCCACCGTCACCCATCACCCACTGTGACCCCCCACCGTCACCCATCACCCACTGTGACCCCCCACCGTCACCCATCACCCACTGTGACCCCCCCACCGTCACCCATCACCCACTGTGACCCCCCACCGTCACCCATCACCCACTGTGACCCCCCACCGTCACCCATCACCCACTGTGACCCCCCCACCGTCACCCATCACCCACTGTGACCGTCACCCATCATCCACTGTGACCCCCCACCGTCACCCATCACCCACTGTGACCCCCCCACCGTCACCCATTACCCACTGTGACCCCCCCACCGTGACCCACCGTCACCCATCACCCACTGTGACCATCACCCATCACCCGCTGTGACCCCCCACCGTCACCCATCACCCACTGTGACCCCCCACCATCACCCACTGTGACCCACCGTCACCTATCACCCACTGTGACCCCCCACCATCACCCACTGTGACCCCCCCACCGTGACCCACCGTCACCCATCACCCACTGTGACCCCCCCACCGTGACCCACCGTCACCTATCACCCACTGTGACCCCCCCACCGTGACCCACCGTCACCCATCACCCACTGTGACCCCCCCACCGTCACCCATCACCCACTGTGACCCCCCCCCCACCGTGACCCACCGTCACCCATCACCCACTGTGACCGTCACCCATCATCCACTGTGACCCCCCACCGTCACCCACTGTGACCCCCCCACCATAACCCACCGTCACCCATCACCCACTGTGACCCCCCCACCATCACCCGCTGTGACCCCCCACCGTCACCCATTACCCACTGTGACCCCCCCCCACCGTGACCCACCGTCACCCATCACCCACTGTGACCCCCCTCCGTCACCCATCACCCGCTGTGACCCCCCACTGTCACCCATCACCCACTGTGACCCCCCACGTCACCCATCACCCCCTGCCCCCCCCACTGTTACCCATCACCCACTGTGACCCCCCACTGTCACCCATCACCCACTGTGACCCCCCCCACCGTCATCCACCCGCTGTGACCCCCCCACCGTCACCCATCACCCGCTGTGACCCCCCCACCGTCACCCATCACCCGCTGTGACCCCCCCACCGTCACCCATCACCCACTGTGACCCCCCCACCGTCACCCACCACCCGCCGTGACCGTCACCCATCACCCACTTTGACCCCCCCACCGTCACCCATCACCCGCTGTGACCCCTCCACCGTGACCCACCGTCACCCATCACCCACTGTGACCCCCCCCACCGTCACCCATCACCCACTGTGACCCCCCACCGTCACCCATCACCCGCTGTGACCCCCCACCGTCACCCATCACCCACTGTGACCCCCCCCACCATCACCCACTGTGACCCCCCCACCGTGACCCACCGTCACCCATCACCCACTGTGACCCCCCACCGTCACCCATCACCCACTGTGACCCCCCCACCGTGACCCACCGTCACCCATCACCCACTGTGACCCCCCACCGTCACCCATCACCCGCTGTGACCCCCCACCGTCACCCATCACCCGCTGTGACCCCTACCGTCCCCCCTTACCCACTGTGACCCCCCCACCGTCACCCATCACCCGCTGTGACCCCCCACCGTCACCCACTGTGACCCCCCCACCGTCACCCATCACCCACTGTGACCCCCCACGTCACCCATCACCCTCTGGCCCCCCCCACTGTCACCCATCACCCACTGTGACCCCCCCACTGTCACCCATTACCCACTGTGACCCCCCCCACCGTCACCCATCACCCGCTGTGACCGTCACCCATCACCCACTGTGACCCCCCCCCCCACCGTCACCCATCACCCGCTGTGACCGTCACCCATCATCCGCTGTGACCCCCCCACCGTCACCCATCACCCGCTGTGACCCCCCCCCACCATCACCCATCACCCACTGTGACCCCCCCCCACCGTCACCCATCACCCGCTGTGACCCCCCCCCACCGTCACCCATCACCCACTGTGACCGTCACCCATCACCCACTGTGACCCCCCCACCATCACCCATCACCCGCTGTGACCCCCCCACCGTCACCCATCACCCGCTGTGACCCCCCCACCGTCACCCATCACCCGCTGTGACCCCCCCCACCGTCACCTGACGGTGACGTCACTGTCCATTACCCTCATTCGCAGGTTCCCGCCCCCCTCTGTGTTCCTATTGGCCGGCGGCTCACTTGTTGATTGGCTGAGCTACACAATAACCATTACAGAGCCTGAGAGAGAGAGAATGATCCTGTACTGTTACCCATAGCAACCAATCAGCTTCCACTGTTGTAGTTCATAGAAAGGATCCTGAGCTGACCACCATCACCCATTGTGACCCCCCACCGTCACCCATCACCCACTGTGACCCCCCACCGTCACCCATCACCCGCTGTGACCCCCCCCCACTGTCACCCATCACCCGCTGTGACCCCCCACCGTCACCCATCACCCGCTGTGACCCCCCACCGTCACCCATCATCCACTGTGACCCCCCACCGTTACCCATCACCCACTGTGACCCCCCACCGTCACCCATCATCCACTGTGACCCCCCCACCGTCACCCATCATCCACTGTGACCCCCCCACCGTCACCCATCACCCACTGTGACCCCCCACCGTCACACATCACCCGCTGTGACCCCCCCCCCCCACTGTCACCCATCACCCGCTGTGACCCCCCACCATCACCCGCTGTGACCCCCCACCGTCACCCATCACCCACTGTGACCACCCCCCACTGTCACCCATCACCCACTGTGACCCCCCCACCATCACCCACTGTGACCCCCCACCATCACCCATCACCCGCTGTGACCCCCCACCGTCACCCATCATCCTCTGTGACCCCCCCACCGTCACCCATCATCCTCTGTGACCCCCCCCACCGTCACCCATCACCCACTGTGACCACCCCCCACTGTCACCCATCACCCACTGTGACCCCCCCACCATCACCCACTGTGACCCCCCACGTCACCCATCACCCCCTGGCCCCCCCACTGTCACCCATCACCCACTGTGACCCCCCACTGTCACCCATCACCCACTGTGACCCCCCACGTCACCCATCACCCCCTGGCCCCCCCACTGTCACCCATCTTGTTGATTGGCTGAGCTACACAATAACGATTACAGAGCCTGAGAGAGAGAGAATGATCCTGTACTGTTACCCATAGCAACCAATCAGCTTCCACTGTAGTTCATAGAAAGGATCCTGAGCTGACCACCATCACCCATTGTGACCCCCCACCGTCACCCATCACCCACTGTGACCCCCCACCGTCACCCATCACCCGCTGTGACCCCCCCCCACTGTCACCCATCACCCGCTGTGACCCCCCACCATCACCCATCACCCGCTGTGACCCCCCACCGTCACCCATCACCCACTGTGACCCCCCACCGTCACCCATCATCCACTGTGACCCCGCCCACCGTCACCCATCATCCACTGTGACCCCCCCACCGTCACCCATCACCCACTGTGACCCCCCACCGTCACCCATCACCCACTGTGACCCCCCACCGTCACACATCACCCGCTGTGACCCCCCCCCCACTGTCACCCATCACCCGCTGTGACCCCCCACCATCACCCATCACCCACTGTGACCCCCCACCGTCACCCATCACCCACTGTGGCCCCCCACCGTCACCCATCATCCTCTGTGACCCCCCCCACCGTCACCCATCACCCACTGTGACCCCCCCACTGTCACCCATCACCCACTGTGACCCCCCCACCATCACCCACTGTGACCCCCCACGTCACCCATCACCCCCTGGCTCCCCCACTGTCACCCATCACCCACTGTGACCCCCCACTGTCACCCATCACCCACTGTGACCCCCCCACCGTCACCCATCACCCCCTGGCCCCCCCACTGTCACCCATCACCCACTGTGACCCCCCCACCATCACCCACTGTGACCCCCCACGTCACCCATCACCCCCTGGCCCCCCCACTGTCACCCATTACCCACTGTGACCCCCCACTGTCACCCATCACCCACTGTGACCCCCCACTGTCACCCATCACCCGCTGTGACCCCCCCCACCGTCACCCATCACCCGCTGTGACCCCCCCACCGTCACCCATCACCCACTGTGACCCCCCCACCGTCACCCATCACCCGCTGTGACCCCCCCACCGTCACCCATCACCCGCTGTGACCTCCCACCGTCACCCATCACCCACTGTGACCGTCACCCATCACCCACTGTGACCCCCCCCACCGTCACCCACTGTGACCCCCCCACGTCACCCATCACCCACTGTGACCCCCCCACCGTCACCCACCACCCGCCGTGACCGTCACCCATCACCCACTTTGACCCCCCCACCGTCACCCATCACCCGCTGTGACCCCCCCACCGTCTCCCATCACCCGCTGTGACCCCCCCACCGTCACCCATCACCCGCTGTGACCCCCCCACCGTCACCCATCACCCGCTGTGACCCCCCCACCGTCACCCATCACCCGCTGTGACCCCCCCACCGTCACCCATCACCCACTGTGACCCCCCCCACCGTCACCTGACGGTGACGCACTGTCCATTACCCTCATTCGCAGGTTCCCGCCCCCCTCTGTGTTCCTATTGGCCGGCGGCTCGCTTGTTGATTGGCTGAGCTACACAATAACGATTACAGAGCCTGAGAGAGAGAGAATGATCCTGTACTGTTACCCATAGCAACCAATCAGCTTCCACTGTAGTTCATAGAAAGGATCCTGAGCTGACCACCATCACCCACTGTGACCCCCCACCATCACCCACTGTGACCCCCCACCGTCACCCATCACCCACTGTGACCCCCCACCGTCACCCATCACCCGCTGTGACCCCCCCCACTGTCACCCATCACCCGCTGTGACCCCCCACCGTCACCCATCACCCACTGTGACCCCCCACCGTCACCCATCACCCGCTGTGACCCCCCACCGTCACCCATCACCCGCTGTGACCCCCCACCGTCACCCATCACCCACTGTGACCCCCCACCATCACCCATCACCCGCTGTGACCCCCCACCGTCACCCATCACCCGCTGTGACCCCCCACCGTCACCCATCACCCACTGTGACCCCCCACCGTCACCCATCACCCACTGTGACCCCCCCACCATCACCCATCACCCACTGTGACCCCCCACCGTCACCCATCATCCACTGTGACCCCCCCCACCGTCACCCATCACCCACTGTGACCACCCCCCACCGTCACCCATCACCCACTGTGACCACCCCCCACCGTCACCCATCACCCACTGTGACCCCCCCACCATCACCCACTGTGACCCCCCCCACCGTCACCCATCACCCACTGTGACCCCCCCCACCGTCACCCATCACCCACTGTGACCCCCCCCACCGTCACCCATCACCCTCTGTGACCCCCCCCACTGTCACCCATCACCCACTGTGACCCCCCCCCACTGTCACCCATCACCCACTGTGACCCCCCCCACCGTCACCCATCACCCACTGTGACCCCCCCCCACCGTCACCCATCACCCACTGTGACCCCCCCCACCGTCACCCATCACCCACTGTGACCCCCCCACCGTCACCCATCACCCACTGTGACCCCCCCCCACCGTCACCCATAAACCACTGTGAGATTCCTTCCTAGAATCAGCTTTAGATCTTTCCCGGGGAATAAAACGGTGGGTGTTGCAATTGTTTATGGGACACAATATTTGTGCGACTGTTTATCAAACACGTTTTCAGGGAAAAAATGTACACAAATGCAATATAATACCCAATTATGTGATAAAATATAAAACACAAGGTTGTGTCCAGTAGATAGATACCAAACATGCCAAGGTTTAGAAATTGCACACGTATGTTAGTATCCAGTTATACTTCAGGAAAGAATACAGATCTTTTTTTAACCACTTGCCTACCGGGCACTTTTACCCCCTTTCTTCCCAGGCCAGTTTTCAGCTTACAGCGCTGTCACACTTTGAATGACAATTGCGCGGTCATGTAACGCTGTACCCAAAGGACATTTTTATCATATTTTTTTTGGACAACTAGATCTTTCTTTTGGTGGTATGAGGCGGCACTGATCAGGAGGCCTTGATGAGGCGGCACTGATCAGGAAGCGTTTAAGACGCGGCACTGATCAGGGAGCATTGATGAGGCGGCACTGATCAGGGAGCATTGATGAGGCGGCACTGATCAGGGAGCATTGATGAGGCGGCACTGATCAGGGAGCATTGATGAGGCGGCACTGATCAGGAGGCATTGATGAGGCGGCACTGATCAGGAGGCTTTGATGAGGCAGCATTGATGAAGCGGCACTGATCAGGAGGCATTGATGAGGCGGCACTGATCAGGAGGCATTGATGAGGCGGCATTGATCAGGAGGCATTGATGAGGCGGCACTGATCAGGAGGCATTGATGAGGCGGCATTGATCAGGAGGCATTGATGAGGCGGCACTGATCAGGAGGCATTGATGAGGCGGCACTGATCAGGAGGCATTGATGAGGCGGCACTGATCAGGAGGCATTGATGAGGCGGCACTGATCAGGAGGCATTGATGAGGCCGCATTGATCAGGAGGCATTGATGAGGCGGCACTGATCAGGAGGCATTGATGAGGCGGCACTGATCAGGAGGCATTGATGAGGTGGCACTGATCAGGAGGCATTGATGAGGTGGCACTGATCAGGAGGCTTTGATGAAGCGGCACTGATCAGGAGGCATTGATGAGGCGGCACTGATCAGGAGGCCTTGATGAGGCGGCACTGATCAGGAAGCGTTTAAGACGCGGCACTGATCAGGGAGCATTGATGAGGCGGCACTGATCAGGGAGCATTGATGAGGCGGCACTGATCAGGGAGCATTGATGAGGCGGCACTGATCAGGGAGCATTGATGAGGCGGCACTGATCAGGGAGCATTGATGAGGCGGCACTGATCAGGGAGCATTGATGAGGCGGCACTGATCAGGAGGCATTGATGAGGCGGCACTGATCAGGAGGCTTTGATGAGGCAGCATTGATGAAGCGGCACTGATCAGGAGGCATTGATGAGGCGGCACTGATCAGGAGGCATTGATGAGGCGGCACTGATCAGGAGGCATTGATGAGGCGGCACTGATCAGGAGGCATTGATGAGGCGGCACTGATCAGGAGGCATTGATGAGGCGGCACTGATCAGGAGGCATTGATGAGGCGGCACTGATCAGGAGGCATTGATGAGGCCGCATTGATCAGGAGGCATTGATGAGGCGGCACTGATCAGGAGGCATTGATGAGGCGGCACTGATCAGGAGGCATTGATGAGGTGGCACTGATCAGGAGGCATTGATGAGGTGGCACTGATCAGGAGGCTTTGATGAAGCGGCACTGATCAGGAGGCATTGATGAGGCGGCACTGATCAGGAGGCATTGATGAGGCGGCACTGATCAGGAGGCATTGATGAGGCGGCACTGATCAGGAGGCATTGATGAGGTGGCACTGATCAGGAGGCATTGATGAGGCGGCACTGATCAGGAGGCTTTGATGAGGCAGCATTGATCAGGAGGCATTGATGAAGCGGCACTGATCAGGAGGCATTGATGAGGCGGCACTGATCAGGAGGCATTGATGAGGCGGCACTGATCAGGAGGCATTGATGAGGCGGCACTGATCAGGAGGCATTGATCAGGAGGCACTGATGAGGCGGCACTGATCAGGAGGCACTGATGAGGCGGCACTGATCAGGAGGCATTGATGAGGCGGCACTGATCAGGAGGCATTGATGAGGCGGCACTGATCAGGAGGCATTGATGAGGCGGCACTGATCAGGAGGCATTGATGAGGCGGCACTGATCAGGAGGCATTGATGAGGCGGCACTGATCAGGAGGCATTGATGAGGCGGCACTGATCAGGAGGCATTGATGAGGCGGCACTGATCAGGAGGCATTGATGAGGCGGCACTGATCAGGAGGCATTGATGAAGCGGCACTGATCAGGAGGCATTGATGAGGCGGCACTGATCAGGAGGCATTGATGAGGCGGCATTGATCAGGAGGCATTGATGAGGCGGCACTGATCAGGAGGCATTGATGAGGCGGCACTGATCAGGAGGCATTGATGAGGTGGCACTGATCAGGAGGCATTGATGAGGTGGCACTGATCAGGAGGCATTGATGAGGCGGCACTGATCAGGAGGCATTGATGAGGTGGCACTGATCAGGAGGCATTGATGAGGCGGCACTGATCAGGAGGCATTGATGAGGTGGCACTGATCAGGAGGCATTGATGAGGTGGCACTGATCAGGAGGCATTGATGAGGTGGCACTGATCAGGAGGCATTGCTATGCTGTGAGCTAGGCCTGTTTGTTTTGATCTGAAGGCAGGGGAGTGGTGGTTTAGTATAGCAGTAGATGACTGACATGTGCCTCAGCTCTTGGGCGCCTCCTCTGATTCCAGGGAGAATGTTCTGGAAAAGGGGCAGGGCAGAGAGCTGGAGTGACATAGGGTGCATGTGAGGAGCTCTGACCAATACCCAACTAGGATCTAGGAACTAGGGGGCAGGCCTCCTACATATACCTATGGTCAGCCTGCTGGGGGAGGAGTTGTCGGCTGGGTGGACTGGATGATGGAGTGTTAGACTGTCGTGTCTGAGGGAACCCCTTTTCTGGGGGGGGAGTACCTCAGATGGGGAGCTCTGGGGTTGGGAGGGAGCCTCTCCTTACACGGTCATGGAGAGGTGTCCTGGAACAGGAGCTGAAGGAGACAGTTGGTCCGGAGTAAAGTCATTCAGGAGGAATCCAGGGCAGGTGTCGGTGAGTGGAAAGCTCTGGAAGAGACATGTCAGGGGAGTTGGATATAGAGACTGTGGGTGTTTTGTGTCAAGTCGCTGCAGCCAGGAGAGCGGGCAGGATTTGCAAGTCGGACTTGCTGGTGTCAGTAGTCCATCTACATTTATTCTTCTCAATCAAATCGGTTGCTACCAGAAAGAGGTACTGCAGACCCCGGCCTGCAAAGGGCCATCAAGAAAAGACACTGGGACTTCAGAGTGAGGCCTAGTCATGTGCTGATGGTGTGACAGGAGACTAAAGTCGGACAGTGAAGTAAGAGCTCCTAAGTAGTGTGCTGGAGGAAAGGACTGTCAAGTTTAGAGTCAACCATCTTTTGTTCTATGGAGAAGTATACACGCAGTTACTTTTACTCTGCTGAGAAGTGAGATGCAGCTACTTTTATTCTGCCAAGCAATGTTCATCCTATGGGCATCCCATGTACCTTTTCCCCAACCAAGTTCAATCCCCTAATAAAAACAAGCAAAAGACTGTTCATTGACTGAGAAGTGTGTCTAATGGATGTCTGGGAGCAGGGTGAAATGTGTGGATGCTGTAACACGTAGCAACCCCGCGGGTCCATCGCTACATATGTAGTTGTAAATGCTGATCATATCCCCCCTTAAACTTCTCTTCTCGAGAGAATAAATTCAGTTCCTGTAATCTTTCCTCATAGCTGAGCTCCTCCATGCCTCTTATCAGTTTGGTTGCTCTTCTCTGCACTTTCTCCAGTTCCCTGATATCCTTTTTGAGAACTGGTGCCCAAAACTGAACTGCATATTCCAGATGAGGTCTTACTAATGATTTGTACGGGGGCAACATTCTTTCTCTCTCGATCTCTCTCTCTCTCGATCTCTCTCTCTCTCTCGATCTCTCCCTCTCGATCTCTCTCGATCTCTCTCGATCTCTCTCTCGATCTCTCTCTCTCTCGATCTCTCTCTCTCTCGATCTCTCTCTCGATCTCTCTCTCTCGATCTCTCTCTCTCGATCTCTCTGTCTCGATCTCTCTCTCGATCTCTCTCTCGATCCCTCTCTCTCTCTCGATCCCTCTCTCTCTCTCGATCCCTCTCTCACTCTCGATCCCTCTCTCTCGATCCCTCTCTCTCGATCCCTCTCTCACTCTCGATCCCTCTCTCTCTCTCGATCCCTCTCTCTCTCTCGATCCCTCTCTCTCTCTCGATCCCTCTCTCACTCTCGATCCCTCTCTCTCTCTCGATCCCTCTCTCTCTCTCGATCCCTCTCTCACTCTCGATCCCTCTCTCTCTCTCGATCCCTCTCTCACTCTCGATCTCTCTCTCACTCTCGATCTCTCTCTCTCTCGATCTCTCTCTCTCACTCTCGATCTCTCTCTCTCTCTCTCTCTCAATCTCTCTCTCGATCTCTCTCGATCTCTTTCTCTCTCTCGATCTCTCTCTCTCTCTCAAACTCTATCGATCTCTCTCGATCTCTCTCGATCTTTCTCGATCTCTCTCTCGATCTCTCTCGATCTCTCTCTCGATCTCTCTCTCTCGATCTCTCTCTCGATCTCTCTCTCTCTCTCGAGTCCATACCTCTTAACCACTTGCTGACCAGTCTCCCTCATTATACTGTGGCAGGTTGGCTCGTTCCCGCGTTCGCCGTGGCTGTACGTCGGCCCTTTAAACAGCAATAGCAGGCGCCTGCTGCACGGCAGGGGACCTAAAGCATGTGGCCGGCGGTCGTACGTGATCGTGGCCACGAGAGCCAGAACGGGGATGTGTGTATGTAAACGCACAAATCTTTGTTCTGACAGGAGAGACAGATGGTCTGTTCCTACTAATCAGGAACAGCGATCTGGCTCCTCCTCTAGTCAGTCTTAACCCGCCACAGTTAGAACACACACTAGGGAACACAGTTAACCCCCTTCCCTACAAGTGACATTTACACAGTAATCAGTCCATTTTTATAGCACGTTAATGGTCCCAAAAAAAGTGTCCGATCTGTCTACCGCAATGTCGCAGTCCCGCTAAAAATCGCAGATCGCCACCATTACTAGTAAAAAAAAAAAAAACAATAAAAATGCATAAATCTATTCCCTATTTTGTAGACACGATACTTTTTGTGCAAACCAATCAATGTATGCTTATTGCAATTTTTTTTTTTTTTACCAAAAATATGTAGAATACATATTGGCCTAAACAGATGAAGAAATGTATTTTTTTACATTTTTTTGTGGGATATTTATTATAGCAAAAAAGTATAAATTTTTTTTTTTTTTTTTCAAAATTGTCGCTCTTTTTTTTGTTTATAGCGCAAAAAATAAAAACCGCAGAGGTGACCAAATACCACTAAAAAAAAAAGCTCTATTTGTGGGGAAAAAAAGGACAAAAATTGTGTTTGTGTACAGCGTCGCACGACCGCGCAATTGTCAGTTAAAGGGACGCAGTGCCGTATCATTAAAAAAAAGGCCTGGTCAATAAGGGGGCAAATCTTCCAGTCCTTAAGCGGTTAATACAAGAAAGGACTTTGCGCGCTATGGAAACCGCAGCTTGGCATTGCGTGTTATTATTAACCACCTAACCTCCGGAAGACTTACCCCCCCCTTCATGACCTGGCCATTTTTTTGTGATACGGCACTGCGTTACTTTAACTGACAACGCGGTCATTCGACGTTGTACCCAAATAAAATGTTTGTTCTTTTTTTCTCACAAATAGAGCTTTCTTTTGGTGGTATTTGATCACCTCTGCGGTTTTTATTTTTAGCGCTATAAACAAAAAAGAGCCACAATTTAAAAAAAAAAAAATTACATTCTGCTATAAAACATAACCAATAAAAAAAAAATTCAAAAATCAAATTTCTTCCTCAGTTTAGGCCAATATTAATTCTGCTACATGTTTTTGGTAAAAAAAAAAAAAAATCCCAAAGAGTGTATATTGTTTGGTTTGCGCAAAAGTTATAGCGTCCACAATTTTTATTTATTTATTTTTACTAGTAATGGCGGCGATCAGCGACTTGTAGCGGGACTGCGACATTGCGGCGGACAAATCGGACACCTAACTGACACTTTTTGGGGACCGGTGATACTAATAAGGTGATCAGTGCTAAAAATATTCACTAAAACAAATAAATACTCGCGCTAGGTGTCAAATCGTGAAAAATAAAATAAAATGACCTGCAGCTGCTGTCCGCCGAGTGCTAAATCACCTCAAATGACAATGTAAATAATACAGAGCTTGCAGTTTACAATATTATATAAATCGTTTTTGTCACAAAAATTGCAAAAGTCTCTTTTAAAGTGCTCCAAAAAAAGGTGCTGAAGTGCTTCACGCAAACATGCTGTGTCATGTGCTACACTCCCCTCTCGTATTCCTACTCACCAGAGAAAATGGACCCTCAGCTTTGCAGTCTGGGGGGTCAAACACGCTTGTTTCTGGTGTTGGGAAGATGGGCCTATGGACAGTGGCAACCGGTGGTAATTTGTTTTTGGGGGGGCGGCAAACAGTCACACCCCCCTCCTCCCCTCCCCGTCGGTCGGTCGGTCGGCGGGCGGGTCTGGTGCACTTTACCCCATCTATGCAGCGATACACCGGCGGCTTCCCTTGCTCGGCGGCGGCGGCTTTCCCTTCCTCTGCTCTCCACAGGCATCGGCGGCTTCCATTTCCTCCCTCCTCCTCAGAGGCCAATCGTAAGTCTTCTCTTTTCGGCCAGTCGGAGAATGGGTCTCAGACCTGCTTCTGATTGGCCAGATTGAGGATCGGTGTTACAACGGCAAATATTCGTTCGCTGTCGTAACACCTGGGTGGGCTCATGGCGCAATGCTCTGCGCTCTGAGCCCACCCTATTTTGAAGCCTAATAGAGCCTATGGGCGGAAGTGACGTTGTTGGCTAGGAAACCTGGAAATGCGTTGACGCGTTTCGCCCCTCCTCCAGGGCGTCGTCAAGGACATCACTTCCGGTTTCTGAATGATAAAATTTATACCCGAGGAGAGAGAACCTCCTTTCTGATTAGAGCCTATAGCTCTAATCAGGTGCTTCAAAAAAACACCCCCACCACTGTAATTTAGGGGCCCTGCGTCCTGAAAGGGGCCAGACGCATGAATAGGGGGTGGCGCGGAGGCCGTTGATAGATTCATGCTATGCATGAATCTATCCATTAACCATATAGAGGGGGTGGCGCCTGGGAGCCCCTAATGGACGCCACTGCCTCTGGATCACCTTGGTAAGATCTCCGAATAAAGGTCTTTGGGGTAGCTAAGATATCCACCAGGCTCCACAAAATAAAATGATGCTCATAGTGAAGTACTGTAAAAATGTATTCATCTACGCAATCATGAGCGACACTTAGGTTCCAGATAAAAATGAGCATAGCACAAATGTGAGGCTCTTCTGGGTTCGGCTCGGCGTGCGTTCCACCAAGGGCGGAAGTGACGTCGTTGGCTAGGAAACCTGGAAATGTGTCAACGTGTTTCGTCCCTCCTCCAGGGCGTCATCAAGGAGATCACTTCCCAGTTTCTGAATGATCAAATTTATACCTGAGGAGAGAGAACCTCCTCTCTCATTGACCAATAGAGTGATGGCAAATGTGTCATAGAAATGATTTATACAATATTGTAAACTGCAAGCACTGTATTATTTAGACCAGTCGTTCTCAACTCCAGTCCTCAAGGCGCACCAACAGGTCACATTTTCAGGATTTCCCTCAGATGAAATGGCTGTGGTAATTTAATAAGGCAGTGAAAGTGATCAAATCACTTGTGCAAAATAATGGGGAGCCTAAAATCATGCCCCGGTTGGGGCACCTTGAGGACTGGAGATGAGAAACACCGATTTCGATTGTCATTTAAAAAATATGCACTGTCACTGTACTGATACTGGCTGGGAAGGGTTTAAACATCAGGGGCGATCAAAGGGTTAACTGTGTGCCTAGGTTGTGCTTGTGTACTGTGGGGGAGGTGCTTTTACTGTGGGAAGGCAGAGATCTGTGTTCCTGCTTTGCAGAAACACAGGATCACTACTTTCCCTTCTCACAGAACAGCGATCTGCCTTGTTTACATAGGCAGACTGTTGTTCTGCTTGTGTCTTGAACGATTGGCGGGTCCCGGCGGACTCGATGACCCACTGATTGGCTCCCGCTGTGTCCAATCACAGCAGGAGCGGGTCGCCGATGGTGCGCGTGAATGCCCCACACCCGGAAGTGCAGGATCGAGTTCTAGGTAAATGATCCTGCCCAGGAGAGCCACCTTGCCGCCATATATATATATATGTACAGTATATGGTTGGCAAGGGGTTAATACAAGAGAGGGTTTTGCCTGCTTTGGGAACCTCAGCTTGGCATTGTGTGCTATAATTAAACAGTATTAAAGCCCAACTCCAGGCAAAAGAAGGTTTCCCCTGCAGTGGGGCTGTACCCGCACTGCACAGGTTAACTGCTCATTTTGTCAAGGGGAGAGGACAAAGCTGTATACTCAACCGATCCTCCACTCCGTCAGCAAACAGCACTCCCCCATGATCCAGCGGTGGACTGTTCCTGGAATCCTCACATCCAGAGTAGGTCTGTGGACTTGATGATGTCAGGCATAGTCTACTGCAGTGGTTCTCAACTCCAGTCCTCAGGACCCACCAACAGGCCAGGTTTGCAAGATAACTGAAATGTAATCACAGGTGATATCACTTGCTGCTCAGTGATTGCAGTATTCTAGTCTGCAACTCCCCAAGGTAATACTTAAAATCTGGCCTGTTGGTGGGTCCCGAGGACTGGAGTTGAGAACCACTGGTCTACTGCATTAGACCATGTGGGGGGGGGGGGGGTAGGAGCCACAAGGACCAGTCTTGTGTGAGGAGGATTAGGTAAGTATATCTCCAATCCCCCTAGACATAAATGAGCAGGTAACCTGTACGGTGCAGGCACAGCGCGAGCCACGCCCTGCTCCCTCCTCACTGGCGGCTGTGATTGACAGCAGCAGCAGCCAATGTCTCTGAACCTATGAGGAGGAAGAGAGCCGCCGCTCTCGTGCACAATGCTGGATCGAGATGGGGCTCAGGTAAGTAAAAGGGAGGCTGAGGGAGCAGCACACAGGTTTTTTACCTTCATGCAAAGAATGCATGAAGGTAGAAAAACCTTCAGCCTTTAGAACCACTTTAATAATAGCGGGAAGTTGTGGTTGGTGTAGGTGGTGGAGGGATCACAGCGAGTTACCTTTGGTGCTCAAGCTAAAATTCGAACTGCAATTGAGAAAAACTTTCTCTGCGAAGAAGTCTGGTCAAAGTAATTTATCTTCTCCGTTCTTTGATGGCGACCTCTGCTGGATAAAAACAGTATTTTCTTTCATTAACATTTTTTTATCTCCAGTATCTGTATATGTGTTGGTGTTTCCATGACGGGACAAAGTCAGATAATATTTCATCCCATTAACTTCGTTGGATGAAAGTTTTCCCCCCCCCTTAGTATCTGAAGATATTTTTTCCTTCTCGTGCCATCCTGAGTTCAATTGCTTTATAAATCCCTATAAAATGTATCTGTTGGCAAATTTCTTTTATTTTTTATTGTTTTTATTTTTTTTTTAAAGGAAGAGTTAAAAACTCTGCCAGGTTTTTATTAGGGAGAAGAGCCGGCGGGAGTACAGCTGCAGTATCAGATCTACAGTGCTTTGAAAAAGTATTCACACCCCTTAAAATTTTCCACATTTCGTCATGTTCCAACTAAAAACGTAAATGTATTTTATTGGGATTTTATGTGATAGACCAACACAAAGTGGCACATAATTGTGAAGTGGAAGGAAAATGATAAATGGTTTTCAGATTTTTTTTTTTTTTACAAATAAATATGTGATAAGTGTGGCGTGCGTTTGTATTCAGCCCCCTTTACTCTGATAACCCCTAAATAAAATCTAGTGGTACCAAATGCCCAGACAGGTCAGGGATAAAGTTATGGAGACGTGTAAAGCAGGGTTAGGTTATAAAAAATATCCCAAGCTTTGAACATCTCACACAACACTGTTCAATCCATCATCTGAACATGGAAAGAGTATGGCACAACTGCAAACCTACCAAGACATGGCCGTCCACCTAAACTGGCAGGCCGGGCAAGGAGAACATTTAATCAGAGAAGCAGCCAAGAGGTCCATGGTAACTCTGGAGGAGCTGCAGAGATCCACAGCTCAGGTGGGAGAATCTGTCCAAAGGACAACTATTAGTCGTGTACTCCACAAATCTGACCTTTATGGAAGAGTGGCAAGAAGAAAGACATAAGAAGGACGCTTACAGTGTGGGAGAAGCCATGTGGGGGACACAACAAACATGTGGAAGAAGGTGTTCTGGTCAGATGAGACCAAAATTCAACTTTTTGGCCTAAAAAGCAAAACACTATGTGTGGCAGAAAACTAACACTGCACATTACCCTGAACACACCATCCCCACTGTGAAACATGGTGGTGGCAGCATCATGTTGTGATGCTTTTCTTCAGCAGGGACAGGGAAGCTGATCAGAGTTGATGGGAAGATGGATGGAGCCAAATACAGGGCAATCTTAGAAGAAAACCTGTTTGAGTCTGTAAAAGACTTGAGACTGGGGCGGAGGTTCACCTTCCAGCAGGATAACGACCCTAAACATACATCCAGAGCTACAATGGAATGGTTTAGATCAAAGCACATTCATGTGTTAGAATGGTCCAGTCAAAGCCCAGACCTAAATCCAATCTGTGATAGACATAAATATTGCTGCTCACAGACGCTCTCCATCCAATCTGACAGAGATTGAGCTATTTTGCATAGAAGAATGGGCAAAAATGTCCCTCTCTAGATGTGCAAAGCTGGTAGAGACATCCCCAAAAAGACTTGCAGCTGTAATTGCAGTGAAAGGTGGTTCTACAAAGTATTGACTCCGGGGGGGGGCTGAATACAAATGTACCCCACACTTTTCACATATTTATTTGTAAAAAATGTTGAAAACCATTTATCATTTTCCTTCCACTTCACAATTATGTGCCACTTTGTGTTGGTCTATCACATAAATTCCCAATAAAATACATTGACGTTTTTGGTTGTAACATGACAAAATGTGGAAAATGTCAAGGGGTGTGAATACTTTTTCAAGGCACTGTATGCAGCAGCATGGAGGTATGCATGTTTGTTTTTTTAAGAATCCCAAATTTCTCCTTTAACTGTTTTATTATTTCCTATGTGTATATACACGCAACGGCCACTTTATTAGGTACACCTTGCTAGTACCGGGTTGGACCCCCTTTTACCTTCATTCTTCATGGCATAAATTTAACAAAGGTGTTGGAAACATTCCTCAGAGATTTTGGTCCATAGTGAAATGATGGCATCACGCAGTTGCTGCAGGTTTGTCGGCTGCACATCCATGATGTGAATCTCCCATTCCACCACATCCCAAAGGTGCTCTATTGGATGAGATCTGGTGACAGTGGAGACCATTGGAGTACAGGGACCTCATTGTCCAGTGGTGAGATGATTTGATGTTTGTGACATGGTGCATTATTATCCTGCTGGAAGGAGCCATCAGAAGATGGGTACACTGTAGTCATAAAGGGATGGACATGGTCAGCAACAATACTCAGGTAGGTCGTGGGGTTTAAACGATGCTCAATTGGTGCTACAGGAGCCCAAAGTGTGCCAAGAAAATATCCCCCACACACCATTACACCACCACCAGCCTGAACCATTGATACAAGGCAGGATGGATCCATGCTTTCATGTTGTTTACACCAAATTCTGACTCTACTATCTGAATGTCACAGCTGAAATCATCAGACCAGGCAACGTTTTTCCAATCTTCTGTTGTCCGATTTTGGTGATCCTGTGCAAATGTTTCAGTTTCCTGTTCTTAGCTGACAGGAGTGGCACCCGGTGTGGTCTTCTGCTGCTGTAGCCCATTGGCTTCAAGGTTTGATGTGTTGTACATTCAGAGACGGTATTCTGCATACCTTGGTTGTAACGAGTGATTATTTGACTTACTGTTGCCTTTCTATCGTTTCTAACCAGTCTGCCCATTCTCCTCTGACCTCAACAAGGCATTTTCCTCCACACAACTGCCGCTCACTGGATATTTTTTCTTTTTTTTTTTTTTTTTTTGGACCATCCTCTGTAATCCCTAGAGATGGTTGTGTGTGAAAATCCCAGTAGATCAACAGTCTTTGAAATACTCAGACCAGCCCTGTCTGGCACCAACAACCATGCCACGTTCAAATCACTTAAATCCCCTTTCTTCCCCATTCTGATCCTCGGTTTGAACTTCAGTCGTCTTCACCACATTTGCTACCAAGGGATTGGCTGATTAGCAATTTGTGTTACCAATCAATTGTACATTGTGTACCTAATGAGATGGGCGGTGAGTGTATATTGTACATCTCAGTCCTATTGTCATATGTAATGTGGATGGGGGGGGAATCCTTCCCGCTGAGTGATTGTATTCTGGAAGAGGGGTGTCAGAATACACTGATCAGTGCTGCCGGCTAGAACCGGTGACCCCTCTAATGAGAAATATCTCCATAGGGGGAATAAGGACCTCCTTTCTGGAGGCTGGAGTTTGCTGGTATGTTGCTCCTGCAATGAGTATGTCTGGAAGGCCCGAGACATTGAAGGGGTACAGATCTTCATGATGTGTGTATGGAGGGGGCTGAGCACATTTTCTGTTTTTTTTTTACAAAGGTGATTGTACTTTAGGCAAGTCCACACTGTTAGACTGAGCACTGCACAAAGCAAAAAAGCCCCGATTTGCTCCCTTGTCCTAACACGTCCTTTCTGATTAAATATGTTATCTTATAAAAAGTATGGTATATGTTCAAGTCCAGCTTCAGGCTCAGCCCTGCACTGCTCCCCTTTACCTTCTGTATTTGTGCATTTCATATCTTATCCAGTGCTGGACTGTCCTCTGTGTTGGAGAGAGAGTGCAGTGATGGCATTACACCAGTATGGAGTACATGGCATTACATCAGTACCCGTCCCTCCACCAGTATGAGTACATGGCATTACATCAGTACCCGTCCCTCCACCAGTATGAGTACATGGCATTACATCAGTACCCGTCCCTCCACCAGTATGAGTACATGGCATTACATCAGTACCCGTCCCTCCACCAGTATGAGTACATGGCATTACATCAGTACCCGTCCTTCCACCAGTATGAGTACATGGCATTACACCAGTACCCGTCCCTCCACCAGTATGAGTACATGGCATTACATCAGTACCCGTCCCTCCACCAGTATGAGTACATGGCATTACTTCAGTACCCGTCCCTCCACCAGTATGAGTACATGGCATTACATCAGTACCCGTCCCTCCACCAGTATGAGTACATGGCATTACTTCAGTACCCGTCCCTCCACCAGTATGAGTACATGGCATTACATCAGTACCCGTCCCTCCACCAGTATGAGTACATGGCATTACATCAGTACCCGTCCCTCCACCAGTATGAGTACATGGCATTACATCAGTACCCGTCCCTCCACCAGTATGAGTACATGGCATTACACCAGTACCCGTCCCTCCACCAGTATGAGTACATGGCACTGTGTGTGACACTCTGCAGGTCCCCAACACAACGCACTCATCCAGCGTCATTCAACCCAGAAGACTGAGGACATCTTGTGGCAGAGAAGAGGTACTTTCAGGGGAAGAGTACCAGAGAGGAGGCGAGAGGTGAATACTGCAACTAAGGAATTTCTAATATTATACAATGGTGGGACCTTTTTTTTTTTTTGTTAACTACTTCAATACCGGGCACTTTCACACCTTCCTGCCCAGGCCAATTTTCAGCTTTCAGAGCTGTCACTTTTTAAATGACAATTGCGCGGTCATCCATCACTGTACCCAAACTACATTTTTATCATTTTGTTCTCACAAATAGAGCTTTCTTTTGGTGGTATTTGATCACCTCTGCGGTTTTTATTTTTTTCTAAACGAATAAAAAAAGACCAAAAATTTTGAAAAAAAATAAAGTTTTTTTGTTTCTGTTATAAAATGTTGTAAATAAGTAAGTTTTCTCCTTCACTGATGGGCACTGATAAGCTGCACTGATATGGCGGCACCGATGAGGTGGCACTGATCAACGGCACTGCTGGGCATTGATGGCTGGCACTGATAGATTTAACTGATAGGCATCATTGGCAGGCATTTTTCTTTGGCACTGATTGGCATTTCCCTGGTGGTCCAGTATGGTGGCCATCCCTGGTGGTCCTGGCGGCATCCTGGTGGTCTGCACTGATAAACAATCAGCACAGACCCCCCGTCAGGAGAGCAGCTGATCGGATTTCCTCTACTCACATTTGTCAGACACGAGTGAGGAAAAGCCAAACAACAGCTCTTCCTATTTACATCGTGATCAGCCGTGATTGGACACGGCTGATCACGTGGTAAAGAGTCTCCGTCAGAGACTCTTTACCTAGATCGGAGTTGTGTTGTGTCAGACTGACACCCCGCAACAACGATCCTGGCGGCTTCAATCCTGAAAGACATCGGTCAGGATATCGCAACCACTTTGCCGATGTCATTTTGTTATATGGCGGGCGGCAAGTGGTTAAAGCACTTGGCTACACTGAAGTAGGTTTTAAAATTGAGATAGGGTGGATGTGGTATTGTGCTGCACCTTTTTTTTTTTTTAAAGGGCTCCATTTGCAACCTGTGGTGCCAACACAATACAAGTCATCACATAGTGCAGATCCTAGGCATAGTGCACAGAGCCAATCAGAGTGGCTCTGTGCCTTGTGATTTCCAAATAGAGGCGATCACAAATGAGAAACTACTACGGTTTATATTGGAGAGCCATCCCCTTCTTCTCACAATGGTGAAAGGAGAATTTTATGAACAGAGGGGTCCTAGAGGGGGATACATAGCAGCAGATTCAAGGTTGGGGGGGGGGGGGGGTTGATACATTTTAAGCCTCTCACCCCCTCCCCCTACATGTCATCTCCATCCCATCATGTGACTTGTATAATACCCTCCTCTTTGTATGACCTGTGTGTGTGTGTGTATATATATATATATATATATATATATATATATATATATATAAATAAAAAATGTATCTAGTGCACCATTACCAAGTTCCATGATTTAACCCCCTTAATACCAGCAAATTTATTTATTTCTAAAACACTGGGGCAAAAATACGATCACCTTGGGGTGCTTACTTTCCAAAATGAGGTCGATTGCGGGGTGTTCACATCATCCTCACATTTTTATTTGTAATATTTTATAACCGAAAAGGAAACAGATTTTTTTTTTTTTTTTACCTTTATACAATAAAAATAAACAATGGTTGTTAAATACCACCAAAAAAATAATTAAAATTTATTTGGGTAGCAGTGTTGGATGACCAAGTTATTGTCAAACTGTCACAGCACCGAAAAACGGCCTGGAAATGTATAACGGACTCTCTCACTTCCTGTATTGTCTATGGGACAGGAAGTGAAAGTGATATTCAACCTAAACCCAAAATGTAATATATTGCAGCTTTCCAATCAGTAGATGTGGTGGCAGCACTCGTTTTCTTTGGCTTTTTTTTTCCCAGTCTTTGAGTTCACCTGGTGATCTGGCCAGTAACACACAACTCTGGAGGAATGAACACAGGGGGCACAGCAGTCCTTTCAGTCCGGGGGGGGGGTTAGTGAGATGCATTAGCAGATTTAGATACACTAACAAAATGAAGCCGAACTCCAGCTCACACTTTATAGTCCATTACAGCATACACTTTTATTGTGTTCCTTTTGGGATAAAAGGTTTTACATGAATAAATAAAAGCTGACCATTTTAACCACTTCCGGACCACCTTCCGCACATTTACTGCGGCTCGGCTGCGTGAAAACGACGTACCTGTACATCACTTCGGGCAGTCGCCTCTGGGGGCAAACGTGCCGATTGGACAGAGGGGGAGCCAATCAGCAGGTCAGGCTGGCGCGATTGTCCGTCGGCCATCCACGATTGTTCCCCAGAGAGGAAGAACAGCGATCTGCCTATGTAAACAAGGCAGATCGCCGTTCTGACGGGAGAACACGGTGATCTTGTGTTCCTGCTAAGCAAGAACATGGATCTCTGTGTTGTCCCAGTTAGAGCAATCCCCACACAGTTAGCAAGCACCCCCTAGGGCGATGATGGTGAACCTTGGCACCCCAGATGTTTTGGAACTACATTTCCCATGATGCTCATGTACTCTGCACTGTAGTTGAACATGGATTAGTGACCGTGACTGTAGTTGAGCATCATGGGAAAAGTAGTTCCAAAATATCTGGGGTGCCAAGGTTCCCCATCACTGCCCCAGGGACACATTTAACCCTTTGATCACCCCTGATGTTACCCCCTTCCCTGTGAGTGTCATTAGTACAGTGACAGTGCATATTTTTAGCACTGATCACTGTATTAGTGTCAGGTGTCCGATTTGTCCATCGCAATCCCACTAAAAATCGCTGAAAAAAAAAAAAGTCCATGAATCTATTCGCATAGTTTGTAGACGCTATAACTTTTGTGCAAACCAAATAATATACGCTTGTTGGGATTTTTTTTTACCAAAAATATGTAGCAGAATACATATTACCCTAAACTGAGGAAGAAATTCGTTTTTTTACATTTTAATTATTATTGAATATGTATTATAGCATAAAGTAAAAAACATTGTTTTTTTAAAAAAATTGATGCTCTTTTTTTGTTGATAGCGCAAAAATAAAACAACGCACAGGTGATAAAATACCACCAAAAGAAAAAAACTCTATTTGTGGGGGAAAAAAAAAAAAAGGACGTGAAAACTTTCTTGGGTACAGCGTCACACGACCGCACAATTGTCAAAGCAACGCAGTGCTGAATCGCAAAAAAAATGGCCTGGTCATTAAGGGGATGAAACCTTATGGGTAATCACCCCTGTCAGCATTAAATGGTTTGTCTCATCCATGTAAATTGACACATTCAGTACAACGAAAAACAACAGACTTGCTGGATCACCAGATGTGGTGGCTGCATTAGTTTTCTTTCCTTTGTATGTGAATACAGACTTGTACTCTCACTTCCTGTCCCAATGGGTACACAGATGGCAGAAAAAAAAAAAAAAAAAACAGACAGAGGGTTCTAACCCTCACTTTATGCAAAATTAAAAAAAAAAAAAGTGAGTAGTGTGCATGAAGCTAACAACCTAGCCAAATATTTAACCATTTGCCTACAGGGCACTCACACCCCCCTCCTGCCCAGGCCATTTTTCAGCGCTGTCGGATTTTGAATGACAATTGCGCGGTCATACAACACTGTACAAGAACAATTTTTTTTTTTTTTTCTTCAGATAGAGCTTTCTTTTGGTGGTATTTAATCACTGCTGTTTTTTTTTTTTTTAACAAAATAAGAAAAAAAAAACCAAACATTTTGGAAAAAAAAAAAGTAGGCTGAACTGGTGGGCATGGATGAGGCGCCACTAATATGCCGCACTTCTGGGCACTGATAGGCAGCACAGATAGGTGGTACTGATGGGCGACACTGACTGGCATCGCTAATGGGCACTGATTGGTGACACTTGTGGGCACTGATTGCTGGCATTGGTGGGCACCGATTGGTGACACTATATTGTAATCAGTGCCCGGATTACATTCCTATACGTTCCCCTGCGTGGAGATGCCGCTGATCGGCTTTCCTCGGCACACACACTGTCAGTGTGAGGCGAGGAGAGCCAATTACCCGCATCTCTGTGTTTACATGTGACCGGCTGTGATTGGACACAGCTGATCACATGGTTAAAGAGCCGCGGATGCGGCTCTTTACACAGATCGAGGTTGCGCCGTGTCCTAGCAACACGGCGCCATTGCCGCTCGGGCACACGTCAGCGGGCGTTCTGGGATGCCGTCATATGATGTAGTCCCAGAATGAGAACCACACCACCCCGCCATCATTTGACAGCAGGCGGCAACTAGTTTAAAGTGTAACTCCACTTTTGTTGAGAAAAAAAAAAAAAAACATTCCTCCCTGGGTGATCTATGTACATCTATGTACATTACAAGGATTATAACAACCTTTGTTGCAGATTCCTACCTTTTGTTATTGTGAAGTAATCCATGTGTGTTTGTCTGTGCCTCTGTACTGAGTGGGTCTAATGGGAGGGGTTTCATAATTAACTGTCAGGTGTGCAGCTGCAGGGCACTAATGAGGAAATCTGCTGGGCCTGCATCCCTTTAGACATGCTCCTATTGAAAAGTATCTCTCCAAAAATGAGATTTTTGTTGCAGGGGATGCCTGAAATCTGACTTGTATCTTAGGCAGACTTCTGGGAAATTTGTGAGCCAATCACACAAGCAGGAAATGATGTTTCTGGGGAGTGGTCAGTACATTCTGTGTACAGAACAATTCTATGTAGACATTGCAATGTATTCTCAGAAAATTACAGTGGCTGCAGATTGAAAAGGAAAGGTCATTTTTAATAACATTCAATTACAATATGATTAGTGTCACAATTATATGTGCTATATTATTTTTTCTTTATTTGCTATTTTATTTCCCCCCCCACGAAAGTGGAGTTACCCTTTAATGTAAATGTTATTAGTGTATGATTTATCTGTGCCAGTGTTTCTCAATTCCAGTCCTCAAGTCGCACCAACAGGTCATGTTTTCAGGCTTCCCATTATTTTGCACAGGTGATTTGATCAGTTTCACTGCCTTAGTAATTACCACAGCCGTGTCATCTGAGGGAAATCCTGAAAATATGACCTGTTGGTGCGCCTTGAGGACTGGAGTTGGGAAAAGCTGATCTATGGGAAGCAGGGATCTAGGAGGAGATTGCTGAGCGATGACTATGAAGACGAAGATCACACAACTCGTTACTTTATTTAAACAATCATAAATAACAGATCCCAGAAGAAGAAGGTGCCGGGGTGAGGAGGAGAGGTCTCCGCTGGTCCCAGTGTATCACATAAATATACATATAAGTCAAGGTTTCATTGCTCAGGTATCTTGGTAATGTAAAAGAAGAGGATCACCCAAGGTGGAGGCCTTCACATGAAGTCTTCAGAACGGACAGACTCCCTCCCGATGTCACCCCCCCCCATACAGACAACAATGTACAGTCTCTAAAATATGGACTAATATCAGAAATAAAATACAGAACTAAAAACGTCTCAATAGCCTGAAGACAGGATTCTTGGTGCTGGTTGGCAGGGGCTTCAGACTGTATTTCACTGAAATGGTCTAAGACATATCGGCAGGAAAGTGTCGGTGAAGACAAATTATTTATTATTTTTAAAAAGGTCAAGTCCACCCTGAAGAGAATTTGAAGACTGATGGACCGAGTTCAACAAACTGGCTTCTGCGGCACGGAGATCTTCCGGATCCTCAGCCTCTCTTGCTATAAAAAGAGTCTCACTCCTCGCGGTGCACAGCGACTACAACACACGAGCCAAGAACTCAGCAGATCTCATCATAAAGAAGCCAGTGTGCGATTCAGTCCACCAGTACCAAAAATGTTAGATTCGGGTGGACTGACCCTTTAAAGTATATGTAATCTGTACAGGTTTGTGGGAACGTTCCTCAGGAGTGAGCCGATGAATGGTCTGGGGTGGGGTGGGATGGTCACAGAAGGGAGACACGACCGCGGAACGCTCAGCGAACCATGTACTCGTTCCTCTTGTTCAGCCGCACCTGGCAGAAGGACCAGCCGCCCACCACCACGTAGATGGCGGCGGCGATGAAGCAGTTATAGGAGACTTGCTCGTACAAGGCGTACATCTTCTTGGGAGGGGTTGGGCTGTAGGAGAGGATCGAGAGATTAATCACAACTCTACTCAAACCTTTTCTCCTCATTTCATTGCTCAGACATGGAGCCGTTCCATACTTACTCTTCAAAGAGATCACTTTCACTGAATGGGACGTCCTCAATGAGAACGGCAGAGTGGATGTTAAAGAAAATTCCCAACAGGACCTGGAATATAAAAAAGCAAGTTCATGTGTCAGTGATGAGGAACAACAAAAAAACATCTCAAGCTCCTTGAAAAAGATACAATCCCTTTTTAGGCTCCTTTTTAGGCTCCTTTCACACTTGTGCGACCCGATTTTGCCGCGACTCCGGGCAGGTCAGATTGAAATGAACCTCTCCTCCTATTTGGAAGCCACAGGTGCCTGGCACTGCATATAGCAATGAAGTTTTTGAGAAAAATTCAGCCGCACCCCAAAAATTAGCCTTTATTTGTTAAAAGGAATCAAAAAATACATGCCTCTGCAGAAAGGACAGGAGAGCTGATGCGTTTCACACTAACAATGCCTAATCTTAGCTATGATTAAGCACCGATAGATGAGCTGACGCGTTTCACACTATCGGTGCTTAATCACAGCTAAGATTAAGCACCGTTTGATACGCGTCAGGCTCTTCTGTCTGTTCTGCTGTGGCATGTATTTTTTTATTCCTTTTAATAAAAGGCTAATTTTTGGGAGTGCGGCTGTCCAGAATTTTCCTCAAAAACTTAATTGACGCAATGCCTGTGTCTATGGACCTCGAGTCGCATCAAAGTCAGACCAAAAAGGAGTGCAGGGACTTCTTTGAAGTCGCACGGATATGAATGGTACTCATTGGAAATCATGGGATGCGACTTTGCAGTGCCAAGTCGCAGGACAAAGTCGCACAAGTGTGAAAGGGGTCTTAACGAGTTAACCACTTCAGATCGGGGCCTTTTCTGCCACTCTTTACATATAACAATCAGTATTTTTTTTGCTAGAAAAGGACTTGGAACCCCCAAACATTTTTTTTTTAGAGAATAAACTGGTGGGTTTTCCATTTTTTTAGGTCACACTGTAATACGACTAAAACAACTCAGATGACTAAAATACAACTAAAACGGAATTTTAGTCAAAAGACTATGGGGGAGATTTACTAAAACTGGTGCGCTGAGAATCTGGTGTAGCTGTGTATGGTAGCCAATCAGCTTCTAATTTCAGCTTTTTTTTTTTTAATTATGCTTTGGTAATAAAACCTGGATGCTGATTGGTTTCTATGCAGAGTTGCACTAGATTTTGCACTGTCCAGTTTTAGTGAAAACCCCCCTATGACTAAAACTAAATTGAAATTTGATGTCAAAATGAACACTCTGCTTACATGGAGCTGAAAAACCTGGTCAGACCACTGGCATGATAGATAAAGATATAAACTATCTATAACGCTCCATTCATCTATACAAATGAGATGATAGAGATGATAGAAATATATATCTCCCCCTCTCTCTTATATATCAAAATATAATATAATATAATATAATATAATATACATACACACATACATACACACATACACACACACATACACACTTGCTCTGTGCACTGGTGTGCAGTCATGTTAGAACATGAAGGGGCCATCCCCAAACTGTTCCCACAAAGTTGGGAGCATGAAATAGTCCAAAATGTCTTGGTATGCTGACGCCTTAAAGTGATTGTAAAGTCTCTTTTTTTTTTTTTTTTTTAAAGCAAACCGGTCATACTTGCCTTCTCTGTTGCAGTGGATTTGCACAGATTAGCCCAGATCTTCCTCTTCTCAGGTCCCTCTTCTGCGCTCCTGGCCCCTCCCTCCTGGTGAGTGCCCCCACAGCTTGCTATGGGGGCACCCAACCTGAGCTTCAGCTCCCTGTGTCCACTCAGACGCGGAGCTGCCGTTCGGCCCCGCCCCCTCTCTATCCTGATTGGCAATCAAAGTCAGTTAGCCAATCAGGAAGAAGAGTCCCGGACAGCCGAGGGAATTGTGGACATAGATGGGACTCAGGTAAGTATTAGGGGGGCTGCTGCACACAGGTTTTTTTTTTTTTTTTATCTTAAAGTGCAGGGCCACCCTAAAATTAAAAATAGCATTATAATTCTAAAAAAAAATAAAAAAAAAAACATTTGAAAAAAAATGTTTAACTTACCTGAAACCCCTGTTAGACAGTCTTCCTAATCTGCCTCTTCCTACTCTGCGGCGCTTCCTCCTCTTCAGTGAGCGGACCCGTTGCCTTCTGGGAAGTGTGTGCGTCCCAAGAAACAACGGGGCCATTTACAAAGCGCAGCGCGACTCGAGCATGCGCAGTAGGAAACGGGCAGTGAAGCCACAAGGCTCCACTGCCAGTTTCCCTTAGTTAGGATGGAGGTATCGACGGATCGGCCCGGGGGGGGGGGTGGGTTGCGACATTGCGGGCACCCTGGACAGGTAAGTGTCCTTATTAAAAGTCAGCAGCTGCAGTGTTTGTAGCTGCTGACTTAAAAAAAAAATCACGGCCGGAACCCCCCTTTAATGCATCTTCTGCCTTTACAACCACTTTAAGACCCCTCTTACACCAGGGCCACCCATGCGTTAGCGCTAAAGCGCCACATGTTTTAGTGGCGCTTTAGCGCTGTTTAGGCGATGCTTTTCAGCCACTAGCGGGGTGCTTTTAACCCCCACTAGCGGCCAAAGAAGGGGTTAAAAACGCCCATGTTGTGGGACTTCCAAAGTCCTGCCCATTGATTGCAATGAGCAGGGACATTTTGGGAGTGGTGTATACAACGCTCCCAAACCGCCCCAAAGATGCTGCTAGCAGGGCTTTTTCTAACATCCCGCAAGCGCACCGCCTGGGTGAGAAAGCATTCAGGCTTTCACATTCAGGCGGCATGGGAGGCGCTTTTCAGGCACTATTTGTAGCGTTAAAACACCTGAAAACTGCCTCAGTGTGAAAGGGCTCTTCGAGTTCCCTTCACTGGAACTAGGGGGTCAACCCCAACCCCTGAAAAACAATCCCACATCATAATCCCCCTCCACCAAATCATATGGACCAGTGCACAAAGCAAGGTCCATAAAGACATGGATGAGCGAGTTTGGGGTGGAGAAACTTGACTGGCCTGCACAGAGTCCTGACCTCAACCTGATAGAACACCTTTAGGATGAATTAGAGCGGAGACTACGAGCCAGACCTTCTCGCCCAACATCGGTGCCTGACCTCACAAACGCTCTTCTGGAAGAATGATCAAACATTCCCATAGACACACTCCTAAACCTTGTGGACAACCTTCCCAGAAGAGTTGAAGCTGTTATATCTGCAAAGGGGGGGCCAACTCAATATTGAACCCTACAGATGAAGACTGGGATACCATTAAAAGGTCATGTAAAAGGCAGGTGTCCCAAAATATATATATATATATATATATATATATACACACACACACACACACACACACACACACACACATCAATGTTGCTGTTCAATAAAACACATTTACGTGACAAGTGAAAGGCAGAAGCTTCTGTTTTGGGTACAACATCCTTTCCCCGGTCAGTAAACCGCCCCGATGTGCTCTCCTACCAGTCCCAACCAGAGTGTAGCGCCCCCTGCCTGTGTGTGACCAGCAGGTGGTGTTTGTATATACACAGAGGCTGCTTACTGTATACACACCCCTACATCCCCTCCCCCATAACACTGCGTCTACAACCAACATACTCCAAATAATCCCGTCCTGACAAACCAGCAAGTCTGTCTAAAGCCAAAACACAACTTTTTATATACTGAAGCTTACAAGCTGCATTCATTTTCCTGTTTATATTTTTATTATAATAAAAAGCACATAGTTAATAGTTATATTATTAAAAAAAAAAAAGAAAATTATATACACACAATATATATAAAAATTGTTTTTTTTTTATTCTGATAGTTATTCTTTCAACCAGCAACACACTTCCTGTTCTAAGGTGACAACGCTCACTCACTGTACCGTATGGAGGAAAAAGCGTTGTCACTAGTGATGCACCAATATATCAGCCGCCGAAAATTGTGGGCCGAAAATAGGGTTATCTGCATTTTGCCGCTAAAAAAAGAAGGTGGCGGTAATGTCTCCCGAAAAACTCACGCAATTTTTTCGAATTATTCATAGGTAATGTGACTCAAAAACCGCATCATGGGAGCGTTTTTGCCACATTTTCAATGCATTTTTTTATGGGGAGGTGCATTTTTTTTTTTAACTGAGCAGGATTTTTAACACCCCAACGGAACAGTGTGAAGACATACATTGAATTTAAAGGGAAACATTTTTATTGAGCTTTTTTTTTTTATGCAAAAGCACTTTAAAAACGGCTCAGTACGAAAGCAGCCTATTGGCCAAAAAGGATCTGACAATGACCAAAAATAAATTCACATTCATTTAAAATTCAACATATTAATATAAAAGTTGAAAAAAAAAAAAAAAAAATTTATATATATAAATTAGGGGTGCTGAAATCAATCGTTGCATCGATGCATTGCGATTCGGGTGTCCCCGATGCAGCATCGATGCATAAGGACCGGAAAATCGATTGTGGGTGACGTCATGACGTCTAGCCCCGCCCC
>JBBGZY010000940.1:4425000-4597514 GCA_037952925.1 Lithobates clamitans
CAGCCTGCAAAAACTCATTTCAGGGAGGTGACAATTCATGCCCCCCCCAATGAAATGCAGTCTATCAGTGTCCATCAGTGCCACCTCAACAGTGCCCACCAGTGCAACCCATCAGATCAACTTATCAGTGCCCCCTCATCCACCAGCACAGCCTCAGTGCCCCCCCCCCCCCCCAGCGCTCCTGGCTCCGTCCCGCCCCCTCCCCTGGCCACAGACAGTAGACAGAGCGTCCACCGCGCCCGTACTCCATTCAGCCCCCCAGGCTGCTCTGTCTACAGTCTGTGAGTGACAGGCCCAGCCGGGAGATCGCCCGGCGCTCGCGGGTGTCCGGGAGCCCGCAACCAAATGTGGGAGACTCCCACGAATCGCATGAGACTTGGGATGTCTTCTTAGCCGCTCTGTGTAATGGTTTTGCACAGAGCAGTTTGCAGCCCCCATCCTCCTCCTCCTTCAGGGTCCCTGTCAACACTCCTACCTTCAAGTACCCACCATGGCAAGCCATTTTCTCGGGTGGTAGTGGTGCAGGCTCAATCCCAAGCCGCACTGTGTGCATCTATTGCTGCACACAACGCAAGAGCTGCTCCATAGAACAGCAGCAGGAGAACTGCCTGCCGCTCTAATGCAGAGGAAGAGAGACAGCCGTGCCCCCCGCTCTCATGAGCAGCGCTGGACCGGCATAGGGCTCAGGTAGGTATTTAGGAGGGTCTAAATACCTACCTGAGCCTATGCATTAGGCTGGGTTCACACTGGTGTGATGCCAATTCAACAGTTGGTATGGCTGAGATTGCATCACATTCGGACCAAATTGGTACAGGACCTTTTTTTTTTGGTCCACACTGGAATCAGATGGACTGGGTGTCCACATCCATGCAATCTGATTCCTGTAATATTTTACAGTTCGCACTGCGAACCGATCTGGGGGCGTCATTAACTGTACATTGACACCGGCAGCGGGTCGCGGAGTCAGGTGCGATGTGGGAGCCGCATAGGATTCGCAAGATTTCCCACCTCACACCAGTGTAAACCGAGCCTAAAGGAAAACAAAAACTTTAAGTAACATTGACCCCTTAGAGCCAACGGGTGCCGGCCCCCTTAAAGGGTTTTACATGCCGGGAGGTGGGGCTTAAGGTCATGTGACTGCTGTGATTGCCTGTCGCGGCAGTCGCATGATCGGAAATCCTCCCAATCGCAAGGAGCGATCGTGAGTTTTCCATCAGTCGCCAGTAACTGTGCTAGGAGCGAGCAGGGTGCACGCTCTTGGAACAGCGCTGTTAGCAGCAATGCACACAAATATGCGGCACAGCCCTACCTACTACTGACCCCTGGGCACTTCTCTACTTACTACTGACCCCTGGGCACTTCCCTACTTACTACTGACCCCTGGGCACTGCCCTACCTACTACTGACCCCTGGGCACTTCTCTACTTACTACTGACCCCTGGGCACTTCCCTACTTACTACTGACCCCTGGGCACTTCCCTACTTACTACTGACCCCTGGGCACTTCCCTACTTACTACTGACCCCTGGGCACTGCCCTACCTACTACTGACCCCTGGGCACTTCTCTACTTACTACTGACCCCTGGGCACTTCCCTACTTACTACTGACCCCTGGGCACTTCCCTACTTACTACTGACCCCTGGGCACTGCCCTACTTACTACTGACCCCTGGGCACTGCCCTACCTACTACTGACCCCTGGGCACTTCTCTACTTACTACTGACCCCTGGGCACCTCCCTACTTACTACTGACCCCTGGGCACTGCCCTACCTACTACTGACCCTTGGGCACTTCTCTACTTACTACTGACTCCTGGGCACTGCCCTACTTACTACTGACCCCATGGCACTTCCCTACTTACTACTGACCCCTGGGCACTTCTCTACTTACTACTGACCCCTGGGCACTTCCCTACTTACTACTGACCCCTGGGCACTGCCCTACCTACTACTGACCCCTTTGCACTTCCCTACTTACTACTGACCCCTGGGCACTTCCCTACTTACTACTGACCCCTGGGCACTTCCATACTTACTACTGACCCCTGGGCACTTCCCTACTTACTACTGACCCCTGGGCACAGCCCTACTTACTACTGACCCCTAGGCACAGCCCTATCTACTACTGACCCCTGGGCATTGCCCTACCTACTACTGACCCCTGGGCACTTCCCTACTTACTACTGACCCCTGGGCACTGCCCTACTTACTACTGACCCCTGGGCACTGCCCTACCTACTACTGACCCCTGGGCACTTCTCTACTTACTACTGACCCCTGGGCACCTCCCTACTTACTACTGACCCCTGGGCACTGCCCTACCTACTACTGACCCTTGGGCACTTCTCTACTTACTACTGACTCCTGGGCACTGCCCTACTTACTACTGACCCCATGGCACTTCCCTACTTACTACTGACCCCTGGGCACTGCCCTACCTACTACTGACCCCTGGGCACTTCTCTACTTACTACTGACCCCTGGGCACTTCCCTACTTACTACTGACCCCTGGGCACTGCCCTACCTACTACTGACCCCTTTGCACTTCCCTACTTACTACTGACCCCTGGGCACTTCCCTACTTACTACTGACCCCTGGGCACTTCCATACTTACTACTGACCCCTGGGCACTTCCCTACTTACTACTGACCCCTGGGCACAGCCCTACTTACTACTGACCCCTAGGCACAGCCCTATCTACTACTGACCCCTGGGCATTGCCCTACCTACTACTGACCCCTGGGCACTGCCCTACCTACTACTGACCCCTGGGCACTGCCCTACCTACTACTGACCCCTGGGCACTGCCCAGAAAGCCGATGTTCCTGTGCACATTGCTGGACTGCATAGCAATTGCACTGTGTTCATTGGCCCTCCTCCCCCTGTACAATGCCCTCCTGAAACCCCATATGGTGTGTGTGACAGTAGGGCCCGTGGAACTCAGAATCCCTTGGAAAGTAGGGGATGTCCTTGTTTCAGCTCCCCATATACCTCTTAGGTCTAAGTCACCCTGTGCTATCCTGGCACAGGGTGAGTGAGAAAATATATCTTGGACTACTTAAAATGGGACAGTAATATTGGTCCACAATATCTCCCAGGATGTATGTAGAGACTATTATTGGTTTGTTTGATTCTGAACTCAACATGTTAATTGAGTGAGCTGATCACATTAGCCTCCAGGACTGGCTAGGAGACGAACTGTTGATGACTAGGCTGAGGAGGGGGGGAGATTGTTGTTTGTATTGATAATTGTAATTAGCTCCTGCTATTGTGTTTATACTACTGTGTGAAGCTCGGTGCCCACAAGTCTGTCCTACAGGTCATGTCTCTGAGTCATCTGGTCTGGGTAAATTTTTTAGTAAATTAGCTCATGTTAATTAGGTTAGCTTTGAGTTATCCTGCTGTATAAATTTGTGTGAGATCTCAAATAAAGAGTTAGTCCTGATGTACTCCAAGACTGGTGTTGTCTAGTTCTTGGGGGTTCCTATAGCCAGATCCATTGGACTCGTGTTCCAGAACTTAGGAAGCAGTATACTGATGGAAGCACTCAAGCGGAGTGTGGGACGTTCCGTGACAGTGTGCACTCTTGCATTCCCCTGAACCCTCCTTTACCATGCTCTCCTGCCCCCCAGTACACTGCCCTACCTACTACTGACCTCCGGGCACTGCCCTACCTACTACTAACCCCTGGGCACTGCCCTACCTACTACTGACCCCTGGGCATTGCCCTACCTACTACTGACCCCTGGGCATTGCCCTACCTACTACTGACCCTTGGGCACTGCCCTACCTACTACTGACCTCTGGGCACTGCCCTACCTACTACTGACCCCTGGGCATTGCCCTACCTACTACTGACCCTTGGGCACTGCCCTACCTACTACTGACCCCTGGGCACTGCCCTACCTACTACTGACCCCTGGGCACTGCCCTATCTACTACTGACCCCTGGGCATTGCCCTACCTACTACTGACCCCTGGGCACAGCCCTACCTACTACTAACCCCTGAGCACTGCCCTACCTACTATTGACCTTTGGGCACTGCCTTACCTACTACTGACCCCTGGACACAGCCCTACCTACTACTGACTCCTGGGCACCGCCCTACCTACTATATACACCGGTCAGAACTTAGAGCAGACAGCCAGGTCTGAAACTGGTTAAGCAAGTCGGTCTGCAGTACCAGTTCTGCCTTTATGATGGATTCCTGCATCAGACTTTTAATGGTGACCAATTACTCTCCAGACATGAAAAAATTGTGAATGAAAGTGAATGCCGTGTTTTTAGCTAAAGCTAACTTTTAAGGTAGGCTAAGTACAATGCATCCGGAAAGTATTCACAGAGCTTCACTTTTTCCACATTTTGTTATGTTACAGCCTTATTCCAACATGGATTCAATTCATTATTTTCCTCAAAATTCTACAAACCCCACAATGACAAATGTCAAAGAAGTTTGTTTGAAATAAAAAATGAAAAAAATCCCATGTACATAAGTATTCACAGCCTTTGCTCAATACTTTGGTGAAGCACCTTTGGCACCAATTACAGCCTCAAGTCTTTTTGAGTATGATGCTACAAGCTTGGCACACCTGTTTTTTTGCAGATTCTTCCATTTTTTTTTTGCAGGACCTCTCAAGCTCCATTAGGTTGGATGGGGAGCGTCGGTGCACAGCCATTTTCCGATCTCTCCCAGGGCTGTCTTTAAGGCAGGGCAAAAGGGGCAGCTGCCCGGGCCCGATCATTGTTGTGTGGCCCAAAGCAGTTGCCCCTTGAGCCTAATCTGCCTGAAAATAGTTGACAAGTGTGTTTGAGATGAGGCTTTGAATAGGAAAATCTGGATGCCGCACACTGGATAAAGTTGAAAACTTGTCTTTATTATAAAGATGGGATCATCAGAAATACAAGACAATCATGCAGGATGTACAGGATCAGCTGACGCGTTTCGCACTCGGAGCTGAGTGCTTACTCATAGCTCATATTACTGAGTAAGAACTCAGCTCAGAGTGCGAAACGCGTCAGCTGATCCTGTACATCCTGCATGATTGTCTTGTATTTCTGATGATCCCATCTTTATAATAAAGACAAGTTTTCAACTTTATCCAGTGTGCGGCATCCAGATTTTCCTATTCAAAGCCTCGTTCTACTTAGCATTTAGTCAGCACCTGGGACTCTTCATCTCTGAAAGCTTCACATCAACTCCACACCTGGGTCCGTGTCCACCTGAGCGGTGAAACACCCTCTTTGCTTCGTTTGCATCTAAGAATATAAGTGTATTTAGGATGTTCCAAGAAAATGTTGGCCGGGGGTCCAATCAATATTAAAGGTTCAGTCCAGAGCACTCTGGAGCAGGTTTTCATCAAAGATGTCTCTGTAGATTGCTGTGTTCATTTTTCCCTCAATCTTGACTAGTCCCCCAGTTCCTGAGGCTGAAAAACATCCCCATAGCATGATGCTGCCACCACCATGCTTCACTGTAGGGATGGTATTGGTCAGGTGATGAGCGGTGCCTGGTTTCCTCCAGACATGATGCTTGCCATTCAGGCCAAAGAGTTCAATCGTTGTTTCATCAGACCAGAGAATCTTGTTTCTCATGGTCAAGAGTCCTTCAGGAGCCTTTTGGCAAACTTCAAGCGGGCTGTCATGTGTCAATGTTCATTACTAAGGGGCGGCTTCCGTCTGGCCACTCTACCATACAGGCCTGATTGGTGGAGTGCTGCAGAGATGGTTGTTCTTCTGGAAGGTTCTCCTCTCTCCACAGAGAAATGCTGGAGCCCTGTCAGAGTGACCTTCGGGTTCTTGGTCACCTCCCTGACTAAGACCCTTCTTCCCCAATAGCTCAGTTTAGCATGGTGACCCGCTCTAGGAAGAGTCCTGGTGGTTCCAAACTTCTTTAATTTACGGATGATGGAGGCCACTGTGCTCATTGGGGCCTTCAATGCTGCAGATATTTTTCTATACCATTCCCCAGATCTGTGTCTCCATACAATCCTTTCTCGGAGGTCTACAGACAATTCCTTGGACTTCATGGCTTGGTTTGTGCTCTGACATGCACTGTTAACTGGGGGATCTTATATAGACAGGTGTGCGCCTTTCCAAATCATGTCCAATCAACTTAATTTATCACATGTGGACTCCCCATCGAGTTGTAGAAACATCTCAAAGATGATCAGTGGAAACAGGATGCGCCTGAGCTCAATTTTGAGTGTCATGGCAAAGGCTGTGAATACTTACTGTATGTATGTATGTGATTTTTTTGTTTTTTATGTTTAATACATTTGCAAAGATTTCAAACAAACTTCTTTCATGTTGTCATTATGGGATATTGTTTGTAGAATTTTGAGGAAAATAATGAATTTTATCCATTTTGGAATAAGGCTGTAACATAACAAAATGTGGAAAACGCGAATCGCTGTGAATACTTTCCGGATGCACTGTATGTATTTTTACAGTGACGTTAGTTTTATTCAATTTTTCTAAGCTTTCTTTGTGTGGTCTTTTATTGGGGACTCCCTAGTTAATTTCTAGGAAATAAAAAAAAAGGGTGCCACACCCCAGTGATCTTTGACCTCTTCCATGTTGTTTAGGTAGAGCTCAAAAGGTTGCCTACCCCTGGTTTAAAGTATAAAGGCGGGCGCATTTAACCCTTTTTCGACTGTTAGCAGGGGTTAAAAGCGCCCCGCTAGCGGGCGAAAAGGGCTGCAAAAACAACGGTAAAGCGCCACTAAAAATAGCTTTCCCGCCGACGCCCCAGTCTGAAAGTAGCCTAACGGTCAGCCTTTCAAGTCCTCATGGGACTTGTAGTTCCACAACAGCTGGAGGGCTGCCAGTTTGACACCTGTGGTAGCACTCCTATTAGGTTTTTATTTCTGTCTGTGACCCTCTCTATTAGGGAGTTTCACCCTCTTTATTTGTCCTGTGTATTATTACTGAAAGTAAAAGAAAGGGAAAATCTTCCAATGGGGACACTAGTTCTGGTGACCTGGGGGTCCCGAAAAGATTGTTAATTTGCAGGGATTTCCTCTCACTTCCTATTTGGTTATAGGACAGGAAGTGAAGGGAAATCTCCCCAATGAGACACAGATGGCAAACATAAACTGTACAGGGGTTATAACCCTCCCTTACTCTTAAATGAAAAAGAAAAAAAAAAGTTTTGCCTATAGTTCTACTTTAATTTGAATTGTATGACTAAGGGGCTGTCAAGCCCTGTATGTGATAGTAGATGTTTGGTGACAGGTCTATTGGACCCCTAATGCCTCCTCTGTATGTTTTCAAGCTTGGCTCCCACAGGACCAAGGAAAGTCCATGACACCCATGGAGATGGATTAGAACACTTGTCAGTTTTTATTGCAGTCTACAGTATATCCCCCATTAAAGCGGAGTTCCACCCAAAAAGGGAACTTCCTCTTTAAAGGGAAAGTGACCCCCTGACGTGCCACATTTGGCATGTCATTTTTTCGGTGGGGAGCGGATACCCTCTTTTTAGAGGGTTCCAGCTCCCACTTCCTCCTGGCGCCCCGTGTCACAGGAAGAGAGATCACCTCTCCCCCCTCCCTTTCGGCAATCATCCGGGACACGTCACAGGTCCCAGAAGATTGCCCGGCCAGTCACAGCGTGCTGCATGGCTCGCGCATGTGCAGTGCGCGCCCGGCTGTGAAGCCACAGCCGGGCGCCCACAGTGACAATGCCGGCGCCGCAGAGAGGAGGGGGAGACGAGCGGAGCTTCGTTCCCCCGCATCCCTGGACCCTGGGACAGCTAAGTGTCCGATTATTAAAAGTCAGCAGCTGCAGTATTTGTAGCTGCTAACTTTTTTTTTTTTTTTTTAAGCGGAACTCCGCTTTAAGGAGATTTGCCCTCTCTATTTGTCCAGTTTCCCATGATCATTGAAAGTAAAAGAAAAGCCCAAATTTTGGGTTGTTTCCAGAAAAGTAGTGGGAAAATCTTCCAAAGAGGACACTAGTTCTGCGGACTTGGGGGTCACCAAGGGATTTCCTTAATTTGCAGGAATTTCCTCTCACTTCCTGTTTGGCTAGGAGACAGGGAGTTATGGGAAATCTCCACAATGGGACAGAGATGGCAAAAAAAAAAACTGACAGGTGTCCTAACACTCCCTTAATCCAAAATGCACCTTGCAGTCACTAGTGGAATCGAGGCCTTCCTCTAGCCACGCCTGCTAAATTGAGTCAGCAATCCCATTAAAGTAGTACTAAAGTCTAAACATTTTTTTTTATTTTTTAACCCAATGTCTCCTCTGCTATACATTTGATCTCCATCCTGTCTCTCTATGGGACCTGTATATTAACCCCTTCGTCTCCATGCTTCCACTGTATGTGAGCTGTACATTAAAAGAGAAGTATGTTTTTTTATTTTTTTTTTCCAGAATCATACTTGCCTAGGTGGATGCAGCATCGGTCCCCCGACTTCTCTAAGACTGAGAGCCGAGCGATCAAACACCACAAATCGCTCGTTTCTCACAGCTCTCCAACATTCAGTCCCCGGCTCTCTGCTATGCGCCCCCCGTGCTCACTGGAGCGCTGAGCTGTGGAGGGGGGCGGGAGCAGAACGAACTGCACTCCTGTGACCCACAGGAGAAGTACAGCCAGACGAGCTTTGGTTATAAGACCCCTTACACACTGAGGCACTTTACAGGCGCTACAGCGCTAAAAATAGTGCCTGTAAAGCGCGGTGCCCATTGAAATCAATGGGCAGCTCCACCGAACCCTTTTAAAACTACAGTAAAGCGCTGCTAAAAATAGCAGCGCTATACCCCTGACGTCCGGGCGCTGTGAGTGTGAATGTGCCCTAAGTCTGCTTTAAGCCGGGTTCACACTTATGCAAATTGGATGTAAGTTTCTCTGCATCCAATTCACATGACAGGAGAGTGTGACCAGATTGAAATAGAGCCGGTTCACACATTTTCGAGAAGAGAAGGAGAAGGGTCCTGTGTGTGTGCTGTTTCTGGTCCAAATTCAGGCAAAAATTTGGACCCGATTCGCCCCTGAAACAGAGAACATGGATGCAGGGACACCATCAAGGGGGTACAGCTGACACAACTGTAAGGGGCCCCTGGGCCAGAAGAAGGCAGGACGGGTGAAGGGGAGCCGTGTTGTGCACTATAGAAATGATCTTGCAGCTACTGCTGCTCTGTGTCATTGAGCTCAGACATTGAGCTCTTTACTGTCACCTCTGGCTACTATGTGCATGTGCACCCCTCGTGTGAGCTGCCTGTACTGTGCGCTCCTCTGCATCAACAACATGTCAGCTTTGTGAAAACAAGCTGGGACTAGGTAGGAAGATTTCCTTTACAAGTAGGGGCTGTGAAGGAAAGGGAGGGGGGCTGTTTGTGTACAGGAAGGGGCCAGAGGCTTGTGTGTTTACAGATTTGTGTATGTGTGGGGCTGACATTTTATATATATATATATATATATATATATATATATATATATATATATATATATATATACATATACACACACACACAGGTGGGGGGGGCTGACATATATACAGGTGTGAGGGGCTGACATATATACAGGATTGCGGAGGGGGGGGGGACTGAGTGTGAGGTGGCCGGTGCGTGGATTCAGTGGGATGACCCGTGAGCAAACCCTGGGAAATGTTAGTGGTCAGGCTCCGGGGGGGCCCAGGCCTAAAGCTGTGCAAGGGGCCCAAAAGTTTCTGATGGCTGCCCTGCATGGACACACCGGACCCCCTGCAGCGAGCCGCTCAGCTAATACTGTGAACCCAGCCTTAAAGTGATACGAAAGTCTCAGTTAGGTTCTCTTTAAAAATTACCTGCTCTGTGCAGTCGTTTTGCACAGGGCAGCCCAAGCTCCTCCTCTTCTCGGGTCACTTGCCAGGGCTTCTGGCCCCTCCCCCCTGCCAAGTGACCCCACAGCAAGCAGCTTGCTATGGGGGCACCCGAGTCGAGCCACTGCCCTGCGTGTCCATTCAGACATGGAGCTGCAGTTGGGCCTCGCCCCCTCTCTCTCCCCATTGGTCCACTGACTGATCGGCCGTCAGGGGCGTAACTACCACCATAGCGACCCATGCGGGCGCTATGGGGCCCGCAGCCGAGTGGGGCCCAGTGAGGATAAGAGCACCGCCGGCACAGTCTCCCAGCCAGGGGAAGAGAGAGGAAAGGAAGAGGCGAGCTGTCCGTATCAGCAGAGAGCTGAATTGCCCAATGTAATAGCTTTCATTAGAACTTCCAGTGTTCCCGGGGCTCACGTCACATAGCTCCACCTTTTGGCCCGGTGCCTTTGATAGACAGAACGCCGATCCAATGCGGGACATGTGACGTCATCAAAGGCGTCGGGCCAAAAGGTGGGGCTATGTGACGATGAGCCCCGGGAAGACAGGAAATTCAAATGAAAGCTATTACAGCGGGCAATCCTGCTCTCTGCTGATCCGGGTGGCTTGCCTCTTCCTCTGCATACGTGGGGCTGTATGGGGCACAGGCAGACCAGGCTGTATTGGGCACAGGTCACGCTGCATTGGGCACAGGTCACGGCTGTATGTAGGGCTTTTTGCAGGGGGGCCCCATACAACATTTTGCTATGGGGCCCTGCTATTTCTAGTTACGCCCCTGTCGGCCGTCTCAGCCAATAAGGAGGGAGAGTCTCGGGCAGCCAAGACACTCCTGCAACATCGCTGGAGGGAGATGGGCTCAGGTAAGTACTGGGGGGGGGGGGGGGGCGCTGCTGCACACAGAAGGTTTTTTTTTTAGATAAAAAGAAAAAAAAAACCTTCTGACTTTACAACCACTTTAACTTCATTTCCTCCTCCTCCCTGTATGACCCATGATGTGCGGTAATCTAATGCACCATTACTAAGCTCCATGTTTTAACCCCCTTAATATCAGTATGCTTCTCCATGTCCAAAAGATTGTGGCAAAGGTACGTCACTTCAGGGTATGTACTCTCTGAAAGAGGTCGTTTTGGGAGTGTTCATACTGTACAGGCAAATTTTCTTTAAAAACGGTTTCCCTTTCTGTTTTTGTTCATTTTTTTTTTTATAGTAAAAAAAAAAAAAAAAACCCAGGAGGTTTCTAAATACCACCTTAAGAAAGCAGGTTCTGTCTTGGACAAATTAAATAAAAATGTATTTGAGTACAGTGTTGCATGATGGAGTAATTGTCAAACTATCACGACACTGAAAATTGGCCTGGTAGTAAAAGGATATTATTATAGGTGGGTACTCAGGTAATTTAATAATAAAATTTCCCCAGGGCTAGGTATGGGCCCCCATAGACAATGGGATTTATCTTGTTTTATATTATTGCACAGCAGCCAAAGTGCAACAAATCGCAAAGGCATGACGAAGGACGAAGAATAGGGAGGCACAAGGTGACTGCAAATACTATTATTAAGCAACAGTGGTCCCCCAACCCCCAGGTACCAGTCCATGGCCTGTTAGGAACCAGGATGCACAGAAGAAATTCACATGGGAATAGAGCACGTCTGGTGAGCCTCATCGCTCCGGCAGCAGTGCATTCTCGGCTGCAGTAGGGGGCAGTGTGGTGCGTGAGTCAGAGCATCAGACACATGTTTTTTTTTTTTGTACAAACTTAATTTGAAGTGTACAACACGTACACTTCATTCATGGCAATGTACAGCTGCACTGCTGTACATTGGCATGTGATTTAACACTGTTGCACAATAAAATGCAGCAGTGTCTGCATTGTAGCACAGCCATAGGCTACGTTGCAGTGTGCAACGTTGACAGCCCGCACACTGTATGAATTAACCCCCAGCAAAGTCCATAAAAAAAAAAAATTAAAATGGTCTTCCACTAAACCAGTCCCTCGTGCCAAAAATGTTGAGGACCGCTGTTAGGCAAGAACACCTCTACCCCATATGTTCATGATACTGGATCACTTTACTTTACCCGATATACACAATGCTGGATGCAAAAAAAATTTTTTAAATCTGGGGAAGGTGCTTCTAGTAACCAACCATTTTTCATACTATAGAAGAATTAAACAAGTAATATATTTGTTACTAATTCCGAAACAGCACTACTTACAGTGGATATAAAAAGTCTACACACCCCTGTTGAAATGTCAGGTTTCTGTGATGTAAAAAAAAATGAGACAAATGTAAATTTTTTTTAGAACTTTTTCCACCTTTACTGTGACCTATAAACTGTACAACTCAATTGAAAAACAAACTGAAATCTTTTAGGGGGGGGGGGGGGTAAAAATAGAAGAACTAAAATAATGTGGTTACATAAGTGTGCACACCCTTTTAAAACTGGGAATGTAGCTGTGTTCAGAATTAAGCAATCACATTTAAACTCATGTTAAATATATGGACCCCTTATATATTTGAACATGTTGATCATATCCCCCCTCATTCTCCTCTTCTCAAGAGTGAATAAATTCAGTTCCTCTAATCTTTTCTCATAGCTGAGGTCCTCCATGCCTCTTATCAGTTTGGTTGCTCTTCTCTGCACTTTCTCCAGTTCCCTGATATCCTTTTTGAGAACTGGTGCCCAAAACTGAACTGCATATTTCAGATGAGGTCTTACTAATGATTTGTACAGGGGCAAAATGATCTCTCTCTCTCTGGAGTCCATACCTCACCTAATACAATAAAGGACTTTTCTCGCTTTGGAAACCGCAGCTTGGCATTGCATGCTATTATTGAGCCTATGATCTACCAAAACCCCCAGATCCTTCTCCACTATGGATTCCCCCAGTTGTACTCCCCCCTAGCATGTATGATGCATTCATATTCTTAGCCCCAAAAGTCCATAACTTTACATATCTCAACATTAAACCTTATCTGCCACATAGTTGCCCAATTAGACAGTGAATTGAGGTCGGCTTGTAAACTGGAGACATCCTGTAAGGACGTTATTTCACTGCTTAGCTTGGTGTCATCTGCAAAGACAGAAATGTTACTTTTGATCCCAGACCCTATATCATTTATAGATATATTAAAGAGTAAGGGTCCCAGCACTGAACCTCGGAGTACACCACTGATAACCTTAGACCATTCAGAGTAAGAATCATTAACCACTACTCTCTGAATTCTGTCTTTTAGCCAGTTTTCTATCCATTTACAAACTGATATTTCCAAGCCTGTAGACTTTACCTTACAAATGAGCTGCGTGTAGGGAACCGTGTCGAACGCTTTTGCAAAATTCAAGTATACCACGTCCACAGCCACCCCTCTGTCCAAGGTTTTACTTACCTCCTCATAAAAAGAAATCAGGTTTGTCTGACAACTTCTGTCTTTCATGAATCCATGCTGTCTGTTGCTTAAAATGTTTTTTTTTTCCCAGCAAGAACTTATCTATGTGGTCTTTTATTAAACTCTCCAATATCTTCCCGACTATAGAAGTTAAACTAACAGGTCTATAGTTACTTGGTAAAGACTTTGATCCCTTTTTTAATAAAGGCACCACGTTCACTCTGCGCCAATCCAGTGGTACAATTCCCATCATTAATGAGTCCCTAAAAATTAGATACAATGGCTTTGAAATTCTTTTAGGATCCGTGGGTGGATGCCATCCAGTCCAGGTGCTTTATCCACCTTTATTCTGTCTAAATAATTCTGGACCATATCACTTTTGAGCCACGCTCTTTTGTATACAGAGCTGAAGAATTCCCATTTCTGGTGTGTTGTAATCAATGCAAATATTACCTCCCAAAACCCTGGAGAGCAGCCCTCATCCTTGGAAAATTTGCTCTCTTGAAGTTAAGTGTTTTTATCTTTCCCCTATGTATCTCTTGCTTACAGCTAACATCAAATAAAATCATGTTATGATCACTGCTACCCAGGTGTTCCCTTATCTGAACATTAGTAACAAGCTCTGCATGGTTTGAGATTACTAGGTCCAACAGAGCATCATTCCTAGTTGGGGCCTCAATGAACTGGACCATAAAATTGTCCTGTAATAGGTTTATACATTTTTGCCCTTTAACTGTCCCAGCAGTGCCATTACTCCAGTCAATTTCTGGGTAGTTAAAATCCCCCATTATCACCGTCCCAGCCCTTGCAGCCCTTTCCATCTGTGCAAGGAGCTGAGTCTCCACCTCCTCGTTAACATTGGGTGGTCTATAACAAACTCCAATGATTAACTTTGAACTACGCACATCTATATGCAGTTCCACCCATAATGCTTCAGACTCATCACAGACTCATCACCCATCAATCAGGTCCTCTTTCACACTCGCTTTGAGATCACTTCTTACATAGAGACAGACCCCGCCACCTTTCCTTTTTACCCTGTCTCTCCGAAAGAGTGCATAGCCAGAAATATTAATCGCCCAGTCATGTGAGGATTGAAGCCAAGTTTCAGCAATACCGATTACATCATAGCTCTTCTCATGCACCAGAGCTTCCAACTCACCTATTTTGCTTGGGAGACTTCTGGCATTGGTGAACAAACACTTTAATGCATTATTGCATTTTGCTCTGGTGTTTTTAGTAGTACAAATGGCACTATAGTTTCCAATGGCTGTTTGCAACATGGGAACTTTCTTGTCACCTGCCATAACCCTCTCCCCATCTATCCCCATTCCACCCTCCATTAATGTGTGACCCCTAACTGACCTGTCTTCCCGATGTAATTCTAGTTCACCCTCCCCCCTCAATCCTAGTTTAAATACTCCTCCAGCCTTCCCATAAACCTCTCCCCCAGCACAGCAGACCCCCTTCCATTCAAGTGCAAACCGTCTTTAGCATATAGGTTGCACCCCAATGAAAAGTCAGCCCAGTGCTCTAGAAACCCAAATCCCTCCTCCCTACACCAGGTCTTTAGCCATGCATTCAGCTCTCTAATCACCCCCTGCCTTTCCTGTGTTGCGCATGGCACAGGCAATATTTCAGAGAATATCACCTTGGAGGTCCTTCCAAATCGCAGCCTAGTTCTTCAAATTGATTCTTAAATATCTGGCTGTGTGGTCCATGTGATAACAATCTCCCATATTCTTCATATGTCTGGGCTATGGGGTAGAGTGGCAAGACGGAAGCCTTTTTTTTACAGCAAGAAAAACATCCAAGTCCGTGCTAAATTTCACAAAAAACACATCTGAAGTCTCCCAAAAGTATGTGGGATAATTTGTTATGGTCTGCTGAAACCAAGGTTGAACTTTTTGGCCATAATTCCAAAATATGTTTGGCGCAATGTGAAGCATGGTGGTGGCATCATGCTTTGGGGCTGTTTTTCTTCAGCTGGAACAGCGGCCTTAGTCAAGGTAGAGGGAATTATGAACAGTTCCACATACCAGTCACTATTGGCACAAAAACCTTCAGGCTTCTGCTAGAAAGCTGAACATGAAGAGGAACTTCATCTTTCAGCATGAGAACGACCCAAAGCATACATCCAAATCAACAAAGGAAAGTTTTGGAATGGCCCAGCCAGAGCCCAGACTTGAATCTGAAAATATGTGGGGTGATGTGAAGAGGGCTGTGCACAAGAGATGCCCTCACAATCTGACAGATTTGGAGTGTTTTTTCAAAGAAGAATGGGCAAATATTGCCAAGTCAAGATGTGCCATGCTGATAGACTCATCCCCCAAAAAGACTGAGTGCTGTAATAAAATCAAAAGGTACTTCAACAAAGTATTAGTTTAAGGGTGTGCACACTTATGCAACCATATTATTTTGTTTTTGTTTTTTTTATTTTTACTTCCCTCCACCTAAAAGATTTCAGTTAGTTTTTTTATTGAGTTGTACAGTTTATAGGTCACATTAAAACGGTGGAAAAAGTTCTGCAATGATTTATCTTTGTCTCATTTCTTTACATCACAGAAACCTGACATTTTAACACCGGTGTGTAGACTTTTTATATCCACTGCAGGTTTCTCTAATGACAAAAGCCCAGAATAAAAAGGAAGACGACTGTGCTACATAACATTTTTATTGTCAAAATATTAAACAAAAAATAAAAAACAACACAAAATCAGACCATCAACATGTAAAAAAGAAAAAAAAAAAAATGAAACGCAGAAGTGCGCACATTGCAGCCTGGCATTCCCTGTGAGTGCACAAACCGTAGTAAATTTCACATATGTAAAGGCGAGGTTTTGTGACTTGGATTGACAAGCAACACTGAACCCATCTTGGCACTGATAAGGTGGCTACGATTTTGCATTACAAGTTCAGCAACGACCTACGTGGGGCAAAGAAGGAGAAGACCATGTAGGAGGTCAAACTGTGTAAATTAATGATGCTAAATCATGGGCTGTATTCTGAATGAGACCCTGCACAGATAATACAAAACAGGATCCTCTTTCTAATAAGTTTTGGGGAAATACTGGATGGGGGACCCTTTCTGTAGAGCAGTTGAAGTGCTTCACCTCGAAAAGCTCCTCCCACATTCCCTCTGGGATCTGTCATTGGTATATATGCTCTATAAGCGGTGGTAACATACCTGGTGGGGGGGCATCTCTGTTATCACTAACATGTCAAATAAATAAACAACACACCTGACCCTTCAATGTAGCAATCCATAGATTTGAATACACTTATGATGTGGTGAACTGCATTAGGAGAAAGGAAAAAAAAAAAAAGAAGACAGGTGAGCATTGGTCCATAAATGTGCATTAAGGCTCGGTTCACACTCCTGCGACTTAGGATCCGACTTTGAGACCCAAAGTCACAGGACATGTGACATGCCACGTATCTCTATAAGAGCTGTTTTGACACCATGTATCTCTATGAGAGCCAATTGACACTACTGAAGTTGCGGCGACTTCAGAAAAGGTTCCTGCACTACTTTGACACAGCTTCAATGTCACGAGTGTAAAAGTCTTCTCAAAGTCACTTCAAAGTCGTATCAAAGTCTGACTCCAAAGTTGCACTAAAAAATCGCGCAGCTTTGGAGTCGGCTAGTGTGAACTGAGCCTTAGGGCCCATAGAAAATTGACAGCCTGTGCAACTCAAACTTGGAACAAAACAAACTGCAGCGATTCGTCATCACTGGAGTCCCTGACAGGCCAGATTCAACCTAATCACCATTATTAAGTCATAGAAACAGAAGACCTGTGATGCACACATCTTACTACATCAGTCTGCCCAGGAGCGGGCTTTATATCATGTAACATCCTAAGGTAGGCCCAGCCATTGAGAATAATGGCCATATGCAGAGGAGAGGATGGAAACAGGTCCGGCATGGTGCATAAGCAAAGCTGAGGATGGAAACTGGCCTGGTGCATGTGCAGATCAGAGGATGGAAACTGGCCTGGCGCACGTGCGGATCAGAGGATGGAAAATGGCCTGGCGCACGTGCGGATCAGAGGATGGAAACTGGCCTGGCGCACGTGCGGATCAGAGGATGGAAACTGGCCTGGCGCACGTGCTGAGCAGAGGGTGGAAACTGCTCTGGTGCACGTGCAGAGCAGAGGGCTGGAAACTGGCCTGGCGCATGTGCAGAGCAGAGGGCTGGAAACTGGCCTGGCGCATGTGCAGAGCAGAGGGCTGGAAACTGGCCTGGCGCATGTGCAGAGCAGAGGGCTGGAAACTGGCCTGGCGCATGTGCGGAGAAGAGGGTCGAAACTGGCCTGGCGCATGTGCGGAGCAGAGGGTGGAAACTGGCCTGGCGCATGTGCGGAGCAGAGGGTGGAAACTGGCCTGGCGCATGTGCGGAGCAGAGGGTGGAAACTGGCCTGGCGCATGTGCGGAGCAGAGGGTGGAAACTGGCCTGGCGCATGTGCGGAGCAGAGGGTGGAAACTGGCCTGGCGCATGTGCGGAGCAGAGGGTGGAAACTGGCCTGGCGCATGTGCGGAGCAGAGGGTGGAAACTGGCCTGGCGCATGTGCGGAGCAGAGGGTGGAAACTGGCCTGGCGCATGTGCGGAGCAGAGGGTGGAAACTGGCCTGGCGCATGTGCAGAGCAGAGGGTGGAAATTGGCCTGGCGCATGTGCAGAACAGAAGATGGAAACTGGTATGGTGCATGTGTGGAGCAGAAGATGGAAACTGGCCTGGTGCATGTGCGGAGCAGAGGGTGGAAACTGGCCTGGTGCATGTGTGGAGCAGAGGGTGGAAATTGGCCTGGCGCATGTGCAGAACAGAAGATGGAAACTGGTATGGTGCATGTGCGGAGCAGAGGGTGGAAATTGGCCTGGCGCATGTGCAGAGCAGAAGATGGAAACTGGTTTGGTACATATGCGGAGCAGAGGATGGAAACTGGCCTGGTGCATGTGTGGAGCAGAGGGTGGAAACTGGCCTGGTGCCATATGCAGAGGATGGAAATATACCTTTGCCGTGGAGCTGCACATGTGATCAGTTATCACATCAGCCATTTGATGACTTGACAGTTTGGTTTAGAACACTGACAGTTATCATTCATAGCATGCCTTGGATGTAACAATTGGGAAACTTAAAGTGGAACTAAATCCTGCTCTACTTTTCAGCCAAGGAAGCTGACAACTTAGCAAGTTAGCATTCCTGACATGCCGGCAATACAACGGTTTGTTGAAACCATTAAATCGATGGGTTTAGTTTAGCTTAGGCCTGGGTTCACACTTGTGCCTTACGGGACACCGCATGTGATTCGCACCGCATCCCTGTGTACATCAGTGTGATGTCTGTGCAGTGTGATCTGAGCCATACATTTTGTATGCCTCAAATCGTATCCACACCAAAATGGTGCAGGACCTCCCCCCCCCACCACACCTGAATTGCATCGATGTTCACACCCATGCGATCTAATTCTGCCAATCACACTGTGTTTTGAAAGCCATTTCGGGGTGTTGTTAATCTAACATCAACACCCACAGTAGACTGCATGGACGCTGTACAATTGCAATGCGGTGCGGGAAACGCACAGGATTCACTGCGTTTCCCACATCGCATCAGTGTGAACCAGGGCATAGGCTTTGAGATAAAAAAAGAGAGAAACTGATTGGTTGCTTTACTTGGATGCTCTAGATGCAGCTGCTCCAGTTTTGATAAATTCCCCATTGGTGGGTCTCATCTGCAACAAAAACTTCTTACCTTTCTGCTATCAGGTCTGCAAAGATTATACATTAAAGTGTTACTAAACCCAGGACCCTGCATTCACTATATCTGGTCTCCCACAGTACACCGAACATGGAAACGCAATAAATATAAACTGCTAAATACCTTTTTTTATAAGCAGTTATAGCAGTCTTGTGACTTCTATCAGTCTGGTTAAAGCTTGTAGGAGGAGTTTTCATTCTCCCCCGATCCTCTGTCTGGACAGTGCGATGTGGCCCTGTGCTGTTCACATGCACCCTCCCAAGAAAATATAAAAAACAAAAACTCTCTAGCAATACACACCAAACTGAGCATGTGCAGCCCGTCCCCCGGCTCTGTAAATATCAGGTTACTTTTTTTGGAGTGGAAGGGGAGGATCAGAGAAGACAGGATCAAACAGCCTTTATAAACAAGGTAGAGGATCAACCCCTTAGGTTCCATATTGAGTATAACAAACATGCCTTACTGCATATACAGACTGATTTTACTGTTGTGGGTTTAGTAACACTTTAAGCCTTACAAGCACAGCTCAGTGGACAATCATCCCGCGCCAGGCAATGAAGGTGGGCAAAAACCCCAAAATCTGGAGGAGACTAAGCGAGGGAGTTGGAAATGGTGAGGGAGCTTGCCCATGGTACATCACTGGAGAAGAGGAAAGTACGGCAAACTTCAGTTCCAAGTTGCGGTCTGAATCTTTTGTTGACACATTTAGGAGTTTAAAAGCTGAATTCATGTACAGCGGGATGGGCTAGAACCTCTGCCAGTTTTTTACGGTCATCTGCTGTCCTTATTGGGGAGATTTTCCTAACACTTTCTGTCTTGCTTACAGATTTCAGAAGCGAATGGTGAAAATTATGTTTCTTTTTCATTTATTGTTACTTTAAACCGTCACACTGAGAAAGACTTACAGTTCATAGTGAGGGTACACACCAATTATCAAAACTATTTTGGACGCAGCAACTGCAAACAACTGCAGTGCCGGCCCTCCTCAATTCCCACCTCTTCAGTAACATCTGGTAGTAAATGGTTCAAGTGCTGCGTATGGCGTCACATCCTGTGCAAGCACCCATGAAGTGAAGTGTAGTTCATTTTAATCTTTGTATTTCACTAACACAAAAATCTACATTTGGAGCCTAAAAGGCACAATAAAATGAACTTAAAAAGAGAAGAAAAAAAAAAATGAACCAAGTCATGTTCCCAGCAGCCTAGTTAACTTAAAAAATATATATATTTATAGCAATTCCACCTACGAGAAAGAAAATAGTAATAATTTTACGTCAGGATACCAAGTCAATTAAATGCAACACAAAGATAAAAAAAAACAAAAAACTGCTCAGCACTCAGGTTTGCCCATAAGCAAGTCACCGCTGGCATGGTCCAGTATCTGTGAAGATGGAACGAGGCTGCGAGCTTCTAGTGTAATGCAAAGAGGTCCAAAGAGGCGCGGTGGTCCAAAGGCGGATAGCGTGTCGCAGGTCACGTGATGGTTCTTGGAACTTCGTCTTCATCAGGAGGGCAGTCAATAAAGTCCGCCAGCATGGAGTCAGCATCACGGATTTCCTCCTCCTCCTCCTTGGGGGGGGGGGGACAACACAGAAGAACGGTAATAAGCAATTCCAGTCCAACAGATATATACACAACTCAAAAGATGTTAATAGCTTGTGATCCAGCCATGCTTATGGAGAGTGTAAAATCTGGGGTGGCTCTGCATAGAAACCAATCAGCTTTCAGGTTTTATTGTCAAAGAGCTTAAAGTGGTTGTAAAGGCACAAGGTTTTCTTACCTTCATTCATTCTATGCATGAAGGTAAAAAACCTGTGTGCAGCGCCCCCCCCCCCAGTACTTACCTGAGCCCCCTCTTGATCCAGCAATGTCCACAAGAGCCTTGCCCCCCCGGGGACTCGCACTCCTGACTGGCTTTTAGCAGCAGCAGGAGCCATTGGAGGAGGAGCCAGGAGTGCCAACGGGGGACCCAAGAGGAGGAGGATCTGGGCTGCTCTGTGCAAAAACCACCGCATAGAGCAGGCAAGTAGAACATTTTTTTTTTTTAAATAACAAAGACTTTACAATCATTGTAAGGCCCCTTTCACACTGGGGCGTGGGCCGTAAAGCGTCGCTATTTTTAGCGGCGCTTTACCGTCGTAATTGCGGGGGTATTCGGCTGCTAGCGTGGCGCTTTTAACCCGCGCTAGCGGCCGAAAGAGGGTTAAAAACACCCGCATAGCGCTGCTGCGGCAGCTCTTTGCTGGTGGTATAGCCGCGCTGCCCCACTGATTTCAATGGGCAGGAGCGGTGGAGGAGCAGTATACACACCGTTCCAAAGATGCTGCTTGCAGGACTTTTTTCACCGTCCTGCCAGCGTACCGCTCAAATGTGAAAGCACTTGGGCTTTCACACTGGAGAGACTGCAGCGGCTCTTTCAGGGCACTTTACAGGCGCTATTTTTAGCGCTGTAGCGCCTGCAAAGCGCCCCCAGTGTGAAAGGGGTCTAATTGAACAAGCTGAAGTTAGGTGATGATTGGCTACCATGCACAGCTGCACCAGATTTTGCACTCTCCAGTTCTACTAAATCACCTCCCCTAAATATCACAGTCAATCCATTTTTCAGAGCTTTTAATCCTGTACACTGCACTAAATACCCGTTTCCCTATGACCCCTTTCACACTGAGGCGCTTTTCAGGCGCTTTCACGCTTAAAAAAAAGCACCTGAAAAGCTCACGAAAACCTATTTCCATTAAAAGGCTGGTTGTACTGAAGTCAATCGATGGATCAACTTGGGTACAATCAGCCTCCCTATAGAGGGATTGAATTTCGGCCGGTGCCTGCTGAAACAGCCAAGATTCGATCTATCTATGGTTGGATTAAGCAACCCCACTAATCATCAGATTAGAACTTCCAAACCAAGCTTGTTTTCACTGGATGTATGGCGACTCAGTATAAAGACATTACTATTCATGAAATTAATAGAAACTGACATTGTGACCTTTTTAAAAGAACATATAAGAACCAAAAGTAAGTTTTCATGCATAAGCACCCAAAGGTGATCTTTAAAAGTCACTTCACTCACCTTTGTATCCTCAACCATCTCCTCCTCCTCTTCTTCCACAATCACCTCTGCCTTCTTCTCCTCGTGCAGTTCTTTCACAGGTTCATCTTCCAGCTCTTCAATAATAGGTGGCTCAGAGTCAGGCACGTCATCATCATCATCATCAACAACATCATCATCAACATCATCAACAACATCATCATCCTCATCCTCCTCCTCCTCTGGATCCACAGTTTCCTCCACTTGAGGAGGTTCGGGATTTGTATGTGGTGGGGGTGGTGGAGTTAGTACAGGAGGTGGATGGGGGCTAGATGTCACTTCTGCTTCTGAGTCCCTGTCCTGAAGCTCATCTTCTGGGTTCTCTCGGTCTTCACTCTCTACCACCATCAGGAGGTCTGTGTCTCCACCATCATCTTCCTGTACAGGGGACAAACGGGGTGGGCCCTCTTCCAGCTCTGGTTCTTGCTGGGTTACTGGTTTAGTGTCCTCCAATACAGGCTCTACATCAGGTACAGATTCTGGGACATCTTCCACCTCCTGTACAGCCTCTACATCTTGGACCGCTTCTACATCTTGAATATGTTCTACATCTTGTATGGCTTCTACGTCCTGTATAGATTCCACTGCTGTACCAAGCTGCATCTCTTCGTGCATTAGGCTCTCTTCATCTTCTATTTCTTCCTCTTCCTCATCTTCTCCTTCCAGATCCTCCTCTTCATCTTCCTCTTCTGACATACCTTCCTCATCATCAAAGTCTTCTTCTTCCTCCTCCTCATCATCTAGACCTTCCAGATCTTCATCCTCCTCCTCCTCTTCATAATATTCATCTTCATCCTCATCAAACATCTCTTCATCATCTTCCTCTTCTTCATCGTCAGTGCTGTTGATGTTGATGACCATGTCACCCTCTGACTGGGAAGGGGGAGGAGGAGGAGGAGGAAGGGGAGGTGCGGGTGCTTCGGTGGCGACTGGCATCTGTGGAGCAGCAGGAACTGAGCATGCAAGAGGTGGTGGTGGCGCTTGTTGCGGAAGTGCCGCTGCGGTAGGTGACGGAGCATTATGAATGGCGGGAACCTCTGCCATCTCCTCAGCAGGGGGCTTGACGGAAGGTGGGGAAGGTTCAGATTTCAGTGCTGGTTTTTGGAGGAAGCCTTTAGGTACTATTACGACGCTGTCGTCTGAATCACTCTCTAAGGAAATCTCCACATCGGAAGCTTCTTCTTTCTCATAGTGGACAAAGACTGGACGTGGGGTCTTTCCCAAAGTCTCTGGAGGGGACTGCACTGCTGGGGCAGCTGGGGGCTCTATGGGCTGTGGAGGAACTGGGGTTCTGACAGGAAGGTGGTTTGCTGGAGATGGGGCTGGGAATGTAAGTGGACGAGCTGGAACAGGAAGTCGCTGGGTGGGTATCTCAGACTGTAGAGGTGGACGAGGCCCATGCTGTGGAAGGGGTCTCTGAAGGGTGGGCACACGCGGGTGAATGATGACTCGGCAAATAGCAAGGGCTTCTGCACAGAACATGGACACCTGCAACAATATAGAAACCTCAAATTAGAATATATTCATATACATATATCAAGCACATTTTTGCACTGAAAGTATATGAATGGGATCCTCAATGTTTAGCCCTTTCGCTGCCAGAGCCGTTTTTGCTTTTTTTTTTTTTTTTTTGCACATATATGTTTAAGAAATCATTTTAGCCCTGAAGACTGCAAAAAAACCCCAAAGCATTATATACTTCCTGAAAGCAGACACCCAAGAAAATAAAATAGCGGTAGTTCCAAATTTTTATGTCAGACAATATCACAAAATTTCAGTAAAAAATGCACTAAAGTTAATTTTAGGGCACACATATGTAATAAATGACCCAATTGTTTTGTAAAATATAAAAGATGAGGTTGCACCAAGTAAATAGTCACCCAACATGTTAAACCTTAAAATTTGCATGCACCTGTGAAATGGTGAGAAACTTCAGTACCCTATATCTTCCATAGGCAACACTTTACGGAGGTGGTTTGCTGCTAGAATTATTGCGCTTACTCTGTTGTGCACGGCGATATGTAACGTGTAATCACAATCAATGTTTTTGTAGGTGCACCAAACACGTGTGCTTACGTTTGTATGTGTGGGTATATGTGGTGTGGGGGCCTCCAAAAAAATTTTTTTGGGGGGGGGGATTTTTATGTGATTGGGTGTAACTTTATTTTTTTACTATTAACATTTTTTTTTCCCTTTACCTAAAGCGGGAGTAAACTCCCATCTCTGACTTTTACCTATAGGTAAGCCTATAAGATGACTTACCTAAAAAGGCACTGTAAATATGGCCTAAATGTGCGCCGTTTAGGAGATATTTACTGTAAATGCAGCCGATGACGTCACCGGTGCATGCGCGCTGAAGGAACGGCCACCTGGGCAAGAGTGATATCATTGCGGCTCCGGCCAGTCACACAGCCGGAGTCCGAGAACCCGGAAGACAAGGTGAAGATGGCAGCACCTGCAGTGGTGATAGCGTGGCACCGGTAGGCTTCGTTTTCAGGTAAATTTAACCACTTGCCCACCAGCCACAGTATATATACTGCCGCAGCTTCCTTGCGCAAACAGACATACCTGTACGTCGGTCCGTGCATGTTAAACTGCTGGCGTGTGCGCCAGCGGGTCCCACGGACTTGATGTCTGCCGGCCAATCCGCGATCGCGGTGAGGAGAAGCAGAATAGGGATCTGCCTATGTAAACAAGGCGGATCCCCATTCTGTCACGGGACAACTCTGAGATCTGCTGTTCCTAGTGATCAGGAACAGTGATCTCTTTGTTGTCCCAGGCAGCCCAGCCCCCACAAAGTTGGAACACACCCAGGGAACACAGTTAACCCCTTCCCTGCGGGTGTGTGTAAGCCCAAATGCTTCCATCTGACAGGCAGGAGTGCGTTTGACAGATTTAGACACAATGTGGTCAAAGTGTGTAAACATTTGTGTAAATGTGTGTAACCACCCCCCCCAACCCCGTACAACTTATGGACCTGGCAGCAAAAGGGTTAAAGGGGTTGTAAAGGTAAAAATGTTTTCACCTTAATGCATTCTATGCATTAAGGTGAAAAAACTTTTGACAGTACCGCCGCCCCCAGGCCCCCCGTTTTACTTACCTGACGCCTCGAATCTTCGCTGCACGTCCTCGTCATCTTCATTGCAGCTCAGCCTGGTCGCTGATTGGCTGCAGTGGATGGATTGAAAGCAGCGCAGCCATTGGCTCGCGCTGCTGTCAATAACATTCGATGACGCGGCGCGCCGGGGGGCGGGGCCGAGTGATACAGCGAGCGGCTATAGCCGCCGGCTGTATCACGGGAGCGCGCCCGCAAGCACTCACCACCGTGCGAGGGAGCTCGCATTAAGGTGGTAAATGCTTGCGGGGAGGAGCTGAAACAGCCGCCGAGGGACCCCAGAAGACCAGGTTCGGGGCCACTCTGTGCAGAACGAGCTGCACAGTGAAGGTAAGTATAACATGTTTGTTATTTAAAAAAAAAAAAAAAAATAACTTTACAACCCCTTTAAGGGCAACTCCAACAAAACAGCTGATTTAGATCTAAGTCACATCCTCGGTCTGTGCAATATATATATATATATATATATATATATATATATATATATATATATATATATATATATATATATATATACACATATATATATATATATACACATACATATACATACACATACACACACATTTTATATATATTATACGTACATATAAATACACATACACAAAGGTGCCAGCAGGTTTGGCACTCAAAGCAGGTAAAGCATCTATCTACAGCTGTTCTGTGAAATGGCCCTGGAAAGCACTGGGATCAAATCACACTCTGCGGAAAGACTAAGAGGCCCCCCCCCCCCCCCCTTTTCTCCCGGCAAAGAGACCTATGTGGTCTTGCATACAGGCTGCCAAAGTTCAACCCAATTTACCAAAATGTTTAGTAACTAGAACACATTCTTTATTTTCTTTCCAGTGCTGTCCTACCTGTACGCTGTCCTCTGTTATTCCCCCTCTAAAGATCCTGACAGCACAGTGCAGAGGGGCGGGCAGACGAGGGCTTGGAGTCAAGATCAGGGACAGAAGCAGCCGATAAAGTTGCTTGCGGCAGTCACTGCTGATGTATGGGCCAATCCACTGATCTGAGCCTTGCTGGAGACGTAGCAGTAAGGGGATGGCGAACTCTTGAAGGCGCTGGGGAGAGAAATGCATATATGATTATCTTGAACTGGCAATGGGACAAGCAAAAGAAACTTAACTGTAAACCTGTGCTTTGCCATGACAGGGATAGAATAGGTTTCAAATCTAAATGGCAGAAATAATCCCTTTAGTCTGTATATTAAGGTAAAATGACAAAACTATATTACCAAAAGTATTAGGACGCCTGCCTTAACACGCACATGAACCTTAATGGCATCTTAGTTCGTAAATAAAGAGATGAAAGCTATTGGCCACTGCCCCGTTTATAGTCCCGACGTACGTGTTTTACGTCACCGCGTTCAGAATGATTGGATTTTCCGACAACTTTGTGTGACCGTGTGTATGCAAGACAAGTTTGAGCCAACATTCATCGGAAAAAATCCTAGGATTTTGTTGTCGGAATGTCCGAACAAAGTCCGACCGTGTGTACGGGGCATAAGAGTTAGCCGTGGAATACTTAGTAGCAAGGAAATTTCACTGATGGACTTATTGCACAGGTGGCAACCTATCACGGTACCACGTTCGAATTCACTCAGATCCTGAAAGCGACCCATTCTTTCACAAAAGTTTGTAGAAGCCGTCTGCATGCCTAGGTGTGCGATTTTATACACCTGTGGCCATGGAGGGGATTGGAACACCTGAATCCAATCATTTTGGAAGGGATGTCCCAATACTTTCAGCAATATAGTGTATACCTGACAACAAAAGGCTGTTATTGTTGGCGTTTCTGTGCATGGGTACTGATTACTTGCATTTGAAATATGCCAGCAGATTGCCATTTACCCGGTCTCTCTAAATGCAGAAGGTCCTATTGGAGATGCGTTTACCTGGCAGGCAAAACAGGTCAAAAGCAGCCTTTTGTGTTTGAAAGCTTACATTTAGGCTGCATTGTATTTATATGAAAAAGTCTGTGTGTTTTAAAGCAACATCCATGTACACAAGCCATAATCAACTATGTGGCAGGGCACAAGACAAAACATAATTCTGTTGGTGACCTATTATATTGCTTTTGGCACCACTCAAAAGTAGGGATAAAAGCATATCCCCCTGTGTCCCAAAGCAAGGGGAGCAGGCTTGTCCTGATATCAGTCCAGAGGGCTAGTAAATGTAAAGAGGAAAGGTTTGCCGCTACTCCCAACCGGCCCTGTTGAATAAACGATAAGAAGCGGCCTCAGGCCTACAAATCTCCACCAAACCACACACTATGATGAAGTTCACCCCGCCCACTGGGGCTTAGACATAGGGTCCTCTTTACCAGCATATTTAGAAAACTTCTTATGCAGCTCACTATAACCACTCACCCGATGTGTGTCATCCTTTATCAGTGACCCTCCATATAGAACAATGGAGCAAAGGGCTGGAAGAGAATAAGCAGATCATCAAATATTAGTGTGCAACATAGATGTGCTCAGTTTTTTTTTTCTCCCAAAAAACAATCATGTTATACTTACCTGCATGTGCAATAGTATTGCCCTGAGTAGTCCCGATCCCCCTCTTCTCAGGTCCCCGGTGGCGCTTCTGGCCCCTCCCCCATCCCGAGTGTCCACCATAACAAGCCCTTGCTATGGGGGTACTCGTGCAGGTTCCCTTCAGAGTAGGAGCCGTGTGTCATTAGGACACACACAGTGCCGCTCAGCCCCGCTCTTCCTCACTGGCTGTGATCGACTAAGCCAATGAGAAGAGAGAGCAGAGAGAGCCTCTGGTCTCATGCACATCGCTGGATCGAGATTAGGCTAAAGTATTTGGGGGGAGCTGCTTGTAGAATTTCTCTTCTTTAATACATAAAATGCAGTTACATAAAAAAAAAAAAAACCTTCTGCCTTTAGAACCACTTTAGGTATTTATGCATCTATCCCTTCCATAAAGCAATACAGAGACAGCAGTAAGCAAGGCTTTGCCTCCTCCTGCAGGATGATACAGACAGAAGGGAGCTATGAGTCTGTCCTCCTCCTACAGGATGATACAGACAGAAGGGGGCTATGAGTCTGTCCTCCTCCTACAGGATGATACAGACAGAAGGGAGCTATGAGTCTGTCCTCCTCCTGCAGGGTGATACAGACAGAAGGGAGCTATGAGTCTGTCCTCCTCCTGCAGGGTGATACAGACAGAAGGGGCTATGAGTCTGTCCTCCTCCTGCAGGGTGATACAGACAGAAGGGAGCTATGAGTCTGTCCTCCTCCTACAGGATGATACAGACAAAAGGGGCTATGAGTCTGTCCTCCTCCTGCAGGGTGATACAGACAGAAGGGAGCTCGAGTCTGTCCTCCTCCTGCAGGGTGATACAGACAGAAGTGATCTATGAGTCTGTCCTCCTCCTGCAGGATAATACAGACAGAAGGGAGCTTATGAGAGCCTGTCCTCCTCCTGCAGGGCGATACAGACAGAAGGGGGCTATGAGTCTGTCCTCCTCCTGCAGGATGATACAGACAGAAGGGAGCTATGAGTCTGTCCTCCTCCTGCAGGGTGATACAAACAGAAGGGAGCTATGAGTCTGTCCTCCTCCTGCAGGGTGATACAGACAGAACGGAGCTATGAGTCTGTCCTCCTCCTGCAGGGTGATACAGACAGAACGGGGCTATGAGTCTGTCCTCCTCCTGCAGGGCGATACAGACAGAAGGGGGCTATGAGTCTGTCCTCCTCCTGCAGGGTGATACAGACAGAAGGGGGCCATTAGTCTGTCCATAATCCTGCAGAGAAACATTGTGATAATAGAATATAAAATACAAAAGGAAACAGTTTGGAAGCATCTAGTACGCACCTCTAAGGGCCGCTATACACAGCTCAGTGTTTGCAGTGGTTTCTTTCTTCCTGTGACTCTGGAAATCTCCATTCGTCATTTCCGAAACTTTCTGCTTCTTTGCGCCAAGCTGCACAAATCCTGATATCTGAGGAGAACAGATAATAGATGAAGACAGGAGCAGGGACGTAGGATGTATACAAAGGCTGGTGGGTCCACTTACCTTTACATTGTCTGTGGGTGGATTGATATCACTTAGGATGTGGGCCAGTAACACATCAGAATGATGGGACATCCCTTGCAAAATCCCAGAAGAAACTCCACACATGGTTACCCATCGGTCCAGCACACGATACACCGCTTCACGGAGGGCACTACATCAGAGAGTTAGATCCATTATATTCAATTTTCACACAGGACACATTAGGGAATCAAAGCTCTACTGTGTAACAAAATCTGATTTACACCAATCACTGCCAACACTTAAATATTAGACAGCTATTCTTGGTGGGCTGTCGATGAGGATTAGATAGGACAATCTGTAGCAGTGAGTAAAAATGGCATCACACAGCAAGGGGGACTATGGAGCAGGTGTAGAATAGAATAATATAGATGGCAGCACAAAGCCACAGAGGGAGAAAAGAGTGACGATCACAGAGAGGAAGGGAGTGGCATACTTAGAAAGGAGGACAGAGAGGGCGGTGGGAATATTCCCAGAGCTGATCTCCACTACAGCTGTACAACAGAAAACCCTTTTAATCTTCATACTATGTGTGCTTTAACTCCCCACTTATCTGCTTAACTTTTGAATCTTGTTCTTCACCGATAAATATGTATATATGCATTCACACACATTTTTCTGTCAAAATGTCACAACCAAGTTTGCTGTTTGATACAAATTACAACTCTTCCAGTGGTCTACTCTATTCCTTTAAAGGCTTAGTCCACCTTCTTCACCATAATACGACATATTTAGGGTGTATCAAAACATGGTCACATACATTCCTAAAAACCAAAACCGTCCTAACCCCCCCACCTATTCTTAAACTGCGGGGTGAATCTTTTAGCCGAGTTCTGTGCTTACTGCCACCTAAAAACCACACTTTGAACACTGCTCAAAGCCTGAGACCGAGTTCTCATGATCCCTCAGGTAAGGGGGGCAGGCCGCCAAAATGCCCATCCGAGGCAGTGCATACATGAAAACAAGTGCAGCTCTCCCAACCACCCACTGTAGTGTAGACATTAAAAAGGTTTCAGTCTGTAAACCTCCGCCAAAGGCTACGCCCACCGACGTGTTTCGCCCCACCCATCGGGGCTTAAAGTGATTGTAAAGTCTCGTGTGTTTTTTTAAGTTAAAAATAACAAACAAGTTATACTTGCCTGCCCTGTGTAATGGTTTTGCACAGAGCAGCCCTGATCCTTCTCTTCTCAAGTCCCTCTTCAGCGCTCCTGGCCCCTCCCCTCCTGTTGTGTGCCCCCACAGCAAGCTATGGGGACACCTGAACCTAGCCACAGCTCTCTGTGTGCATTCAGACACAGAGCCGCAGCCCGGCCTCGCCCCCTTTGACTGGCTGACGGACATTGACAGCAGCGGGAGTCACGCTGCTGTCTCAGCCAATGAGGAGGGGAGTCCTGGGCAGCCGAGACACTCCTACAACATCGCTGGATAGACATGGGGCTCAGGTAAGTATTAGGGGGGCTGAGAGGGGCTGCTGCACACAGAAGGTTTTTTATCTTGATGCACAAAATGCATTAAGATAAAAAAAAACCTTCTGCCTTTACAATCAAGTTACTTTAATCGTAGGGTGGAGAGCCTGGAGCCGGACAAGGAAGATGTTCCTTGCCTGGCTCCAGGCTCTCCACCCTATGATTAAGCTCAAATGGGCAGGGCGAAACGTCAGCGGAAGTGGCCTTTGGCAGAGACTTACAGACTGAAGTTGTTTTGATGTCTACACTACAGTGGCTGGTTGGCAGAGCTGCACTTTGTTTACATAATTTCTGTGCTTGCTTGAATTTAGCACAGTTGTGCATCTGCCCACACAGCTGTGTTATCAAGGTCTGGGATCACCCTGTGCAAAGGACTACTTGTCCCCGTCACTGCAGAAGGACTATGCAGAGCACGCATGTAAAGTCTCCTTCCCTACCTCAGCTCTGTAGTCCAAACCGCACTTCTTCCAGCAGGTGGATGTGTCCATATGGACCTGAGGCTGGAGGGGGGAAACTGCATGAGCCTGTGCATTGCACATGCGATGCAATGCTGTGCATGCTTCAATGCACAAACTAGTAAATGTACATCGATCATTAGATCACTGTTGCTGTGTTTACTACTTTTTACAAAAGGTGGATTAGGGCTTTAGAAAAAAAGCCAATCCAATTATTTATGTGTAGGAGAGAAAAGAAAAGACAAAAAAACAAAAACAAAAAACTTACAAGCAACATGTTTCTAATTTAACCACTTGAGGCCCGGACCATAGCCGAATGACGGCTACAGCGCGGACCTCAATTTCCGGGAGGCCGTCATGGGACGTCCTCCCCTGTGCACGCGCACCGCTCGCACCCTGCAGGGCGCACGGTGTGCGTGCTGTGATCGCCAAGTCACGGAGACTCGGATGATCACAGATCCGAGTAAGGGGCCGGTCCTGGCCCCTTACCATGTGATCAGCTGTCAGCCAATGACAGCTGATCACATGATGTAAACAAAACCTTGGTGATCGGTTTCGTTTTCTCCTCACGCTGACAGCGTGAGGAGGAAAAAAAAGCCGATCACCGGCTTATGTCAAAGGGACATCGGTCCCGAAGAGGAAGGAGGCACATATGCCTCATCTATGCCAACAAGTGCCAACTGTCATTGCCACCTGCCAGTGCCCACAAGTGCCACCTATCAATGCCCACCAGTGGTGCCAATCAGTGCTATCTAGCAGTGCTGCCAACAATCAGTGCCCATCACTGCCACCCATCAGTGCCCATCACCGCCACCCATCAGTTCCCATCACTGCCGCCTCATCAGCGTACATTAACGAAGGAGAAATATTACCTATTTGCAAAATTTTATAACAAAATATAAAAAAAATATATATATATTTTTTTTAAATTCTGTCTTTCAATTTTTTTTAACAAAAACTAAAAACCGCAGAGGTGATCAAATACCACCAAAAGAAAGCTCTATTTGTGGGAAAAAATTGATAAAAATTTCATTTGGGTACAGTGTTGTATGACTGCGCAATTGTCATTCAAAGTGCGACAGCGCTAATAGCTGAAAATTGGCCTGGACAGGAGGGGGGTTTAAGTGCCCAGTAAGCAAGTGGTTAATGCCCCGTTCCATTGTGAATGGAGCATATCAGTTTTTTTTCTGTGCAGAAAACTGCACACATTGCAGATTCCTGCGCAGAAAAAAATCTGCACATTGTGTTGTGAACAGGACACATAGAGAAACATTGTTTTCTTTGAGCCCTTGCAGAACGCGTGCAGAAAACCTGAGGTCTCTGCACCGTGGGGTGAACAAGGCCTCAAATAGGGCTACATAAGATATACGTTGCCTTAAAATACTCAAAGTACTGAAACTCTCCATTGCAGCTGTTATGTGCCAGCCACCATTACTTACCTGTATGGCCTCTCTTGCCCAGGTGGGATTCCTCCTGCCCCTCGGATAGCTGCCCAGGAACTGAGAAGTTGTGGGAATACTCTGCAAATCATTGTACAGAATGGCAGGAGACGGGGTCCACATCTATCAACAACACATACAGGTAATAGTCAGACAACAGCAGAGCAAAAAAAAATAAAAAAATAGACATTGTAAAGCAGACTACACCCTTCACATTCAAATTTAAGTACCTTTATTCTTATTTCATTTAGTAATTCTATTTGGTTAAATTTTGTTTGTAACTTTAATTTTGTAATTTTCTTGTAAAATAATATTTAAAAAAAAAAATAAAATCATGAAAAAAATAAAAAAATAAAATAGTTTAATCAAGGTCCAATGTCATCTTGATTTGTAGGGATGACATCTTTAAAAACGTAAAAGAACTGGCTGGATGAGTTCGGCATTTTTTTCCTTAACCACTTCCCGACCAGCCGCCGTCCTTATACGGCGGCAGGTCGGCTCTCCTGCACAAATCGCCATAGCTGTATGGCGGCTCAAGCAGGCGCGCATGCTGCGGGAGTGTGCCCGCAAGTCGGACAGACTCGATGTCCACCGGCGACCCACGATCGACTAGTACAGAGGCAGAATGGGGATCTGCCTTTGTTAACAAGACGGATCCTCGTTCTGACAGGAGACATGACAGAGATCTACTTTTCCCAGTGATTGGGAACAGTGATCTCTCATGTCCCTGCCAGCCCATCCCCCCTACAGTTAGAACACACCCAGGGAACAGTGTTAACCCCTTGATCGCCCCTACTGTTAACCCCTTCCCTACCAGTGTCTTTTTTAAATTGATCAGTGCATTTTTATAGCACTGATCAATGTAATAATGTCACTGGTCCCCAAAGTATACTTTGGGGTCAGATTTGTCCGCCGCAATGTTGCAGTCCCACTAAAAATCGCAGATTGCTGCCATTATTAGTAAAAACAATTTTAAAAAAATAAAATAAAAGTCCCTATATCTATCCCATAGTTTGTAGACATGATAAGTTTTGCGCAAACCAATCAACATACGCCCATTGTCATTTTTGTTTACCAAAAATATGTAGAATAATATATATCGGCCTGAACTGATGAATAAATTTGATTTTTATATATATATATATATTTTTTTTTTTTTTTTTTTTTTTTTTGGGCTATGCAAAAAAGAAAAAAAAAAAATTTTTTTTTTTTTTCAAAACTGTCACTCTTTGTTTATTTATAGCGCAAAAAATAAAAACCGCAGAGGTGATCAGATACCACCAAAAGAAAGTTCTATTGGTGGGGAAAAAAAAAAGGACGTCAATTTTGTTTGGGTGCAATGTCGCACAGCTGTGCAATTGTCAGTTAAAGCGACGCAGTGCCGTATCGCAAAAAATGCTCTGGTCATTAAGGGGGCAAATCCTTCCGGGGCTGAAGTGGTTAAAGGGGTTGTAAAGGCAGAAGTTTTTTTTATCTTAATGGATTCTATGCATTAGGATAAAAAGCTTTCTGTGTGCAGCAGCCCCCCTCATTACTTATCTGAGGTCCTTCTCTGTGCAGCGAGGTCCACGAGTGTCTTAGCCATCCGAGATTCTCCCTCCCAATTGGCTGAAACACAGCAGCGGTGCCATTGGCTCCCGCTGCTGTGAAAGTCAGCTAGCCAATCAGGGGAGAGAGGGGGGTTCTGTCTCTGAATGGACACAGGGAGCTGTGACCCAGCTCAGGTGCCCCTATAGCAAGCTGCTTGCTGTGGGGGCACTCAACAGGAGGGAGGGGCCAGGATCACAGAAGAGGGACCCGAGAGAACAGGAGGATCTAGGCCGCTCTGTGCAAATCCACTGCAACAGAGCAGGTAAGTATGATAGGTTTGTAATTTTTATAGGAAAAAAAAAACAAGTCTTTACAATCACTTTAAGTTCTTGTAATATAATATAGTAATGTCTGCCCCACCCTCTTTTGCAATGGACCAAGTGCCGTCTTGTAAGATTTGGCCTACTCTACACTCCCCAGGAATCTTATGCGAAGACAGTGACATCACACATAGCAACATGGAAGTTACTGCACGTGCACAGCTCAGTGTATATTCAATAGAAAATTGCTAGCAGGCAGGTAGGTGTGTATTGCAGAAAAGACACAGAATGCTTCTTCTGCAATATAGAGCTGCCTGCTCGCATTGTTCTACAAGTTAGGTTTAGTTCCACTTTAACTGAACAAGCTGATTGCTTATGCACAGCTGCTCCAGTTTTAGTAAATTCCCACCATTGTGCAATTTAGGTTTCAGGTGCTGAAAACAGAGGCAAAATCGTCCAATGGAGATATTTTTTCCAGTGACAACTGTCTAAAAAGAGATTTTTCTCTCTTTAAGAAAGTTTCCTTTCAATGTTGCGTCCAAAGGACAGGAAGTGAAGAGAAATCTCCCGAATGGGATACAAATGGTTAATAAACATCATACGCTTAGAAGTAAAATTAGTTTTAGAGGGGCACAGATGGTTCTCTGGCGTATTATTGCATCTTTTCCCATCTTGGGCAGGAATGTTAGAACAGAACAGGTTCACTTTAAAGACCTGGACAGTACTAAATGTTGCCATCTACACAATAAAACAAGAAGCTAAAGTGATTGTAAAGTCTAGTTTTTTTTAATTAAAAATAACAAACATGTTATACTTACCTGCTCTGTGTAGTGGATTTGCACAGAGCAGCCCAGATCCTCCTCTTCTCAGGTCCCTCTTCGGTGCTCCTGGCCCTTCCTTCCTGTTGGGTGCCCCCACAGCAAGCAGCTTGCTATCGAGGCACCCAAGCAGTCACAGCTTCCTGTGTTCATTCACACACGGAGCTGTGGCCCGGGCCCACCCCCTTTCTATTCTCATTGGCTGACTGACTTTGGTTGACAGCAGTGGGAGCCAATGGCATAGCACTGTTGTCTTAGCCAATGAGGAGGGGAGTCCCAGACAGCCGAGACATTCCTACATCGCTGGACAGAGAGGAACCTCAGGTAAGCGTTAGGGGGTCTGCTGCACACAAAGGGCTTGTTATCTTAATGCATTAAGATAAAAAAAACCTTCTGCCTTTACAACCACTTTGAAGTAGAATTTTGTTTTCCGCCTGCCCACCTTCCTGTTATATAAAAAAAAAAAAAAAAAAAAATTATCAGTTGTACATAACCTCTCCATGTTCCAGCTATGCCCCTGATTTTCCCGTTGGTCCCATGCCACCAGCCTTACTTGACAACACTAAATCCTGCTCATTTCCTGAGAATCCAGCCTGTTAATACACTCCCTGGTGGGTGCATCATCACGCAGGCTGGGCTCGCAGTACTTCAGGACTGAGGGGGACTCGTATGCCAATTCAAGAGCACCGTTCAGTCCAGGAAAAAGGCCCACCCCCCCTTCCCGATCGCCACCAAGGAAAAAGAGGAAGCTTCTGTGGGAGGGGCAGTTGAAGTAACAATCATCATAGCTGGTGTTCTTCTTTGATATAAATCCCCAAAAGAAGCTGGCTCTCCTTTCACACTATGAAAGCACAAGGAGGATTCTCACGCTAGGATTGTGGCTTCCAGGATGTCCAGAGCACTCAGATGGACACGAGGTAGAACAAGTAGCTTTATGGCCTCTTCTCCCTGCCAACTCTGTGAAGAGACAGAGAGAGAGAAGTATTAGCAGTAATTCTGGGGTGAGCATAGAACACAACAAACGCAGAATCCTGATGCTTCTCAGTCATACAACAAAGCATCATCTTCATCACAGTTCATTGTAAATCTCTAAAAAAGACATTTCTTATAAGCCAAATGCTGTGTAAAGCATGTCTAAAGTTCATCAAAGTTCATGTAAAAAAAACAAACGGTGTCACATTCTTATCTAGGAATCTGAAGATGAAGAGTAAAGCCCCTCATAAAGTGAGCTTTAGTTTTACTAATAGAAGAAAAAAAAAAAGAAGGATTTCCTGTCTCCTTGTGGCCATGAGTAAATGAGTGGAACAACATGTTGGAAATTTAACCCTTCCCGCCGCTGCCTCCTGGCCCTTTAACAGGCTCTAAATGCTGGGAGGCGGAGTCGGCATGCTTATCGTGTGACCGCTACGATTGGCAGTCACATCATCGGAAAGCTCCTGATCACAGGTATGCATCGGGAGATTTCTGGTACCCGACGTTTACAGTGCTGAGAGCGAGCTCTCTGTAAAGTGTTTACATAGGGATGCACACAGGCAGATGCTAGGCGTCATAGCCCAGCCACTGGGAGGCTACATATATTCATATGGTAGACAGGGCTGGTTAAATATCCTTTATATTTTTTCTGAGGGGCTTTATGATCACTTTCAGGGACTCACCAAGTTTTTAGCGCTTATGTTCACCACTCTGCAGACCAGGTTCAGTATATCTGACACAGGAACCCGCACTGGAGCTGGGAACTGCTCCCTGTATAAGAAATGAAAAAGAAGAAGTAAAAACAATGTATTTCAGCTGTCAGGAATGGCTAAGATGAAGTCATAATGTTCTGGAAGTTAAAGATCTGAAAAAGTGCAGAAGTTTAATTTTGGAAATATTTCTAAAGTTCAATAACAAAACCAGTTTAGAAGAGCTGACCTACGGTGTCATTTTAAAGCCTTCCTCTGACTGGCTAATGTAAAGATTATGATGTCATCATGTGCCCACCTCCACCTCGGCCAGAGGAAACATGGTATTCATGGATAACAACACAAGGCTGCCTGTGAACGATTGAGCAGCATCGCCGAAAATGATTTTGTTCCGGTAGCAGATAGGAGGTCCCAGTACTGCTGCTAAAACACAGCACTGTACACTGTATGTAGTAGATGCTAGTTTAAACAGCATTAACCACGGCCGTAGTAATTAGTAACTGGTTTGCTTGGGCTAGCTTGGGCCAACTGAATTATTTATAGTGAAAGTAAACATGGAGTTAAACTTTAAGGGAAACCCCTACAAACTACTATCCTTCCTCATCTAGCTTAGCAAAGCCACCCTCTTACCCTCAATCGTTCAGGCCTTTGTTTTCTCTCTCTCTCTCTGGGACTCCACTTCCCTTCTCGGTTTTTATATGGGTCTATAGCATATTGGACTGTTGTCTGGAACTTAGTATGTCCAGGTTTACAACCGCCAGCTATGTGGATCTTTCCTGGACCTCCCCCGTGCCTTGTGTTCATATCTATAATGTTTGATTGAGGTTATTATTATTCAGCACCATATAAGCCTTACTGTACTCATTTTATGTAGAGGTGGTCTGCCCCCAAGCTGACATCACTTCCGCCTATACCCACTGGGTCCCGGAATATCTTCTCCCTCCAGCAGCCCTAATTTTCTACCACTGGCTGACCAGAACACCTATGTAGATTATTTTGCATGCGGCCAGATATGTACTGTGAGCTCTAAAAAATGTTTAAACTGCCCACTAGATGGAGCTTTAATCCCATACATACTATATAATATATATATATATATATATATATATAGTATGTATGGGATTAAAGCTCCATCTAGTGGGCAGTTTAAACATTTTTTAGAGCTCACAGTACATATATAGGCCACATGCAAAATAATCTACATAGGTGTTCTGGTCAGCCAGTGGTAGAATATATATATATATATATATATATCTTTTTTTTCAGCTGGAACTTGGTGAAACTCAGTTCCACCACCTCTGACTCAGGAGGCCCTCTGCTCACCACTATTACTTGAAAACACAAAAGTCCAGCTTCTATACTTACAAGTGACAATTTGTTCCCCAACAGCTCCCACAGATCAGATCTCCTGAGTGCCTCCCACTAAGTGGGATGGGGACAAGGGAGATGCAGGTGCCTGGGGTGCAGTACAAATGCTAATATAACCACTGGATGATCTCCCCCCGCAAGTGAGAGAGGTGGAGCCAACTACAGTATGTGGAGAGGTACTAGAGCCGACTGGGTGCTTCAGCTTAATACAGCAACAAAAATTAAGGCATGTGGAAGATGGTGGAGATGGGAAGAAGATGGGGGCAGTCGAGGGGGGTTGCATGCAGAGGTAAGAGCTGAAGAGGGGTGAAAGTGAGATGTGGATGGGGGGATGCAGAGGTAAGTAGCTGTGGAAGAAGGCTGAAACCTGCACTGTGTATGCAGCACACCCCTGAACTTTGCACTATTTATGTAGCAAACCCCAAACTCATTCTGTGTGTAACCCCCTCCCCGAACTCTGCACTGTGTATATAATGCAGTTCTGGTATTTATTGGCCCTGTCAAGACCCCCCCACTGTTAGTGAAATTTGACCACACCCACTATTGACGCGGTTTGGAGGGTGTGTGTAAGGGGGTGGGGTCATGATCGAGTTCCTGTACCTATTTTCTGAAAAAACAAACAAAAAAAAAAAAAAAACCTATCTATATAGTGGGGACTGTGTGTTTCCCAGAACACAACGGGGGGAGGGGGGGGCAGGCATCTGCAGCTAGCTATTCCCGGAAGTGGGTGCAAATACCTGTATTATAAAAAGGTATCTGCACCCCCCTCCCCCTTGAAAGGTGCCAATTGTGGCACCGGAAGGGGGAAGAATCCGATGAGCGGAAGTTGCACTTTAGGGTGGAGCTTCGCTTTTAAAACGTAGCAGCACACCACTCTCCTACTTAAAGAGGAAGTAAACCCTGGTGGATTTTACTTCCTCTTTATTTCCCTGCAAAGGTAAAGCATACTGAGGTACTATGCATCGCATAGTAGCCCATTATGTCTCACTTACCTGAAACCGAAGCCTGTCACCGCTGTCCCCACTAGCAGAGAGCGTCCATCTTCACCCCTCTTCCTTCCGGGGCCGTGAACTCCAGCTCTGTGAGTAGCTGGAGCCGCCAGTCACGGAATTACCCCTATTAGAAATGGCACGATCTGCCCTTTCTAAAGTGTGCATGTGCCGTACACATCGGCGCTCAACTTTTTTGTAACTATCTCCTAAACCGTGAGGTTTAGGAGATATTTCAAGCACCTACAGGTAAGGCTTACCTGTAGGTAAAAGTGGTTGTACAGGGTGTACAACCGCTTTAAGACCTATGTTTAAAATTCTTAAATTTTAAATATAATATACACACACACACATATACATACACACACCCACACATATACACACACAATCTCTCTCTTTTCAAAGTAGAGGAAAGCTGCACAAAGTCCTCAATGCGATCTGGTCATCCCATTGACAAAATATTAGAAAAAGTCCAGAGGATCGCTGCACTTAAAATTTCTTTATTGAACCAAAGTTCAAACATTACATGATGTGTAAATTCATAACTAAGTTTGATGTCAGATGTGTGTTTGATCCGAAGAAGGGTGTAAGTTTGTGAGCCCAAAACGCAATATGAACTTACACATCATGTAATGTTTGTTTGAACTTTGGTTCAATAAAGAAATTTAAGTGCAGCGATCCTCTGGACTTATATATACACATACATACATACACACACATACTATATATAATTATGTTTGCTTAGAACGCTGTTTAACCCTTGGGTTGAGCGCTGGTTTTACTTTTTCTAAGCATGCTACACACTACTGGATGGTGGTATTTTCAGCCAGCACCCCATTCCTGAGTATCAGCAGGACTATATACACTCTCCTTTGCTCAGAGCAGCACTACCAGCATTAGCAGGTCATAATAAACATGTTTAATTTCCAAACAGTACCTGAGCAGCAGCCGCACACATAGTCCCAATGCCGTGAACCTTCTCACCAGCTGCAGAATACTGGATGCCCCGTCATCTTCAAGGATTGAAAGATCCAGTTCAGTGCCAGGTCCATCATAGTGGGCAGTGTCTGAAAGAAAAAAACAATATTTAGAAACAGCTATACACCAAGGTCACTGGGTATACAGGTGGGTGAAATGAATGCAAATAACTTCTGACGAAAAAGGACCTCTATGTAACTGCCCACCCACTGAATGTTCCAAATGACCATCTTGAGTAACGTATGCCAATTCTTGCCCTCTTAAAAGCCCTAGTTGCACGGCTCTGGCTTTAATATTTGAATCACAGAACCCAGAACAAGTACGCAGTAAAGAGGTCACAATTCCTTATTTCTGTATTTGTTCCAGGTCAAAAAGCACTGAAGCCAAAGTACCAGCATGAGAGTAAAGGAACCAACATTATGAAAAAGTTTATCATGGGCAGTGGCCCTTTTCTCATGAGGGAGTCCCTTTAAAGAGGCAACTGTCACAGTAATATGTACCTTGAACAAGCATATGGTCATTTAAAGAATTTTGTGTCCCCATGCCTGTACAGGATCAGCGATTGTATTGGAGCTACTGAATCAACATTCTGGCCAAGCAACTAGTACTTTTTTTTTTCAAGCAGATGAGCCATGGCAGCTCCCATACTGGCCTACAAATGGTCCTGTGTCAGGCAATACTCCCTGAGAAGTTTATGGTAAAACTACCCTTATAAAAACTGAAATGCTGGGGCTGACCCAAAAAACTAATAGTAACAGCACATCCCCTCCGGTTCAATATTCTAGCTTAGTCTAGGAGAGCTGAAATAAAAAGGATTACTTGTCTTATTACACAGGCTTCCTCCCCACTGGTTCCTGTAATGACTGATCTCCCCCCCGGGCTTCTCCTCTACTCCAGCTGGGTTGTCATTCTTACCCAAGGTAATTGGGTACAATACTAAACTAGCAGCCACAGCTGGCTCTGCACTGTACATGATGACAGTGCAGCAGACAGCTGGTCAGGATCCGCCAACAAGCCTGAACCAACACCCAGCTCAGCCTCTCAGTGACTCCAGGTGCGGCCGGCTGCTTTCATAGGTGATCAAAAGAGTTAACACTCTTTGATTGACTCTATGGCCTTGGAGGACCGGAGCAAAGTTATGACATCACTCCCGATCCAGGCTGGAAGAATTTTTTTTTTCAAGCGAAAGATCAAACTTTTTTTTTTTCTCTTGATCTTTTGCTTTTAAAAAAAGGTAAAGAAGAGATTTGGGGTCTTTTGACCCCAGATTTCTCCATAAAGGGGACCTTTTTTTTTTTTTTTTTAAAATCAAACAGAACTTTATTGAAAAAGCAATTAAGGAGAAGCAGTACATGATTCCACCGCATTACAGATTAGGCATAAACACTTAGCTTTCGCTATGTAGCACTATTATCTCATAATCACAGTACATCCACATTAAACTCAGATTTCACTTTAAACAATCAGACATAGATCTGATAGGAATTGAGACCCCAGGTAGAATTCTCCCTCAAGTGACTGTCATATCCCTTTTACAATAGCAAACGGTCCATAATAAGATCAACTGAGGCCAGGCGAGGAACTTCCAGGCATGGTGCCCAAATTTTGTTGAATTTTTTTCTCACTACCCGTGAGTTGGTAAATACATTTTTCCAGACTGATAGTGTTGCCCATTTGATTCAGTCACTCCTTCACTGTGGGGGGTGACCTGTCATCCTTATTTCTATTACAAGGGATGTTTACATCCCTTGTAATAGGAATAAAAATGAAAAAAAAAAAAAGGTTAAAAGGGGCTCGCGAACGCATACGCAAGCCACGCGCATATGTAAACGGTATCCGAGCCACACATGTGAGGTATCACCATGAACGTTAGAGTGGGAGTAATAATTCTAGCACTACCTAACAACCTCCTCTGTAACTCTAAACAAGTAACCTGTAAAGGTGTTTAAAGAGTCGCCTATGGAGATTTTTTAAGTACTGTGGTTTGTCGCCATTCCACGAGTGTGTTCAATTTTAAAGCATGACATGTTCGGTATCTATTTACTCAGAAGATCAACTTTCACATTATACAAAAAATTGAGGCAACTATTGCGTTTTTTTTTCTTTTTTATTCATTGAAGTGTATTCTTTTTCTGAAAAGATTGCATTTGCAAAATCACTGAGCAAATAAAATACCATATGACATAATAAAATTACAACGCCCACCATTTTATTCCCCAGAGTCTCTGCTAAAAAGAATAATGTATAACGTTTGGGGGTTTTAAGTAATTATCTAGCAAAAAAAAAAAAAACGATAAAAGGGCCAGAAAAAGCCTGGTCAGCAAGTGGTTAATTGGATATGTTCAGTGTAACATGGAGTTTTGAACAGCCATCACCAGTAACAAGGTTCCTTTCTAGTGCTGGAGGCTTCCAAGATGCAGTGCTGGTCCGGGCAGGCATCTCATGCTGTGGAGGTTTATTCTGTTGCAATATTAGCATTGCATCCAGAGTCGGCAATTGCATTATCCAACACTGGATGGCATTGTCAACTGTGACACCGCTGTATACCGGTGTTGTGACAGATCTTATCTGGGAACAGCATTACACATAAAATTCCCATACTGACAGTTTTTCACATCCCTAAATCCTAGGACATGCACACTTACCAGTCTCAGCATTTTGATAGACCTGCTCGAACACGGCATGAAGTGAGCATAAAACACTCTGCATCTGCCGTTCCCAGTTCTCTGTGTGTTTAACTCCCTGTGAGAAGCCAGAGCCCAAAGACGGAAGGAGGGAGAAGCACTGACAGGCCATCTGTTTCCAGAGAGATAAATAAACCATATGCGAGATTTGTTACAAATAAATACATTTTACAAAATACATCAACTATTCACTTTAAGTTAAAAAAAATGAATGAAATAAATTAGGGAGGGTGTGACTACTAAATCGGCAGTAAGTTGGCACTCTAGAAACACCTCATCCTCAGCCTGTTATTCTGGAGATCACAGATTCCCAATTACATATGCAGGTTGCAAAATAAGACTTGACTGCAATTTTATTATGTAAGGTGGTAGGGCCTGGAATAAAAATTAATTTCCCTGCTTCTTCATGGAATGTAGAGGGAGAACTCATGTACAGGGATACAGATCTCAGTATTGGAGATTGTACAGGAAGCAAGGACTGTCAAGGTCTTAGGCCTCATTCACACGAGGCAGACTACGTTTCCACGGAGCCCGCCTTGGTCCGCCGGCTCAGCGGGAGATCTCTCCGTTGATGACAGGTCCCTCTCTGCTCACTGAGCAGGGAGGGGCTTGTCAGGTGCCGCTGCTGCCTATGGAGGGATCGGATGAAAACACCCGATCCAATGGACGTAGGGCCAGCCGTCTGCTTTTTGTGGATCGGACCGGGTCCAATGTCAGCGGACATGTCTCCGCTGACATCCGTCGCTCCATAGGCTAACATGGAGCGCCCATTCTGGTCCGCCGTCAAAACTGACAGGCGGACCTGAACGGTCCGATCGTGCGAAAGGGGCCTTAGTCACACTAGCTTAAAGTAGTTGTAACCACAAAAAACAAAGATCCTGTTCCTTTAGGGCATAATCTATACCACAGTGCTTGTGCTGTGTAATGTGTCCCTTCCTATCTTGTAATATACCTGGCTGATCCTACCTGTTCCTGTGTTCCCCTGTCTGTGCTGACCATGATAATCATGGCTGCTGAGCCATGATTACCGTGGTCCTGTTACGTGCCTCTGTCATCCTGATGCTCTGCAGTGAGTCTTGCCCCTCTCCCTCCTGTCAGCATGAGAGGGGCTCTGCTCCCCGCCTCTCCTGCCGCTAATCAGCTGCAATATGCAGCAAATTTACATGTACCCGCCTCTGGTTTATGCTGACATTAACTACAGTGTGGGTGTTTTTTAAAATGAAACGGCTAAATACCTCTTCCCACACTGCCACTGTGCGGTCAAGTGATCCCCTTGTGCCCGGCGGCTGACGTCACAGGGAAATCTTGGCCCCTCACCCTTCTCTCCATGGATCAGGGAAGACGAGCGGAGGGGGATCACGTGACCACACAACTGTGGTGTGGGAAAAGGTATTTAGCCTTTTCATTTTTAGAAAAACACACCCACTATAATTAATGGTGGCATAATCCAGAGGGGTCACATAGTGACTATACAAACACTTTAATTATGCGAGCCATGCTTGATCTGGAATCGTGGAAAACCTGTACACACTTTGGTCTAAACTACATTAGTATACTGCAAACATCATCATGCAGGGCAGGAGGAGAGGATAAAAATTAGCACTTTGTTCTTTCCCAAATTAAAATTTTTGAGGAATAAGTCTTCACTGTCCTGTCTGTAACTGCGCATTACAGCCCTATAAAATTCTACGGGACCGTGTCCAGAGATAGGAGGCAGTGCCATAGAAGTCTGTAGGGCTGTAAAGTGCAGACATGGCCAGAAGGGTGAGAGATTGCGGCGCTAGATGTAACCAAACGTGGCTTTCAGATAGTAAGCATGCATCTGTGGAGGCAGAGGATGGGTTAGGTCAGGTCTTGGAAAAGGGGCAAAAAAGGATAAATACACTTTGTTTTAAAATGCACATATCGTTCACCCTACTTTACATAGCTATTTTTTTGTTACCATACAGTCAAATAAGTTTGGATAAGGTGCGACAGGTTTAGATGTCATTAATGTGACACTGAACATTTTCATCAATCTTTTTATAGCAAAGATATGCTTTCTTGTGGTAAATCAACTGTTTTTCCAGTCTCTAGCTGCCAATCACAAAGACTACTTTTTTTAATCACTAGTGCTACAAGAGGCTCGAAATAGCTACCCTAATATACAAAGAAAATGATCAAATCCACATGGTTTTACCCACTTGCCTACCGGGTAATTTCACCCCCTTCATGCCCAGGCCAATTTTCACCTCTCAGCGCTGTCATACTTTGAATGACAATTGCAAGGTCTCGCAACACTGTACCCAAATTTAATTTTTATCATTTTGAGACACATAGAGCTTTCCTTTGGTGGTATTAAAATCACCACTGGATTTTTTATTTTTTGCTAAATAAACTAAAAAAAAACAAAAAACAACTTTTAGTTTCCGTTACATAATTTTACAAATAAGTTATTTTTCTTCTTCACTTATGCCCACTGGTAAGGAGGCACAGAGTCTGCCCACTGGTAAGGAGGCACCGAGTCTGCCCACTGGTAAGGAGGCACCGATGATCAGGGCACTGTCTAGTGTAAAATACATTACTCACTGCTCCTCTGTACAGATGGGCTCTCCTTTCCTCACACGCTGTCTCTGTGTGAGGGAAGGAGAGCCATTAGAACAGGCAAAAATCAGTTCTGTTTACATCTGTGATTGCTTGGGACAGGACACTGCGATCACGTGGTAAAGAGCCGCTGTGATAGTCCCTTTTCCCCCACTCTGCGATTCACTGTTTCCATGCTCTCCTGATGCACACAGGACAACGTCCAGAGATGCCTTCCCAGAACTAGAAAGCCACGCTGTAGCCGTATATCAGCTAAAACGTACTAAGGAAGTGGTTAAACACATGACAATACTGGCCATATCAAACTGATCTCTATACCCAATCATCAATAAGACTACAATCTTTTGTTCTCTTTTCCTGTGAAAAATATAGGTTTTACCTCTTGAATCTGAAGACTTTCTTCATCCAAGAGACTCAAGAAAAAGGCAGTGAGTTTCCCCTGCAGAAGACACACAATAGTCAAATAAAGTACTAGATGTAAATATACAATAACATGGCAAATCATTAAAGCAATGGAAAGAGCCAAAAAGGAAATTATAACTTTATATATTTAAAAAAGCACTACCACTTTTGCATTCAAATTTGAGAAACCCCCACTATAGGCTGTGTTGTTCCCATGAGTAGGTTAATACATAGGGCTCTACTCTCCATGTCATCTTGTTTAGCTAATAGCTGGTTAATCTGAAGCTGCATACGATCGGATCCCCTTTGTAAGGGCGGGATGGCATCTTCCACTAGGCCTAGCCAAGTCTCCACCTTCGTGACTATCTCGGAGCTTCTGAAAGTCTTGCAGAATTAGCGAGATGTCTTGACTTCCTCAATCTGTGCCATCAGTAAGGTCCTGCAGAATGTTATGGCTTCTATGAGTCTGTGTCTCCACTTGCAAGTGTTTGAGTCTCACACGTGGCGCCACCATCTTCCCCGGTGTCTTCCCCGTTCATTCTGCGAAACTGTGCAAGTTTAGCCGCGGCTGCCTTCTGAGCTTTTGTCGGGGACATAGCTCAGTTTGATTGCGTGGTCTTCTAAAAAGGGTCGAAGGCAATCAGGATGTTGTAGGGTCACAGGATAAGCTAAATGCCAGGATCATCAATACACAGAGCTCCTACTCAATGCTACGCCAGGCCACCACATAGGGCTCTACAGGCAGCATGCATTGTTCAGAAATATTTCCAATGCACTTAGAGACATATTTGTTTAAAAGCCTATTAACATACAAATGCACCAACCATATGCTATGAGGAAGGCTTCAGCTGAAACGGGTTAGAATTTTATTGAATCCTGTTATTGCTGTTGTGCAAACATAAAGTCCTTTGAATGAAGAAGCTATTGGGTTGCTGGCTTATCTTTTCTACTATAAATGCACCAACCAAACCTCGCTCTCTTTGACCCTTTGTTATGGCAGGCTGTATGCACATCTAGTTTACAAGTGTTAATAAGATCTCACAGCACAGCTTAGACAGGGTTAATTATGGTTAGGATAACCTTACATTGAAGGGGAAAGCTAGGTTAGGTTTATAATGAAGTTATGATATGTGAATGACAACATGTAACAGATATATTGTAGGCGTTATTCCAATTATCCACAATAATGCAGTGCAACACAAACACGTCCAATAATGATGCCAAGATCAACGGACCCTGACCACGCATGGCGCTGAGCTAAGATGATTGATGGATTAGGAAGCTAATGGCTTGTAAAAGGCGGGCCAATGACAGGCTTATTTATTAATTTGTTCAAGCCAGAAATTAGGAGTGCTCAATGTCGGTGCAGCTTCTTAGATAAGTATTAGAGAAATGAGAGTACTCACTATAAACAGAGGACAGATTCAGAAAGGCTGAAGTTCAGTTTTAAGCCTGCCACCCTTGGAGTGGTATTATACTTTTTTTCTTTTTTTTAAATGGCCCCTGGGTGGTTTATGCCATAATGAGCTGGTATGCACATTATGGGAGACTTTCCTTTCAAAGCGCTGTGCTTTCTCCAATCCAGCTGGTCCCAGGTGCTTCCATCTTCCCTTGGTCTTCCTTCCAGGTTTGCTCTCTCTGGCCACTTGGATGGCCAAGCCACAATGACGTCACTCCCACGCATATGCAGGAGTCATTTCATCACAGCACAGGGCGGGAGCCATAAAAGTGGTCTGAGCTGCACATGCGAATCTCGATGACATTACCACTGACAGGCTGAGAGAGACACAAGAGGCCACTTGGGTCCCTTCGGTTATAAAAAAAAATCTAGCCTTTAATATTGCTGTAAAGAGCTCTGGTAGTTTAAATGGTTGTTTATGGGGAATAAGTTTGCTAGGCCATAAGCATTTCTTGTTCAAAGTTCCTAAGCCACAGATACAATACCCGTAGGGCTCCACAGGCTCGGGGATATGTGATCAGGCAGGACCGGATGCCTTCTAGGGCTGGCATCAGACACTATAGAAAAGAAAGAAACACAATTAGGATACAGAAGACAAGAGATTTTTGTTTTTAGCCTGGCTTGTTCATACAGAAGAGACATGTAAGCTGCCCACACAAACAATGATCATCATAATTGGCTGCAATAGGCAACAAACATCAGCCCCACAAATACGGCAAGGGGTTTCTCCACTCTATTCCAAAAAAATTAGACTAGTTCCCAACAGCCCCCCGGCTCCTCCTGTCCTCACTGTACTTATCTGAATTTGTTTAGAACCATCCGTCGCCCATGTCTGCCAATCTATACAGCTCCAAAAAGCTGTGTAGCAGCATAATGTGTGCAATCGCTAGTGGTCATTACAGTCATGTGATAGAGTTGGCCAATGAGGGTCTTACTTTTGTTCAGGAAGTAAAGACTTATTGGGCAGTGCTGTCACATGACAATGCTGACCAATGACCGCAAGTCACTGGACACATTATGCTTCCGGGGCTGTGTATGCGGAGTATACGGATTTAAAGTGGAGTTCCACCCACTTTTACAACTCTTCAGCATCCCTCACTAAACTGTGCACTGTAAATGAATTGGATATTTTTTTTATTTTTTTTTTTCTCAGCACCTACTGAGCATGTGCGAGATCTGCAAGGATGAGATCCAGGAAGAAATACAGTCTGGCTTCAGATGCCCAGACTTAAGATGGCCACAGCCTGCTGTAAGTTTATAAAATAACAAACTACTGCTATAACCTAACAAAACAGACCTTAGTTTACAGACTAACTTTACTAGAATACATTAAGCTTGAGTATTATAGGGGTATATTTATTTAAAACGTATAATTTCGGCCGGAACACCACTTTAAGCATGCATTTTGCATTACCTGGCGTCTCAGGCCCAGCAGCGATGTAAGAAGTCCTGGGACCTGATTGGTGGAGATTTCCCGCGATAATTCTGGCAGTGCAGAGGAATGCGAGAGAAGAGAGCGTAGCACGAAAACCGCCAAACTAATTACCCTGGGGGGGTCCTGGGACTGAAGAGAGCAAAGAAAAAGGGGACAAAATTAATACAAAGCCAGTTATGTTCCTACACGTGGAACGGTAGTAGCAAACTCCATAACCCTGGGTTTATGCTCATGCAATACAGCGTTAGGAACTTCATACAGATCTTAGAAGACAAAGTCACAAGGCATATTTGGTGGTCCAGCTTGCATCCACCCACCCAAAATATTTCAGACACAGGTCTTTGCCCACATAAAGACTATATATATATATATACATATATATATATATATATATATATATATATATATATATATATATATATATATATAGTGATCAGTAGTTGTTGTTTTCACTAGCAGAAGAACTATACAAAAATAGCTTGTAAACAAGCATGAATGTCCTCGGGCTTTATTCCTACAAGTCAATTCCACATGCCCCACGCTACCGCAGGCTATTCCATTCATGGCTATTTTTACAAGTATAAACACAATTTATCTATGGAACATTTTAGACTCCTGTCATTTAGCAAGAAAGGTCAAATAATGAAACAGGAAAGTCCAACATAGCATATCAACCAGTATACTGCCCAAAACTGATCCCCAGCCTCCCCTTCAGTCTTGCACAATTGTACCGGTTCCTCTCCTATACTAAAATGACTTTCTCTAATTTCACTGCACACTGTGAGCTTCACAAAGTGTGCATTAGAAATTGCAGCAAGTCAGGTAGAGCCTGCCTCATTTTCCTGGCTGGAGGACATCCAGCATCATCTAGTGCTTTCTTTTCCAGCCAATCATGGAGGCTCAGGAACACATGTGGAAATCACCTACGGCAGTCCGCATGCAAATATAGTCTTGCCTAGGAACGCCCACTTCTCCAGACCGACGCCCACTTATCAGGACATTTTGGTATTTGCATCTCCTCTTAAGAAGCTGTCCAATGCTTGCATCAGGACTGAAAGCTTTTGAGAAGAGTACGGAGGCAGAGCCCTGTGATGTTTTCAGGAAGGAAGTATCCTCTAAACCAGTGTTTCTCTTTTTTTGTCTTACGGCGTGCCAAAAAGGATCTAAAAATTTTCACGGCACACCCGAAAAGATTTAACAATTTTTGTGAAGAACTTATTTATTTTTACATATATTTAATGTGAAGGATGTGCGTTCTTTCAAGAGCAAATCAGATTGAAGCGATTGTAATCTTCTTTATACTTTCCCTTGCTTCTTTTGCTTTTCATTTAGCAGTTTCTCTTTCAGAGTTCCAGACATGATTAAGTATTTTTTCTACGCTAAAAAATGAACAAACTTCATTTATAAGCATCAAACTTGGAATGGAACGGTCTCTATTATTATAATATAATTAAAGCGATCGAGTTCTCCCGAGATTCCTCTCAAGTCTCACGTTCCGAAAGGAACCAATGAATGACAGACTAACAGAGATTGCGGGTATTTCTGAATGATGGTTGCAGCTACAGGCATCATTCAGATATCGTCTTTTTCAGCCGGCGATTCCCTACACCATAAGAACGATCATAGCTGTTCCGCCGCTTTACCGTTCTTACAGGTGGCGATAGGGGACGCCCCCCCCCCCCCCTGGTGCTTCTACCGACTCACCGATGCCATCGATGTGAGTCGGAGACAGGAACCGCCGGCCCCGGATGTTTACCATAGAGATTTCTGGCGGACCAGATGGTCGCCGGAGTCTCTATGATCGTTCGGAGGCCGGGCTCGATTTTATAACGCCAGGCCGGGCCTCTGCATTCAAAAAAATGGTGCCGCCTAGGCTGGGAAGCCGAGATCCTTTTTTTTCTTTTTTGATTTCAGGCTTCCCAGCCTAGATGTGAGATGTGGGGTCTTATTGACCCCATATCTCACTGTAAAGAGGACCGATCATGTCATATTCCTAATACAAGGGATGTTTACATTCCTTGTAATAGGAATAAAAGTGATATATATATATATATATATATATATATATATATATATATATATATATATATATATATATATATATATATATTATTTTTTTTTTAAAGTCTCAAACTAAAATAAAGAAATGTAAAATTAACAATTTTTTTTTTTTTAAAGCACCCCTTGCCCAGTGTGCTCACACACAGAAGCGAACGCATACGCAAGTCCCGCCCACATATATAAACGATGTTCAAACCACACATGTGAGGTATCGCCGCGAACATTAGAGCGAGAGCAATAATTCTAGCCCTAGACCTCCTCTGTAACTCAAAACTTGTAACCAGTAAAAAAATTTAAAGCGCCACCTATGGTAATTTTTACGTACCGAAGTTTGGCGCCATTCCACAAGCGCATGTAATTTTCAAGCGTGACATGTTAGGTATCTATTTACTCGGCGTAACTTCATCTTTCGCTTTATGCTAAAAAAATTGGGCTAACTTTACTCTTTTTTTTTTTTTTTTCAAAGTATAAAACTGATTTTGTTTTTTTTTTTAAACCTGTTCGAAAAATACCACGCGAGATAAAAAAAGTTGCAACGACCACCATTGTATTCTCTAGGGTCTCTGCTAAAAAAAAAAAAAAAAAAACATAAATAATGTTTGGGGGTTCTATGTAATTTTCTAGCAAAAAAAAACGTGGATATTAACATGTAGGAGAGAAATGTCAGGCAAGTGGTTAATCCCCCTTCCTGCCCAGGCCAATCGTCAGTGCTCTCACACTTTGAACGACAATTGTGCGGTCATGCTACACTGTACCCAAATTAAATATTTATCATTTTTTTCACACAAATAGAGCTTACTTTTGGTGGTATTAAGACCCCTTTCACACTGAGGCGCTTTTTGCAGGCGCTATACCCTTAAAAATAGCGCCTGCAAAGCGCCCTGCAGTGCGCTGGCAGGGCGTCAGAAAAAGTCCTGCCAGCAGCTTCTTTGGAGCGCATTAGGAGCAGTAAACTCACCGCTCCTAAAGCGCACCTGTCTACTGAAAACAATGGGGCAGCGCTGCTAGCAGGGGTTAAAACCGCCCCGCTGGCGGCCGAATAGCGCCGCTTTACCGCTGACGCCCCAAGTGGCTCAGTGTGAAAGGGGTCTTAATCACTGCTGGGTCTCCTATTTTTTTTTTTTTTTGTTAAAAAAAAAAAGTAATTTTTCTACTGCACTGGTGAGGCAGCATGGATGGGCACTGATAGGTGGCATGCCTGACCTAAGGGCAGATGGATTCCAGGAAGTGCTACATGAATCATCTGCCCTTATACAAGATGGCCTGGGCTAGAAATGCTGGGGGGGGGGGGGGGGAGTGATTTCTCAACAAAATAAAAGTGTGGAAACATGGATGGATGGATAGGGAAGTTTGCTTTGAATACTAAAAATGAATTAAAATGCGTTTTCAGTTTGTGGTGCTCAGTTTGGTTCCGCTTTTAAGTGAACATATCGGGCTAGATTTACTAAAACTGGAGCACTCAGAATCTGGTGCAGCTGTGCATGGTAGCCAATCAGCTTTTAACCTCAGCGTAATCAATTAAGCTTTGGCAATAAAACCTGGAAGTTGATTGGTTTCTATGCAGAAGTGGTAAGTAGGCTTGGAATTTTTTTCCTGGGCATTCCCCGGGCTTTGTTTATATCTGTTTGTAGCCCTCCAATGCCGCTTACTGCGATAGCCAGCTATAAATGAGGGTGGTGGCAAGTTTTTTGAAATCACCTTGGCGTGTGTATTGGTCCAGCAACGCACCAGCACCTTTGCAGCCATTGTGCTATTTGCTGGGTGTCTGGTGTGCTCCTGTACCTTTAGGAAGGGATGGGCTGCCCTTCAGTCCACCTGCTCTCATTTATCCATCAGAATGCATGTGCCTCCACTGTGGGGACACTCATATTTTAGTGTTAGGACCACAGATATCAGGGTGCCGTGACGAGGCTCTGTGGGTTACGCATACGTTTGCAAATGCGTGCGGACTAAGCCCCTGTTTTTAACGCATACTGTTAGACAGGTTAATTTGGTTGTCTGCGAGCTGGTGGTAAGTAGGCTTGGAATTTTTTTCCTGGGCATTTCCCAGGCTTTGTTTATATCTATGCAGAAGTGAGCCTGATTTTGCACTTTCCAGATTTAGTAAATAAACCCCATTATCTACCAATGAAGGGCAGAACAACAGATTTGTTTTAAAGCAGATCTTTACCGCATCTGAGCACCACAAACCAGAAAACGCCATTTAATTCCTTTTTAATATTCAAAGCAAACTCTCCCATCCATTTATGTCTATAGCTTTATTTTGTTGAAAAATCACTTTGAAAAACAACCCCTAGAATTTCTGGCTGAGGGCGGATGATTCATGTAGCATTCACTTCCTGAAATCCATCTGCCCATCAAGCATGCAGGAGGGTGTGCTTAGCTGAGAAAACCCCTCCTCCTCTCCTGAAGACTCCTGGGATTATATATGACCTCATTTGCCTAGGCAAAAAGCAAGGAAGTAACTGAAAAAATGTAAAAAAAAAAAAAAAAAAAAAGTTTAAACACAAGTAAATATACTTTCATATCTGTTTAAAGAGGTTGTATACCCTTTTTTTTCACTTTGACCTACAGGTAAGCCTATAATAAGGCTTACCTGTAGGTAAAAAGAATATCTCCTAAACCTGTACAGTTTATGAGATATTCCCCTTGCATGCAGCCGCTGCGAGTTTCCCAGCTGAAAGGTCCGGCAGACGCTGGACCTTGCCGGAAAGAAGTTCACTCACAGCGCCGGAGCCGCGATACCCGGAAGACACGCCGAGGGAAAATGTCTGCTCCCTCGGCGTGGACTGAGATCACCTGCCGACGCCTTGTTCTAAAGGTAAGTATTTCAATACTAGCTCATTATGCTTTTTGCCTTACAGGTTTAAAAAAAAAAAAATCTGCGGGTTTACTACCGCTTTAATAATGCTAGCAGCACGAGGATTAAAAAGAATCAATGTTGATTGGGAGAGTGAAGCTCATTTTGATGCCCACCTCAGCATATACTGTACACTATATGGCTATATAAAATAAAATGAATATATATAAAACTACATAAAAGTTTGTGGACACCTGACCATCAAACCTATATGGGTTTGTTGTACATCAATATGGAATCTCACCTGTATAACCTGTAAGACGCTGCGAATCCAGGAGATACAATGCTGCTGGAATACATCTGTAGGAGATTCTTCAACAACCAAGGATAAGAGAGATAAGCCTTCGATCCTGGAAAACAATGACAACTTTAAAAAAATAAAAATAAAAAACGCAACAGGCCGAGTCATCTTACATTTACAATCCCTCAGTTTAGGAATACCAACCCCCACTCTAGGTATTGGGATGGTCTTTTTTGAGCTGACTTTTACACCTTCAGTTTCTGCGGGTGTTGTTTGCTCATTAATGATCGTTTTGAGTTGAATTGTAAAAGTTAATTTATTCTTATTGACTTACATGCAATTTAATAAAATTTTAAACGGTCACTAAACAGAAATATAACTTTTTTTTTAGCAACAATTTTTTAAAATCTCTCTGAAAACATATCTTAATTCTGGCTGTCATCTGACTGGTCTGCTATGACGGTCTGTGATCACAGGAAGGGGTTAAATGATGCCGGCCATTTTCAACCTGGAAGTTGCCGGTGACAAATAACAAAGGATAGTGATGGAAAACAGTGAGGGTGAAAAGTGCTAAGAAACCTTTCCCTCCAGCTTGGCGAAAATGACAGGGGTCTCCTTAACAGACAGATTAATAAAAAAAAATGTTTGTGTCCACATATTTGTATACAATTATACACACATTGTGATTATCACTGTAAAAGTAATCATTTGGTCTTTCATAAATATATTTCATTTATACCAGCTGTGCTAACGCTAGTGATACTGTGATTGGCTGACAGCTATCACACAATACAGAGTGCTGTGATTGGCCCAGGTACCATGTGATAGCTGTGGGCCAATCACAGCATCACTATAGGAACCACAGCTGTTATGAATTAAATGTATTCATAACAGCTTTGTTGACATTGTGATCATATAGAGATGACATGAGCCCCGAGACGCTCAATGCAGCCGGGTACTGGGACCTGTAATCCATTGCGTCTTGTGGACACAGCGGTTACGGGAGTGGCGCGCCAGTTCTCAGCAACGTAGATTTACATTGCTGAGCCACCTGTCCACAGTAAAAGTCTCAAAAGAGAAAATGCAAATGAGAACATGCAACAGGATCAAAGACAATAAGCTTCATTGTGGGGGGAAAAAAAAAAAGGAAGTTGGACTCCTGTACCTGGTAGCAGCCGACACCAACCGAGAGTTACAGCTAGCCAGGAGACTTGGAAAGGAAGCCGAGGAACCCTAAAGTGATAAAACACAAAAAGCAACACATCAATGGTTATTCAAATTCAACTATCCTCTATCCAAAAGTGATCATTCAGGTTAATGATATTCGCCGGTATCATATAGGTGCTATTTAGATGAATACCCATTTTTTATATTTTTTTATTTTGTTAAAACCCAAACCGGTTGAAAAAAAGATTAGAAACTATCAACAAATGAAATCACAACTTCATTGCTGTAAATCTGGTTTGTAGATACACAATTTTGGTAGCCATGATCCCTCCGGATCCCAAAATCACAAGGATTTTCCTAGTTTGTGTAACTAGTAAAAACATCAGGATGACATTAAAGTGGAATTCCTGTCCAACACCAACTTTTCCTAAAAATGTACCAACCCCCCCAACGATACCTATCCTGCCTACCCTTTGTAAACGTACCCTTTATCAGTTCCGCTCCAGCTCTCCTGTGTCAGTGAGCAGTAGCTGCAGGGGAGAGGAGGTAGTGCCGACAATGGCTGGGCTATGGAAGCCTATGGGTGATGTGACCTCTGCTGGAATACCCCCAGCTGTTGTCAAGCATTCCCTAATACAGGAGAGCCTGAGCTGCGGAATCAAATGACCGGACTGGAGCAGACCGATAAAAGTTACATACACAGATCTTTTTTTTACAGGCATCATAGGTAGCAGGACAGGGAGGGAACATTTTTAAGAATAGTTTAAGGTTGGACTTCCACTTTAAAGGTTAAGTTTAGCGTTCCAATAAAAAGTTCCCATGTATTCAAGCATCCTCAGTAGACTAAATGTCATACAGCTTTATATAAAGAAAAAAAGAAGTGTCTTTTAAATGTCATATCTGTAGGCCATGCGCGGCCTTTCCCAGGTCTCCTAGTGTGAGCGATCCTCCCTATTCTGCCAAGGTGCACCACACGCTGGGTGCATAACCTCAGCATGGCAGGAATTAGAGCTCTGCCAGGTTCACACATGAGCAGTGAGCGCGCTCTCTCTCTCTACCACTACAAAGTCACCAGCAATCCAGATACATGCATTTCACAGGTTTACTGTAAAGACATCACACAAGCCATAATAAACCAGCATTTTAGGGCCTTGCAGGGTCCCTTTCCTCGAGGCATTATAGTGACATGGTCATGTCATTACAGTCCTGAGAAAGGGACCCCCGCAAGGCCCCAAAACATTGTTATTTTTTATGCCTTATATGATGCTGCCTTTACAATAAACACATAAAACGCATGTATCTGGAGAAGCATTCACCCTGAGCCTTTGAGCAGGCATCATTCCAAGGTCAAGTACTAAGGAGAGATACTTATATTCTGACCTTAGAGTCCCCCTGTAGCGGCTGAGCTTAGAGTTGTGTGCCACATTATTAGGAACACCTACTAAACTACTTAAAGGAGTTGTAAAGGCAGAAGGTTTTTTTTTCTTAAGGCATTCTATGCATTAAGATAAAAAACCTTCTGTGTGTAGCGGCCTCCCCAGCAACCCCCCAATACTTACTTGAGCTCCTTCTATCTCCAGCGATGTCTCCTCAGCCATCCAGTACACTCCTCCCGATTGGCTGAGACAGAGCAGAGGTGCTATTGGCTCCTGCGGCTGTCAAAGTCAGTCAGCCAATCAGGGGAGAGAGGGGGCGGGGCCAGGTCGGGGCTCTGTGTCTGAATGGATACACGGAGCTCTGACTCGGCTTGGGTGACCCCTGTAGCAAGCTGCTGGCTGAGGGGCACTCAAAAGGAGGGAGGGACTAGGAGCAGCAAAGAGGGACCAGAGAAGGAGGAGGATCCGGGCTGCTCTGTGCAAAAATTTCTACAGGGTACCAGTTTTGAGTTACAGAGGAGGTCTTGGGCTAGAATTATTGCTCTCGCTCTACCGATCGTGGCAATATCTCACATGTGTGGTTTGAACACCGTTTTCACATGCAGGCGTGACTTACAGCATATCCCTCTACAGCAGGAATATGCAATTAGCGGACCTCCAGCTGTTGCAAAACTACAAGTCCCATCATCCCTCTGCCTCTGGGTGTCATGCTTGCGGCTGTCAGAGTCTTGCTATGCCTCATGGGAATTGTAGTTCTGCAACAGCTGGAGGTCCGCTAATTGCATATCCCTGCTCTATAGTGTGTACTTGTCTCAATCCAGAGCATTTAGGGCTTGTTCACACTTGACTAAATTTCTAATGCTTAAGAAACTCTCCTATAGCGTTAGTTTGGGCGTTAGTCTCGCATTAATGAGCTTTGGTATGGGCAGCGTTTTACAAGCGTTAATGACGAGTTAAAAATGCTCCCTAAACATCCTATGGCCAATTTTGAAGCATTTGATGAGCGTTAAGGCACGTTAAAACCGCTCAAAGGCCTATTCCATTACCGTGAATGAACTCATCTTAACGCCCCGCAACCGCCTGCCAGAGCATTTGCGAAGCGTTACCAAAGACTTGAATGGGAGGTGCTGAAAGGCTTCAAAACGCCTCCTGACTCCATATGAGGCTTCAATTTTGAAGAGACGCCAACGCTTCATATTTTGATAGTGTGAACAGCACCGTGAGCTGTCCATTGTATCTTGGGCACAGGCGTTCCAGGGGCCTCTCAAATGCTTGCTTTTAATGCCAGTATGACTTTAGCCTAAGAATCATTTCCGTCTGCTGCCTCCTTCCTCTGCTATCAGCAGGAGTCACTTCTGACAAGTTTTTCTGACACCAAGTAAAAAAAGGTGCCAGGGGAGGGATCTCCAGCACACAGTCTGTGATTGACAGCCTCAGCTCTGTTCCTGTGTGAAGGGGGGGGGGGTGTCCCTTCCCTTCATTCAGCTCTCACGGATGCTTCAGGGTGTAACTTAAGCTACTCACCTTCTGTTTTCTAAAAGCTCAGACAAGCTGTATAAAATCTGCACTTTGGATGGTTGAAGAGAAGACTGCAGATAAACAGGTACAACTTATGTAGGATTTGTTTCATCTCTGTGTATAGGTAAAAGGTTTACAACCACTTTAAGTGCCGGGTTCACATTAGCGCGATTCCAGTGTAGGTTCCCGCATTGCATAGAACTCTCGGGCAGTTCACACTAGGGGGGGGGTCAACCGATTATCGGCGGCCGATATTCACTTTTTTTGAAGCATCGGTATTGGTCACAACTTACCAATGTTAACAATACTGCTTCAAGGGGTTGTACCAGGGTGATGCTTGCAGCTGCAGGTATCACCCTGGTACCGTTCGTTAGAGCGGACGGTCGCCTTTCTTGTAATAACAACCAATGCGGCTCAGCATTCACACAGCTATTCATACAAGCAGTGGGATGGGACACCCCCCTCCCGCCACTCCGCCCGGGTCTCCCGTCCCACCTTTTCTTTCGTTTTTTCCTTTATAAAGGCGGTGATTTAGAAACCCACATATCTCATTTCAGATATACATGTTTTCTCCTGAAGAGTGGATAAAACTCCACGAAACGCGTCGAGCCTCTGTACATGCCATGTTTAAACCGATCAGGTTTTGAATTCTACTTATATGAACATTTGTTGCATTATTCTGATCATCAATCATTTTTAATGCAATAGGAAGTCCTACAGGTGGTGTAGTTACTTCTCTCTCCACTATCATGTATTATCATGTTCCTATATGTATATAGAGCAAATACACTGACATTAATTATTACTCTGTATGAATTCTCTTATGATACATATCAAGTCACACCATTTTTGACCTCCCACGGTTGATTAAATGCTTCATTCAAAGTCCCGCCCCTTCTCTCTTTTTTTCCCCGGGAGGCCCGATCAACCAACCGGCACGTCCGCTGGCTGGCCGAAGACTCAACAAAGCAGATTGGCTTTGTTTGGGTCTCGGATCTAGTAACCTGAAAGCGATGTCATGACATTACTTCCGGTTTAATGGCATCCTAAAAGGCGCCAGTTTTAAAAAATAGGTTTGATGTTTTAAAATACTTTCAAGTGCAGAGGAGGGGTTTGGGGTCTTACAGACCCCTGACCTCTCCATAAAGAGTACCTGTGCTGTCTATTATAGTCACAAGAGATTTTTTACATTCCTTGTGACAGCAATTAGGCTCGGTTCACACAGCAGCGATGCGGGAACCCTTCAAATCCCCTGCAGGTTCCCACATCGCATGTCTCCCAGCGGCACTTCACACTGCCCTATGCAAACTGCTGGGAGTGTCAATTAAAAGTTAATGGCACCCTAAATCAGTTTGCATATCACAGTGTAAACTGCAAATTCTGATTGCATGGATGTGAACACCCATGTGATCCGATTCTGCTGCGGACCAAAACAAAATAGGGTCCTGTGCAAGTTTGGTCCAAATGCGATGCAAATTCAGACACACAATCTGTATGGCTGAGTTTGCATCGCACAGACATCGCATGTGATCTACACGGCAGTGCTGTGCGAATCACATGCGATGTCTAACATCACATCAGTGTGAACTGAGCCTTATGGCCCGTACACACGATCTGAATATCGTACGACAGATCGTAGGACCTTTTTCGCTTTATAGTTGCAAGTAGGAATTGAATAGGTAAATAAAGTCACGAAAATACTCGTACGACAGAAACAAAAAAAAAAAAATCGAAAGTGATGTCATGTGTTGTAATGTATTTGTATTGTATTTTCGGATGACAACTATACTGATTGAAATCGTACAAGGAAAATTTTCGTGCATGTCCGATCAAAAAATATTGGATGAACTGTCATGATCGGCTGTCGAAAGTAGTGTACACGTGATCCGAAAATCGTACGATTCTTCCTCGGACGTCAGTTTTCGTACAATATTCGGTACGTGTGTACGGGACATAAGGATTGAGAACGAACCTATTTTACAATGATGCGCACTTCTTATCAGTTGTCTTGTACACAAGAATGACCTCCTAGTGGCATGAATTAGACAACCCAATCTCAAATGTCGTAAAAGTTGTCAGTACAGAAAATATATAAATCATAATATTCAGTCTACATCACTATATATTAAAATGCAAAACAGATGGTACATTATCCATACAAAACAAAGTTTCCAGATGCCAATCAGGTTTTATCTTTTTTTATATAAAGACACATACCCGGGACGTTAATAAAAAATGGAACTTCCGCTTTAAGGTAAGGTGACCCCCTGACATGCCATATTTGGCATGTCATTTTTTTTTTGGGGGGGGGGGGCAGGGAAACCCTTATTTTAGAGGGTTTGAGCTCCCACTTTCTCCCGATGCCCCGGAAGGAAGATCACCTCTCCCCCCCTCCCTCTCGGCTATCATCTGGGACACGTCACAGGTCCCCGATGATTGCTCGGCCAGTCACGGCCCACAGTGACAATGCCAGCACCGCAGAGGAGGGGGAAATGAGTGGGGCTTTGTTCCCCCGCATCGCTGGACCCTGGGACAGGTAAGTGTCCGCTTATTGAACGTCAGCAGCTGCAGTATTTGTAGCTGCTGACTTATTTTTTTAGCGGAACTCCGCTTTAAGCTGACTATATTTTGCTTTCCCTTGGTTCCTCCCTCCTCCACCAACATGCTCATGACATTTTTTAAATAAAACCTGACGTCATCACTGGGTCTCCATGCTTCTCAATGTAAAGCAGGCAGATCATGGCTGGTGGGAGGGGCTGTACCAAGTTTCCTGGAAGCATTACAGCACCCTGCAGCCTCAGTACTCTCTCAAGAGCCCTCGGCTCTGATGCATGCAGTAAGCTGGCTCTTGGGAGGAGTAGTACGTATATCAATAAGGCAGGCTCTTTCTGACTTGCTGCAGCTTCTTCTCTTCTTCAGATATGCAATGAACAAAACTCTCTGATAGGTGGATGTGTGAGGATAAGGAGGTCTGATGATCCCCAAACTGAGGGATGGAAAGTTTATACTGAACACCGTGCCACCCTCATTTCTCCAAATTGCGAAATCTGCAACAAAACATTTCTATTTACATCCGATAAGGGACGACAACTTTTAACCACTTGCCCTCCAGAAGATTTAACCCCCTTCCTGACCAGGCCATTTTTTGCAATACGGCACTGTGTTATTTTAACTGACGTTTGCACCATCGTGCAACATTGTACCCAAATAAAGATTATGTCCTTTTTCCCCACAAATAGAGCTTTCTTATTGTGATATTTCAGACGACGTCCTATGACGAAACGCGCGAGGAGGAGCTTGGTACGCATCACGTCATTTCCGGTGCTTCCGGTTTTTGTGCCGGGATCCGTAGAAGCACCGTCCAGACCCCAGGATCTGTTTTTTATCGCATGCAGGCCTGGGCAAGCGTAGCCCTGCTTTTTTATAAAGAGAATATACTTATTTTAAATACATTTTGATTAATCAGGTTCACACTATGAGTGCCCATTTTTTAAACCCCATTATATATGGATACCTTCTCGTTTAAACAACGCCATGGAGGATGCTGGTATATGGATCACCGGGAGATCCGGAGCAGAGCATAATCTGATTACAAGCCTTTCACCCCTGAGATCTAGTGAGTGCATAAACAAAAGCGGAGCACGAAAAAGTCACTTTATTATCTGACATAGAGCTGCGATAAAGTATCACTTTGGCACCTTGCACAAGTCACCTTGGGAATTCTGGGCATTCTCTAAGCCCCGGTTCACACAGGGGCGACTTGTCAGGTGACTTAGCCGCCTGACAAGTCACGTCCCGTTCTGTACTACGGAACCGTTCTAATAGGAGAGACTCAAGTCACTCTGACTTAGAAAAAGGTTCCTGTACTACATTTGGGGCGACTTCAGGCGACTTGCATTGGCTTCTATACAGAAGTCTTTTTCCAAGTCGCCGCTGAAGTCGTGTGCAGGTCGCCTCACAGAGTTGGCCTGCAAGTCGTGTTGCCCCTGTGTGAACCGGCAGTAAGAATGCATTTTCTGTTACAGTTTTGGACCATTTCCGTTTTATTTTTGTTTTTTAATATGCAAATCACTTCAATACTGTCACATAATTTTATATTGGATTCAGTTTGGTTATATCTGATGTTTTCATATGCACTTGGTTTAATAATTGTATTGCATCTGATTTTGTGCACTTTTCATTAAGGACAGCATTTGATTCACTTTAAGGCGGTTTTGTAACCTCTTCATATAGGGTTATATATGTTTATGTCACTTATTGTGGATTTAACCCCAAATTCACCATTATATGTGCTGTTGTTATTTGTCAGTAATTCAGCAATCTGATAGGGATTGCTTTATTTTCATTGGAAGGCAGCGCTAATTTTCCTCTTTTTTGGTTTATTTGTTATCGTGGTATTTGATCACCTCAGCGGTTTTTATTTTTTGCGCTATAAACAAAGAAGTCTGAAAATTAAAAAAATAATAATAATAATAATAATTGTATTACTTTCTGCTATAAAACATATCTAATAAAAAAAAAGAAAAATAATCGAATTTCTTCACAAAGTTAGGCCAATATGTATTCTGCTACATGTCTTTGGTAAAAAAAAAAAAAAAAAAAAAAAAAACTCAGTACGCATATATTGGATTGAAGAGTTATAGTGTCTACAAACTATGGGATATTTTTATTTTTTTGGTAGTAATGGCAGCGAACAGCGACTTATAGGGGGACTGCGATATTGCAGCGGACAAATCGGACACTAAAGCCTCGTACACACGGTACAATTGTTGGCCAACAATCAATCAACAATCCAGTCCTGGAAGGAAGAGGGGTGAAGATGGACGCTCGCTGCTAGTGGGGACAGCGGTGACATCACGGGCTTCGGTTTCAGGTAAGTGACACATAATGGGCTACTATGCGATGCATAATAACCCATTATGCTTTACCTTTGCAGGGATATAAAGAGGAAGTAAAACCCACCAGGCTTTACTTCCTCTTTAAGTGACACGAATACTAAAAATATGCACGGTCACTGTACTAACGACACTGACAGGGAAGGTGTTATCATCAGGGGCGATCAATGGGTAAACTAGCTAGTGATTTTGTGTACCGTGTGGGAGGTGCTTTTACTAAGGGAAGGCGTAGATCCGTGTTCCTGCTTTAAATGCCTTCCCTACTGACAAAACGGTGATCTGCCTTGTTTACATAGAACGCCGTTCTGCCTGTGTACTGTGCAATTTGCGGGTGTTGGTGGACATAAAGTCCGCGGTACCCACTGCTGGGCTCCCGCGGTGTGTGTGACCACAGTGGGAGCTGGCTGGCGGCGGCGGCGGCGATGTGCATGCGTGCCCCAGACCCGGAAGTGTCGGATCATGAACTAGGTACGTGATCTTGCACAGAGCGGCCACAGTATATCTGCAGTGGGCAGTCTGCAAGTGGTTAAAAGCCACTGAAAAAAAAAACAAAAAAAACTATACAGCAGATCTAGGTGGAATGCACAAAGCACAATTAAGCCTCATAAACACCAGTAGTTTTTTTTCGTTCAACCCAACAGGGCTGAACAAAAAAAGCTTACCGCTCAGGAGGAACCACTGTACTAACTATCCGACGTACAGCGATCTCCTCTGCTGTGCTATTTGTGTTCTGACAGGGGGGGCGGCTCCCCCACCAGAACACGCCCATCAACGCTGTCAGCCATTGGCCACCCCACATTAGGCCCGTGTGTACTAGGATTTAGGGTTTGCAAATACTCAAATGTTCTCCAATGAAGACCAGTGTAAACAGCACTTAGCAGAAGCCTAGCAGGCCAGAGCACTAATAGTTATAAACCTCCACAATGCCAGACTTGTAAACGCCCATCATAAAATCATTTACAAGCAGTAAACATTTGCAGTCTGGCTCTACTTGACCTGAAGCTGCCTTCTATAATGTAGGCCATAGATGATGTGATTTTCTTTCCTGCCCTAAAACGAAATTACAATCACAACAGAAGTCTACTCAAATGTACAGGAAAACGGTGATCCAGTAGGTTCCAGACATGAATATGCTACGGCCTCGTTCACACAGGTGTCTTTTACCATACATCTATACAAGTGTTCTATGCATTCATTAGGATGCAGCGGCTGCACAGATACAATTACTACTGCCAAAGTGCCGGTCCCCGAACTCACACCAGAACCTACATGGCTGTCAAATTAGGATCAGCAGCTATGTTCTAATTGATATGAATAGGACTGCCTGCATGGGATGTATGGAACACCTATGTAAACAAACACGGCCCGCAGTGGGCCAGCGGTTAGGTACACCTGTGTGATGAGGCCTATATAGACTTGGAAGTCAGACTAGTCACATGACACCTCCTAGGCAATGTATTTCTCCAGTTTATTCAATCTCGGGTCTTTTTCTTAACGTGTGATTTTCTTCTATTTAATATTTTGACAGTCGACAGATTGTAACACAGACATAATTATCCGGAAACATGGATATAGCCGGGGGGGGGGGATCAATCCACGAAATGCATAGAGTTATCATATGCCTTGTCCCTATGGTTCAATTGATATCTGTCAGTATGTATAGTTTTTGATATTGTTTATAATCATTTGGCAACCCGTCTACATTGTATGTATAGATATACATTTTTATGAATTGTACCAGTTATAATTGTATTGGATATACACATACTCATGATTATGTGTTTGTATGTTAATTTATACAATAAACTGAATTCTTTATAACTACGTGCTTCATTCAAAGGCCCAAAGCCCTTCCCCCTCTATTTTTTGACATATAGATAGGGATGGCGGCAATGGACCTCACCAGGTCACCGCCTCATATAAAGTCCCAACTCTTCTCCTTTTTCACCAGGTTTAGGATCTCATTTCTTGAGGTCCTAAAATGTCAGGACAGTACAAAAAACCCCGGATGACACCCTTTTTGGAAAGTGGACAGTGCAAGGTATTTAGTAAGATGCATGGCAGGTTTTTTGAAGTTGTCATTTTTTTTTTTTTTTAGGTGGGGGAATTAAGTAATTCAAAAAAAAATATTTTTTTTACTTTTTTCTTTTCTTTTTACATACTGTCACCAGTGTAGTACAACATAATCACGTAACTGGTGTTGTTGTGATCAGGGATACTGACTAGTGACATTACAAAACAAAAAAAAAAAAATCTACAATTTTTTATCTTTAACACACTGTGACCAGAGCAATAAGTTATCATAGTAACATTGTACTGCTCTGGGGAGGTGATCAGGATTTTTTTCTTCTTTTTACACGTTATGATTGCTTATAGCAGTGAATTACATTGCTAACAGCAAGCATTTTACTGAATAAAGCTGCATCATTCAGTCTGTTTTGTTGTGATTAGCTGTGATTGGTCAAAGCGAATCACATGGTACAGATGGGCTGCGATTGGCCCTGTCTGTGCCATGTGATCAAATTGACCAATCACAGCAAGCAATACAATGGTTTGAATGAAAGGAAGCCACCCATTGTGTACAACTGTCATGTAGAGCTGCACGATTCTGGCTAAAATGAGAATCACAATTTTTTCGCTTAGAATAAAGATCACGATTCTCTCAAGAATTTCACGGCGTAACATCATCTTTCACATTATACATTCATTAAAGCAGGGGTCTTCAAACTACGGCCCTCCAGTTGTTCAGGAACTACAATTCCCATCATGCCTAGTCATGTCTGTGAATGTCAGAGTTTTACAATGCCTCATGGGACGTGTAGTTCTGCAACAGCTGGAGGGCCGTAGTTTGAGGATCCCTGCATTAAAGTGTATTTTTTCCAAAAATATTGCGTTTGAAAGAACGCTGCGCAGATACCGTGTGACATAAAAAATTGCAACAACCACCATTTTATTCTCTAGCACACAGGTGTCAAACACAAGGCCCGCGGGCCGAATCCAGCCCTCCAGGCCATTTCATGTGGCCCTTGCACCTCTCCTGCAGCTGCAGGAGAGCTCCAGCCCTCCTCTGGTCCTCCTCCAGACCCTGTACTTTCTGCCTTCAAGCAATGCATTCAGCTTCTTCCCAGCAGCAGCATAAGGAAAGGGGGGTACACTGTGATGTAAGGGAGAGTGGGGGACTTCACTTCTGATGGTGGGGTGGCTCTTGACATCTAATGTAAGGGGAGGGGATGTGCTGGACATCTAATCTTACAGATACAATCGCCCCTTTTGAGGACAATCATAATGCTGATGCGGCCCACTATGAATTGAGTTTGACACCCCTGATCTAGGGTCTCTGCTAAAAAAATATACATAAATGTTTGGGGGTTCTAAGTAATTTTCTAGAAAAAAATACTGAGTTTAACTTGTAAGCAACAAATGTCAGAAAAAGGTTTAGTCTTTAAAGTGGTTGTACTGTCCACTTGGTAATTTTTACCTACAGGTGAGCCTAGAATAAGGCTTTCTTGTATATAAAATGAATATCTCCTAAACCTGTACAGTTTAGGAGATATTCACCTTGCATGCAGCTGCTGACGTCAGTGGTGCATACACAGTGAAGGTCCGATGAAGACCTGCCCTATCGTGCCGGAACTTGCTGGAGCGGAGGGCTCCCGTGACGTCATCGGGGCACTCACAGCACCAGAGTCGCGAACCCGGAAGAAACGCAGAGGGAACATGTCAGCTCCCTCAGCGGTGACCGGGTGCCCTGTGGGAGCTTCGTTCTAAGGTAAGTATTTCATAATGAGCTAGCTCATTATGCCTTTGCCTTGCAGGTTTTTTTGTTTTATTGGGGATACAACTGCTTTAAAGAGAAAGTAAACTCTGATGGGTTTTACTTGCTGTTTTTTCCCCATACAAAGTGAAAGCACAATGAGCTAGTATGCCTCACATACTAGCCCATTATGTGCCACCTACCTGCAAACGAAGCCTGCGATGTCCCCACTGCTGTAAACATCCATCTTCACCCCTCTTCCTTCCAGGGCCACGGACTCCGGCTCTGTGACTGGCCGGAGCGGCGTGACGTCACTCCTGCGCAGTGCGCGCAAGAGCCATCAGTCACGGCGCGGAGGGCCGTTTCTTCACTTTGCATGCGCCGATGACGTCACTGGTGCACTACAAGGCAAATATCTCCTAAACGGCGCACGTTTATGAGGTATTTTAAGTACATATAGGTAAGCCTTATTATACTATGTAAAAATAGGTCAGGGGGGTTTACAACCACTTTAAGTAGTTAAACTGACTTCATTTACAGACCAGAGTTCATCCCTTTAGACCCCTTTCACACTGGGGCATTTCAGGCGCTTTAGCGTTAAAAAAAAGCGCCTGTAAAGCGCCTGAAAGAAGCCTCATCTGCAATCCCAATGTGAAAGCCCGAGTGCTTTCACACTGGGGCGCTGCGCTGGCAGGGCTTCAAAAAAAGTCCTGCAAGCAGCTTCTTTGCAGCGCTTTTGTGTTTTTGCCACCAGGCTTGGTGCGCCGATGGCCCGAGCCCTTTCACACTGCCAGCGCCCGAAAAACACCTGAAAAATGCCCCAGTGTGAAAGGGGTCTTAAGCGGCGCTTTACCAGTGTTTTTCGGGTGCTGGCAGTGTGAAAGGGCTCAGGTTTTCACATTGGGATTGCAGATGAGGCTTCTTTCAGGTGCTTTTTTTAACGCTAAAGCGCCTGAAAAACACCCCAGTGTGAAAGGGGTCTTAAGCTAAAAGAACGAAATGTTACAATGCTTCTCTTTATCTCTGCCTGAGCAATGTTGTGATAAACTTGGCAAGCTGCCTGTTTTTTTTGGTGGGGGCGGGGTTTTGACAGCTGTCAGCTTGAGCAGAGAACTCTCAGCACTGAATTGAGGAAATACCGTGTTAAGATCATGGGGGGGGGGGTTGATTCGCGATCTCAATTCTTTAAAGATTAATCGAGCAGCTCTACTGTCATGTGACCTGCTGTGAATCGTGATAGCAACAGGGAGCCAGTACTCTGGTGTACACAGCCAGTGACAGATCGCGCTCCTGCACAGCCCCTTGGCCGGTGCTTCCTGACAGGACATCATATGACGTCCAATCATGATAAGAAAGCCACCGCCCGGCTGTCAGATCAGCAGATCGATGGTGTGATGCGGGTCTCCTGCAGACCTGTCAGTGTATCTGTGTACCCGTACATCCCGAACTGGCAAGCAGATAAACTGACAGGAAGAATCAATGAACTACCACGGAAGGATGGGGCGCTTTAAAAACATGTTTTACTTTTTATTTTTACACTATCCCTTTATTTATGTTTTTTAATCACTTTTATTCCTATTACAAGGAATGTAAACATCCCTTGTAATAAAAATAAGGGATGACAGGTCCCCCTTTTTTTTGAGAGAGATCTGGGGTGAATATACTTCAGATCTCTCCTCTACCTTTAAAAGCAAAAAATAATTTGATGCCTTTACTTTAAAAAAAATAATTAGATTATGTTCCAGTCCTCCAAGGGCATAAAGCTAAGTGGGGGCCATCTTGCCCTCAATTTCCTGCACCGGATCGCTTCCAGGCTTTACGGACGGCTCTTGTAAGCTCGGAAAAAGACCAGGAAGCGGCGGGAGGGGGGCACCTCTCCCGTGGCCAATCTGCCAGTGGGACTACTTTTATCTTGTAGAGAAATGCCCATAGTAAATAATTATACCAGGTTATGGTAGCTAGCTGCTGCCATAACACCGGTATTTAACAACAAAGTAATGACGTATATACACTGTGGGCGGTCGATGAGTGGTTAATAGACAATCTCCTGTCCTAGGATCCAGCACTGTGCTCACCTGAGCCGCTTCCAGCCGGCATCCTATGAGCTATGCCGCTTGTGGCTTCACAGCAAGCAATGTGAATTGTCCCGTTGTGTGTGTGTGTGTGTGTGTGTGTGTGGGGGGGGGGGATGTCTGCTCAGATTGTCTAGATCAGTGATGGTGAACCTTGGCACCCCAGATGTTTTGCAACTACATTTCCCATGATGCTCAGGCACTCTGCAGTGTAGTTGAGCATCATAGGAAATGTAGTTCAAAAACATCTGGGGTGGCAGGGTTCGCCATCACTGCTCTAGGCAGAAGTGGGAGCGGGTACCTGTCAAAACTAGGCGTCCCCAACCAATGACATGCCAAATGTGATAGGGGGAGGAGGACTTAGAGCAAAACTTCCCCTTTTGGGTGGAGTTTCACTTTAAGTCATTTCTTGATTACACATTGCATGTCCTCCTAATCCCACCAATCCATTACATGTCTGGACGAGTCTGGTCCTGGTGGAGGAAGGATTCCCTGGATACACACAATACCACACATCCATCATATCTTCTCATTGAGTCCCTGGTTTAGCCAAGTACCAGAAGGGGGAAGATTTCCTTTATACACTTCACATCTATTGTCATTGGGTTAGTGTAGTAGTGATAGAGGAATGTTTTCCTGGATACACACTACACTTCCTGGCAGCACACGTCTATTATGTCATTGGGTCAGTGTGGTAGTGATAGGGGAATGTTTTCCTGGATACACACTACACTTCCTGGCAGCACACGTCTATTATGTCATTGGGTCAGTGTGGTAGTGATAGGGGAATGTTTTCCTGGATACACACTACACTTCCTGGCACCACACGTCTATTATGTCATTGGGTCAGTGTGGTAGTGATAGGGGAATGTTTTCCTGGCACACATGGTCCTTCCTCCCCTCTATAGTCTATCAGTGTAGTGGATATACACAGTGAGGTGTCCCCCCACCGCCATGTGCCGTCCCTCTGCTCTCTCTCTCTCACACACATGACACGGACGGTTCTCAGTCACACAAAACCCCCCCTCGGTCCGGCTCACCTCCCCCCGCAGCACTCCATGCTCCCGCAGGCCCCGGATGGTCTCGGCCAGCTCTCCCTCGCTCAGCTCCCTCTCCAGTAGCCCGCTCACGATCGCCTCCATCATCCGCACCCCTACACACACCGCCGCCATCTTCCCGCCACCGCCGCCACTACTCCGCGTCATCACCCTGCGCGGTTCGGCCGTGACGTCACTCGGCTGCGTCCGCAGCCGACTGCAGTGCGAGACGGGGAAACCATAGCAACGGCGAGGCTGAAGGCGAACCTCAGACACACAGCGAGTGACTACAGCTAGCTTAGCAACCAGTACCCTCCTAGTAACCAGAGATCATAGCAACCAGCATCCTTCCTAGCAACAATAGGTCATAGAAACCAGCATCCTTCCAAGCAACCATAATTCATAGCAACCAGCATCCTCCCTAGCAACAGTAGTACATAGCATCCTTCCTAGGAATCAGTGTTTATAGCAACCAGCATCCTCCCTAGCATCCATAACGCATAGCAATCAGCATCCTCCCTAACAACCAGTGTTCATAACAAACAGCATCCTCCCTAGCAACCAGTGTTCATAACAACCAGCATCCTCCCTAGCAACCGTAGCTCATAACAACCAGCATCCTCCCTAGCATCCATAACACACACAATCAGCATCCTCCCTAACAACCAGTGTTCATAACAACCAGCATCCTCCCTAGCAACTGTAGCTCATAACAACCAGCATCCTCCCTAAAAACTAGTATTCATAGCAACCAGCATCCTCCCTAGCAACCATAGCTGATAGCAACCAGCATCCTCCTTAACAACCAGAGTTTATAACAACTAGCATTCTCCCTAGCAACCATAGCTCATAGCAACCAGCATCCTCCCTAGCAACCAGTGTTCATAACAACCAGCCTTATCCCTAGTAACCATAGTTTATAGCAACCAGCAACATCCGTAGTAGAAGCCATAGCTCCTAACAACCAGCATCCTCTCTAGAAATCATAGCTCATAGCAGCCATCGTTCTCCCTAGCAACAATAGTTTATAGCAACCAGCATCCATCCTAGCAACAATAGCACATAGTAACCAGCATCCTCCTTAGAAACCTTACATTCCTAGCAATAAGCATACTCTATCAACCAGCATTCTCCCTAGTAACCATAGTTTATAGCAACCAGCATCATCCCTAGAAACCGTAGCACATAGCAACCAGCGCTCCTATCAACCAGCATCCTCTCTATTAACCATAACTCATAACAACCAGCCTCCTCTCTAGCAATCATAGCAACCAGCATCCTCCCTAGCAACAATAGCACATAGTAACCGGCATCTTCCCTAGAAACCTGAAACTCATAGCAATAAGCATACTCCCTAGTAACCAGTGTTCATAGCAACCGGCATTCTCCCTAGTAACCATAGCTTATCGCAACTGGCATCATCCCTAGAAATCGTAGCACCAAGCAACCATCATGCTCCCTTGCAATTAGAACTCATAGCAACAAGTATAACAACAATACTCTCTAGGAACCATAGCTTATAGCAATCAGCTTCCTAAATAGCAACTAGAGTGCATAGCAACCAGTATGCTCACTAGCAACCAGGGCTCATAGTAACCAGCATCCTCCTTAGCAACCACTATTTATAGCAACCAGCATTTTCCTAAGCAACTGTAATGCATAGTAACCAGCATCCTCTCTATCAGTGATGGTGTAACTTGGCAACCCAGATGTTTTGGAACTACATTTCCCATGATGCTCATGCACTCTGCAGTGTAGATGAGCATCATGGGAAATGTAGTTCCAAAACATCTGGGGTGCCAAGGTTCACCATCACTGCTCTCTATAAAACATAGCACATAACAACTAGTACCCTCCCTAGCAATTGTAGCTTAAAACAACCAGCATCCTCTCTAGCAATGAGTGCTCATGGCAACCAGCAGTCTCCCTAGTAACCATGGTTCATATAGCAACCAGCATCTTCTCTAGCATACACAGCACAGAGCATCCAGCATCCTCCCTAGAAACTCTAGCTCATAACAACAAGTTCCCTCCCTAGATGGCAGTGTTCATAGCAACCATCGTGCTCCCTAAGAACTGTATTTCATAGCAACCAGCATCTTTCCAACCAACTGTAACACATAACAACCAGCATCCTCCATAGCAATAGTAGCTCAAAGCAACCAGTATTCTCCTTGGCAAACAGTGTTTGTAGTAAGCAGTGTTCATAGCAACCAGCATCGTCCTTAGCAATAGTAGCACATAGCAACCAGCATCCACCCTAGCAACATAGCAACAAGAGCTCATAGTGACCAGCATCATATCTGGGAATTGAAGCTCATAGCAACTAGCTTCCTTCCTAGCAACAAGTGTTAATAGCAACCAGTATCCTCCCTAGGAAACGTACCTTATAGAAACCAGCATTTTCCCTAGCAACCATAGCTCATAACTATCAACATTGTCCCTATGAACCACAGTTCAGAGAAACCAACACCCTCCCTAGCAACCATAGCTCATAGCAACCAGTACCTTCTCTAGCAACCATAGAACATAGCAACCTAGATTCTTCCTAGCAACTGTAGATCATAACAATCTGCATCCTCTCTAGCCATCAGTGTTCATAGCAACCAGCATCCTCCATAACAAATGTAGATTCTAGCAATCAGCATTCTTCTTAGCAACCAGTATCCTCCCTAGCAAATGTAGCTTAAAGCAGCCAGCATCCTCCCTAGAGACCATACCTCATAGCAACCAGCATCCTCCCTTGCAACTGTAGCACATAGCAACCAGCTTTGATAGCAACCATCATCTTCCATAAAAAGCATAACTCATAGCAACCAGCATCCTCACTAGCAGCCAAAGCTCATAGTAACCAGCATCCTCTCTAGCAACCAGGCCACATAGCAACCAACATCCTCCCTTGCAACCATAGCACATAGCAACCAGCATCCCCCCTAGCAACCAGTATTGATAGCAACCATCATCTTCCATAGCGAGCATAACTCAGAGCAACCATAGTAACCAGCATCCTCTATAGCAACTAGGGCACATAGCAATCAGCATTCTCCCTAGCAACCATAGCTCATAGCATTCAGAATCCTCGCTAGCAACCAATGTTCATAGCAACCAGCATCCTGCCTAGCAACCATTGTTCATAGCAACCAGCACCCTCCCTAGCAACCGTAGCTCATAGCAACCAGCATCATACTCCCTACCAAACAGAACTGATAGCAATCAGTATTTTCACTACAATCAGCATCTTTCCAACCAACTGTAACACATAACAACCAGCATCCTCCATAGCAATAGTAGCTCATAGCAACCAGTATTTTCCTTGGCAAACAGTGTTCATAGCAACCAGCATCGTCCATAGCAATAGTGGCACATAGCAACCAGCATCCACCCTAGCAACATAGCAACAAGAGCTCATAGTGACCAGCATCATATCTGGGAATTGTAGCTTATAGCAAATAGCTTCCTTCCTAGCGACAAGTGTTCATAGCAACCAGTATCCTCCCTAGGAAACGTACCTTATAGAAACCAGCGTTTTCCCTAGCAACCACAGCTCATAGCTATCAACACCGTCCCTATGAAACACAGTTCAGAGAAACCAGCATCCTCTCTAGCAACCATAGGACATAGCAACCTGGATTCTTCCTAGCAACTGTAGATCATAACAATCTGCATCCTCCCTAGCCATCAGTGTTCATAGCAACCAGCATCCTCCATAACAAATGTAGTTTCTAGCAATCAGCATTCTTCTTAGCAACCAGCATCCTCCCTAGCAACTGTAGCTTAAAGCAACCAGCATCCTCCCTAGAGACCATAGCTCATAGCAACCAGCATCCTCCCTTGCAACCGTAGCACATAGCCACCAGCATCCTCCCTAGCAACCAGTATTGATAGCAACCATCATCTTCCATAGAAAGCATAACTCATAGCAACCACCATCCTCACTAGCAGCCAAAGCTCATAGTAACCAGCATCCTCTCTAGCAACCAGGGCACATAGCGACCAGCATTCTCCCTAGCAACCATAGCTCATAGCAATCAGCATCCTCGCTAGCAACCAATGTTCATAGCAACCAGCATCCTCCCTTGCAACCATAGCACATAGCAACCAGCATCCCTACTAGCAACCAGTATTAATAGCAACCATTATCTTCCATAGCGAGCATAGCTCAGAGCAACCAGGATCCTCACTAGCAGCCAAAGCTCATAGTAACCAGCATCCTCTTTAGTAACCAAAGCTCATGGCAATCAGAATCCTCTCTAGCAACCATATCACATAGCAACCAGCACCTTCCCTAGCAACCAGTATTGATAGCAACCATCATCTTTCAAAGCAAGCACAACTCAGAGCAACCAGATTCCTCACTAGCTGCCAAAGCCCATAGTAACCAGCATCCTCTATAGCAACTAGGGCACAGAGCAATCAGCATTCTCCCTAGCAACCATAGTTCATAGCTTTCAGAATCCTCGCTAGCAACCAATGTTCATAGCAACCAGCATCCTGCCTAGCAACCACTGTTCATAGCAACCAGCACCCTCCATAGCAAACAGCTCACAATCAGCATCTTCTCCAGTAACCATAACTTGTAGCAGCAAGTATCTCCCTACAACTAATGTTTCCACAACCAGAATTCTCCCTGGGAACCATGGCACATAGCAACCAGCATTTTCCCTAGCAACTGTAGCTCATACGAACCAGCAACCTCCCACCCAACAACTTCCCTAGCAACAGTAGAACATAGCAACAAGCATCCTTCCTAGGAATCAGTGTTCATAGCAACCAGCATCCTCCCTAGCATCCATAACGCATAGCAATCAACATCCTTATTGGCAATATAAACACACTGCAACCAGCATCTTCCCTAGCAGTCAAAGCTCATAGCAGTCAGCATTCTTCCTAGCAACCATAACTCACAGCAAACAGCATCCTCCCTAACAACTGTAGCTCATAGCAACTAGTATTCCTCCTAGCAACCAGTGTTCATAACAATCAGTGTTCTCCCTAGCAACCATAGTTTTTAACCATCTGCATCCTCCCTAGTAACCATAGCATTTAGCAACCAGCATCCTCCATAGCAACCAGTGTTTATAGCAACCAGCATCCTCCCTAGCATCCATAGCTTATAGCAGTCGGTATCCTCCTTAGCATCCAGCATCCTTCCTACCACCCAGTATTCATAGCAACCAGCATCCTCCATATGTCATAGCAACTAGCATTCCCCCTAGCAACTGTAACACATAGCAACAAGCATCCTCCCTTACAACCATAAAATAAGTCAACCAGCATCCTCCTTAGCAATCATAACTGGTAGCAACCACAGCCCATAGCAACCAGCATCCTTCCTAGCAACTGTAGCTCATAGCAACCATTATCCTCCCTAGCACCCTAACATATAGAAACCAGCATGCTGCATAGCAACCAGAGCTCATAGTAGAAATCGTAGCATATAGCAAGCCAAATTCATATCCTTCAACAGGCCCAAAACTTTATAGGACAGAAAATAGTATCTTTTTTTTCCATATTTTCCTGAATTTTCTGTCTTACCCAAAGTTCTCCATCAAATAGAAATCAGTCTTTCTACCTGTAAAAGGAGCACTTTGTAATACGTGATAATTATTTTCCGCTTTTGCCCACGCCATCATGTTCAGTATTGTACTGAAAGCAATAAAAGCATACGGAAATTACTTTTACTGTCACCACACCTGTTTACTGATCTAGGCTTTGCGGTCATTAAAACACTTGTTAATTTGCAACAATGTGTATGTTCTCTGTTATATTAACACCATAATTATCACACCCAACACCAGAATAAAAGTATTTCATTTATTAGCAGATCTTTTTTATTAGAAAAAAAAAATACCGTATATACTCGAGTATAAGTCGAATTTTTCAGCACATTTTTTTGTGCTGAATGTGCCCCCCCCCCCCCCCCCCCGACTTATACTCGAGTCAAGCACTTTTCTGCAGCAAAAAATTTCATTTTCCGAACCGAATTTGGGGCCCCGTATCTCAGGGTCACTTGGTGCTAGGAACCCCAAATTTGGTGTGCCAACCCAGTGGAACTGGTACCACAACATATCCAAAGATGGAGTTTCTAGCCCTAAGTGGCCCCGAGATACGAGGCCCCAAATTCGGTTTGGAAAATGTCATTCTCTGCTGCAGAAAAGTGCTTGACATTTTCTGAACCGATTTTGGGGCCCTGTATCTCAGGGCTACTTAGTGATAGGAACCCCAGATTTGGTCTGCAAACCCAGTGGAACTGGTACCATAACATATCCAAAGATGGAGTTCCTAGCACCAAGTGGCCCCGAGATATGGGGCCCCAAATCCAGTTCAGAAAATGTCATTCTCTGCTACAGAAAAGTGCTTGACATTTTCTGAACCGATGTTTGGGGCCCTGTATCTCGGGGAAACTTGGTGCTAGAAAACCCAGATTTGGATATTTTATTGTGCTAGTTCCACTGGGTTTGCACACCAAATTTGGGGTTCTTAGCACTAAGTGGCCCCAAGATACGGGACCCCAAATTCGGTCAACTGTGTCCATCTGCAGCAATGTCATTTTGGCACCCTTTGGGTTCAGAGACCCCAAATTTTGGCTGCAGCTAGGGGGCATCTAGGAACCCTTAACTACAGAGTTTGAAGTTCGGGGGACCTATGGCTGCAAATGGGCACAGTGAGGCTGCAAATGGGCACAGTGAGGCTGCAAATGGGCATTGTTGAACCTCTTTTCCACTTACAGTAGCTGTGCATTTCTCACCCTCGTCTTATACTCGGGTCAATAAGTTTTTCCCATTTTTTTGTGGTAAATTAGGGCCTTGACTTATACTCGGAACGACTTATACTCGAGTATATACAGTACATATTAACATATAAATACCTTTTAATTGCAATTCTCTAGCCCACGGGTCTCCAAACTTTTCAATATGAGGACCATGTCATATATTTTACAAATATTTGCAGGCTAAAGAAAATTCATTTGATGAATCAGCAAGTAATAAATTAATTAATAAGTTGATATTTTTGGAATCAGCATAATATGATTCAGAACAAAAGAGAAAGAATTTCAGTAAAACAAAGCAAAAGTCTGCCCTTACATCAAAGTCTCCATCAGAGACCCCCTTACATCAAAGTACCCATCAGAGACCCCTTACATCAAAGTCTCCATCAGAGACCCCCTTACATCAAAGTCCCCATCAGAGACCCCCTTACATCAAAGTCCCCATCAGAGACCCCCTTACATCAAAGTCTCCATCAGAGACCCCCTTACATCAAAGGCTCCATCAGATTCCCCCTTACATCAAAGTCCCTATCAGAGACCCCCTTACATGAAAGCCCCCATCAGATACTCCTTACATCAAAGTCTCTATCAGAGACCCCCTCACATCAAAGGCCCCATCAGATACCCCTTACATCAAAGTCTTCATCAGAGACCCCCTTACATCAAAGTCCCTATCAGAGACCCCCTTACATCAAATTACCCATCAGAGACCCCCTTACATCAAAGTCTCTATCAGAGACCCCCTTACATCAAAGTCTCCATCAGAGACCCCCTTACATCAAAGTCTCATCAGAGCCCCCCTTACATCAAAGTCCCTATCAGAGACCCCCAACATCAAAGTCTCTATCAGAGACCCCCTTTACATTAAAGTCCCCATCAGAGACCCCCTCACATCAAAGTCTCCATCAGAGACCCCCTTACATCAAAGGCCCCATGAGATACCCCTTACATCAAAGTCTTCATCAGAGACCCCCTTACATCAAAGTCCCCATCAGAGACCCCCTTACATCAAAGTCCCCATCAGAGACCCCCTTACATCAAAGTCCCCATCAGAGACCCCCTTACATCAAAGTCTCCATCAGAGATCACCTTACATCAAAGTTCCCATCAGAGACCCCCTTACATCAAATTACCCAAACTAATCCAACAACTGGCCACTCTCTCCTATCGCCAATTCAAACTCCTGTTACAGATCACTACAGCGGCGAAACAAACAATTGCCAAAGCTTGGAAATCCCCATCCTTAATCATATCTGGAACTAAAAATAGAGTCAATCAAGCAATGATCCATGCCAAAACAGTGGCTATAAGACTTAATGTACACGGGACGTTTTTACAACCTCTCCTGAACGGCGTTTTGCCACGTTTGCATATAGCAGCGTTTGCAAAAAAAATATATATTTTTTCAAAATAGCCAAAAATTAAGAACGCCTGTAAACGAAACGTGGCTAAACGCGAGTTACCGCATTTAGCCGCGTTTAGAAGCATTTGGCGCTTGAAATGCCTCTAAACTCAGCGTCTGAACTCAATTCTTGCTTTCCAAAACAGGGATCTAAACTCAGCTGCCTAGAAACGACATTAAACGACCCAGTGTACATGTACACATAAGATAACATTGGATGAGTTCAGGAGCAGCAGAAAAAAGCATCCAACTGCCTCTGAACGTCCGTTTACCAGCAGCAGTGTGTACATGAGGCCTAACTCAAGATAAAATATCCAACTTTGAGAATATATGGAATCCTTGGGTGACTCACTTTTTCCCTTCCAATTTTGATGCTTCCCTACTAAGACCTTCCATTCTCTACATTCATGGTATGTGTTTATCACCATGAACTACCCTGGGGACCCCTACCACCTCTCATTTCTTTCTTCCCTATTTATTTTTTCTCCTGCCTAAGATTAATTTTTCTTTTATCTTCTTTCGCTCTTCTACTTTTTCCTCTTATTCTCTCTCTCTCCTCTTTCAATCTACGCTTTAAATAGTTCTGGTAGCAGAACTTTTATTTCCTTGGTTATTATTATACCAATTATACATGGTTCCAATATGTAGTATAAGATTTTAGATTCTATAATAAATTATTTCTTTCTTTCTTTCTTTCTTTATTTAGAAACTATACTCTTAATAATAATTAAGACCTTTTTTTTTATTATTTTATGTATTTTCTTTTTTTATGAGATCATCTTATATTAACCACTTCAGCCCCGGAAGATTTGGCTGTTGAATGACCGGGCCATATTTTGCGATTCGCCACTGCGTCACTTTAACTGACAATAGAGCTTTCTTTTGGTGGTATTTGATCGCCTCTGCGGTTTTTGTTTTTTGCGCTATAAACAAAAAAAGAGCAACAATTTTGAAGAAAAAACACAATATTTTGTACTTTTTGCTATAATAAATATCACCATTTTTTAAAAAAAAAAGCTAATTTTTTTTCTTAGTTTAGGCCGATATGTATTCTTCTACATATTTTTGTTAAAAAAAAAAAATCGCAATAAGCGTATATTGATTGGTTTGCGCAAAAGTTATAGCGTCTCCAAAATAGGGGATAGATTTATAGCATTTTTATAATTTTTTTTTTTTTTTACTAGTAATGCGGCAATCTGCGATTTTTTATCGGGACTGTGACATTATGGTGGACACATCAGACACTTTTGAAACATTTTTGGGACCATTGGCATTTATACAGCGATCAATGCTATAAAAATGCACTGATTACTGTAAAAATGTCAGGAAAGGGGTTAACACTAGGGGGCGATCAAGGGGTTAACTGTGTTCCCTGTGTGTGTTTCTAACTGAAGGGGGAGGGGACTGACCTAGAGGAAATGACGGGTCATGGTTCCTAGCTATTAGGAACTCACGATCTGTCATTCCTCACAGAACAGGGATTTGCGTGTTTACACACACACAAGGCCCTGATCTGCCTCTCGTGCCCGCAATCACTCGTGACCGGGGGTCATCGCGACCGTCGGCCACGAGCATCGGCACCCCCGCATCCGGCGGCGCACGCTCACCTGCTATCCTGATCCCGATCGTGCCAACGGCGGTTGGTCGGCAAGCGGTTAACCTGGTCTGAGTTGGTTTTATCCTCTCTCATGTAATGTATGACGCAATCTTTTGAGTAGTTAGATCCATGCTAAAATTGTTTTAGTTAAACTACTTTTAGTTCATGTTGGAACTACAACTCAATATTATTACCATATATGAGATCTTTCCTTTTGCTGCCACCATATGTACTTATGTATACTAATTGTGCAAATCCAATAAACAAATTTGAGAAGAAACTAATCTGACAACAGCTGAAATAGCATTCAGCTGTGCCAAGCCGAAGTGACATTTTCCATCGCCTTGTGCCAACTAATTAGCTATCTGCCATGGTGGTGATAAGACCTTGCCCTTCTCTATTGTCTGGTGCTGAGCTCATTGTTCCTATGTGCCAGCCAAGCCACTAGTATTTGCTGGACCTCAGTTGCCACCTTGCAGACATACCCACATCCAACATTGTGCTAAACATTGCAACATAATAGTCTTCTTGTATGTAGATACCTTGTTCCCTAGTTACATTGCAAACACCCTTCTTTGCCATTCACCTGCAGAGGTCCAACATGCCACCCCCCCCCCCCCCCCCCAAAAAACACACATACTGAGTCACAGCTAGGGCTCAGCAACCAGTCGGGACCTATGCTTTGCAGATTGCTTGGTCCTACCTTGCGGCAGGAAGGGGGGCTTGCTATGTCAGACCTCTGCAGAGAGGCACAGTTAAAAGTCCACACTGTCTGATTTTTCTATGGTTTGCAAGAGTTGAGAGACTCCTGTGAAGGCAGATGTCTCCTCTATGAAGAATAATCATGGCAGTGGCTATTAGACATGTGCAATTCGTTTAGTTCTGAATTCGTTTTTTAACAAATTTTGACAAATTCGTTAATTTCCGAATTTTTCAATTTCTGAAATTCCAAATTACCTAAATTTCGGAAATTCTAAATTTCGGAAATTGGAAAATTTTAAATTTCGGAAATTCGAAATTTTGGAAATTCGAATTTCGAAAATTTGAAATTCGGAAATTTGACATTCGGAAATTCAAAAATTCGGAAATTCAGAAATTCTAAATTCGGAAATTCGAAAATTCGGAATTCGAAAATTCGGAATTCGAAAATTTGGAAATTCGGAAATTCAAAATTTTGGAAATTTGAAATTCAAAAGTTCAGAAATTCTGAATTCGAAAATTCAAAATTAGGAAATTTGAAAATTTGGTAATTTGAAAATGCAAAAATTCAGAAATTTGAAAATTTGGAAATTCGAAAATTCAAGAAATTCGCAAATTCGAAAATACCAATTTTCGGTTTTCCGAATATCCGAATTTCGAATTTCCGAAAAAAGCAAAGAAAACGAATGAAATGAACTAACACATTTTTTGTCAGTGCACATGTCTAGTGGCTATATTGCCCCCTATTACTCCATTTTTCCAGGTGGACATCCTGTCCTTCCCTGTGCTCCTCTCACAACATCTATGCTGTCACCAATGCAGTACAGCGTCATCATATGACTGGTGTGGCGGTGATCAGGGACACAGACTTGTGACAGTCAAATTTTAAAAATTTTAATCATTTTTTATTCTTTTTTTTAACTCTATTTTTTCATTTTTTTCATTTTTTTTCTTTTTTTTTTCATTTTATTTTCTTTTTTTTTTTTCATTTTTTTTTTCATTTTTTTAATACAGTACTTTCATCAGAGTAGATCAGTGTCACCACATAAAGAGGTTGTAAAACCCTGTAAGACAAAGGTATAATGAGCTAGTATGCGTCGCATACTAGCTCTTTATCAAATACTTAACACAGAACGAAGCCTTCCAGCGGCGCCTGCACACCGCTGAGACGGCTGACATTTCCCCCGGAGCCGCCGTTCATGGCACGGGGCTTGGAAAGGAATGTCACTGGCTGCATGTAATGTAAATATCTCCTAAACTCATTTTTTTTCATTTTTTTTTCATTTTTTTAAAAAATTTTTCTTTAATTATTTGCTATTTTTTTAATATACAGTACTTTCATCAGAGTAGATCAGTGTCACCACATAAAGAGGTTGTAAAGCCCTGTAAGACAAAGGTATAATGACACACAGAGGCACACCTCCAGCTCTGCAGCTCTCATTGGCCCTCTTGTGACTCATCCCCCTTCCCTTCCTGGCAAACTCTCAGGAGAGTGAGAGAGAGAGCTGTACATGATGTCTTAAGCCTCAGATACTGACCAGACAAGAAACAGGAAGTGGGCTGTATAAGGTTTTTACTTGCAGATTTTTTTTTTACTATCCAAAATTAAAACAAGGGCAGAAGATTTATTAGATGGAAAGATGAAAAAACTAAAAATGTTTCCTTTCTTCACATGTCTACTAAATCTGGCAGGTTTTAATCCCTCAATCCAACACCAAAAAAGAAACAAGTTTCCTCCAGTTAATATTACAGATCTCTTCCCCACTTCTGGTATTGAACTAGTAGCGATCAGCTGTGAGTTGGGTGTGAGCAAGGCAGAAAATGAACACGAATCTCCCAAAAGGGGAACAAGGTTCTAACCCTTCCGCTCTATAAGGTATTAGTCAGAGACACAATTAAACAGAAGAATTCACAACCTGCCAGTAGAGGGCGACCAGTACACAAATCCAGCACTGTTGGCACGTCACCGTGGGGTATATTAAAATGATTGTAAAGCTTTGTTTTTTTTTGTTTTTTTTTTCAAATAACAAACATGTGATACTTACCTCCACTGTGCAGTTCGTTTTGCACAGAGTGGCCCCGATCCTCCACTTCTGGGGTCCCCTGGTGGAACTGGTAGTTCCTCCCCGCATTGTATAACCCCCTAGGAGAAGCGCTCTCCCGGGGGGGCTACCTTGCGGGCGCGTTCCGGAGTCCAGCATTTGCATCCATAGACGAAGAATGCCAGACTCGGCCCCACACCCCGGCGCCCGCAGCATTGGATTTGATTGACAGTAGCGGGAGCCAATGGCTGCGCTGCTATCAATCTATCTAATCAAGAACCGAGACAGAGGGAAAGAGCGCGTCTCCGGAATGGTAAGTACAGGACTCAGATGAGTAAAACTGGGGGGTTGGGGGACCGGTCAGTGACAGAAGTTTTTTCACATAGAATGAGGAAGGTGAAAAACACAAGGGTTTACAACCCCTTTAAAAGAGAATGTGACATTCACCAAATATTCACTGCAGGCAAATCAGTCATTGCCATTTAAAACAGATGCACTGGAAGATACACTTGCAGAGAATGTTTGTTGAATTTTGGTTTAAATAAAACCATAACGAGTTTGGGTAATTTTTTACATTTTCTTTTTGTTTTTTTAAAGTTCAGTACTTCTTAAAAGAAAAGTATGGGGTTTCGTTTTCTTGTAGAATCATACTTACCTCGGACCAATGCTGCATCTGTCCCCCCGCCGGCTCCAACACTGAGAACCAAGTGATCAAATATCGCTGATCGCTCGGTTCTCACAGCTCTCTGAGCTGAGAGCTGGTGACTATCAGTCACTGCTGTCTACTCTGCCCCCCCCTCCCCCATGCCCCCATTTAGGGGGATTTATGTTGGGAGGGCGGATGGGAGAAGAGGATTTGTCCTAAAAGGGTTGATTGGAGGGTATTCGTGTTAAGAGGAGAAATGGAGGAATTTGTACTGGGAAAGGGGATTTGGAGGGGGGAGAGGGGAGAGAATGTGTACTTGGAGGTAAAATTTGAGGGGTAGGGGATTTGTTAAAGGAGAGGTGATTTTCTTTTGGGGGGGGGGTGCATTCGTGCTGGAGGATTTGAGGGATGGGGCAAAGCCTTGTGCTGGGAGGGGGGATTTTAGCAGGGGGGTAGATTTGTACTGGGAGGAGGGGGAATTTATGCTTAGGGGTAAGGGTTTTTTTTTTAGGGGGGGGGAGTTTCTGACACAAAATGCCCATAAATCATGGGGGGGGGGTCTCTTTCGCAGTTTGGTATGTTCGCTCTGGGTTCTAGATTGCCTTGTCCCGACACTGGTTGTCTCTACCTGCCTATATAAACCTTTGTTTTTGTCAGAAACCATGAAATCAGGCCGAGACAGAAGTACAGTTAAATCTCACTTGTTTAATAATAAAAGTAAAAAGAACAAACATAGTCAAAACATAGCCAAAGTTCAGTAACCGGAACGGATAGTCAGCCAAGCCAGAAGTCAGGGATCAATGTAGTGGAACAGCAAGCAGGATCTGGAGCCAGAAGGGATGTCAGAAAAGCAAGTCTTTGAACAGGAACGCAGGAGATCATCTCTGTGATGTTGACTAAGGCGAAGGCAGAGATCCACTGGGCAGAACGGCCTAAGTAGGCAGGACTAACGAGCAGGATATCATCAACAGCTGAGTAACTGTGGAGAGATAGGCGCTAGCAATTAGCCGACAGCTGAGCGGGCAGCTCTGAGAAGGAAGGGCTGAGCCCAGCCCTGACAGTTTTGCAAATAAACATTACATATATGACAAAGGATTCACAGAGCATTGTGGAATATCTAAAGAGACAGCAGAGTCACAAAGTCCGAGGGAGTAAAGGTTACTGAGGAGGAGGGGGTGGTCAATCGTATCAAAGGCAGCCAAAAGATCCAGAAGTAGGAGTACAGAATAGTGTCTGTTGGTTTTTGCTGTTAGTAAGTCATTTGTGAGTTTTAGAAGAGCAGTCCTGTTGAGTGTTGAGGGCAAAATCCAGACTGAAGGGGATTAAGAAGGTTATTCTTAATGAGGTGGGCACTCAGTCGGTTGTAGACCAGGCGTTCAAAGAGTTTAGAAGAAAAAGGGGGCAAGGAGATAGGGCGTAGATTGTTAAGATTGGTAGGTTCCAAGGACGGCTTTTTAAGTATGGGGGTGACCAGTGCATGTTTTAGAGCATTAGGGAAGATGCCAGAAGAGAGGGAGAGATTATAGATGTGGGTTAGAGAGTGTAGGATAGACTTTGCCCGTCGGACGGGATTTCGTCGGACAATTCGATGGTGTGTGGGCTCAAGCGGACTTTGTTTTCTCAAAAGTTGGACGAACTTAGATTTGAAACATGTTTCAAATTTATCCGACGGACTTGAGTCCGCTCGAAAAGTCCGCTCATCTGTATGCTAGTTCGACGGACAACAAGCCACGCTAGGGCAGCTATTGGCTACTGGCTATGAACTTCCTTGTTTTAGTCCGGTCGTATGTCATCACGTACGAATTCGACGGACTTTGGTTGATTGTGTGTAGGCAAGTCCGTTCATTCAGAAAGTCCGTCGTAAAGTCCACCGAAAAGTCTTATGCCACAGACGCTCAAGAGCACGGCTACGTTTTTTCAGACTTCTGGTGTCATCTGTTTGCCAGGGTTGTAGGGGTCATGGTCTGATTCTGTGCGTAGTGAGGGGGGCAAGCTTATCCAGGGTTTACGACAGGGATTTGTTGTAGACAGAAGTGGCTAGGTTAAGACAGGACAGGGGTGAGATTTCGTCATAGAGGTGATCAGTAGCAGAATAGAGAAGAGAAGAGTTGAAGTGGCAAAGGTTTCTACGGGTGATGGTTAGGTGACTGGAGGGAAAGGTGGTGGAAGAAAGGAAAAGAGAGAAACTTATAAGGTGGTATCAGAAAGAGGAAAAAGATTGTTGGAGAGGTTGCATGGAGCGCATAGGTAGGAGAATACAAGGTCAAGGGTGTTGCCGTCAGAGTGAGTAGAAAATTGTACCCATTGCTTCAGGTCAAATGAGGTTAGACTAATGCCTCGTACACATGAGCGGATTTTCCGTCTGAAAAAACTTGGATGGTTTTTCCGATGGAATTCCGCTCAAATTTGCCTTGCATACACACGGTCACACAAAAGTTCTCAGAACTTTCGACCGTCAAGAACGCGGTGACGTACAACACTACGACGAGCCGAGAAAATGAAGTTCAATGCTTCCGAGCATGCATCGAATTGTTTCCGAGCATGCGTAGGAATTTTGCACGTCGGAATTGCTACAGACGATCAAATTTTCAGATAGGAACTTTTTCCGACCGAAAAATTGAGAACCTGCTCTCAATCTTTTGCTGGTGGGAATTCTGCCAGCAAAAGTACGATGGAGCATACACACGGTCGCATTTTCTGACCAAAAGCTCTCATCGGTCTTTTGCTAGCCGAATTTCCGATCGTGTGTACGCGGCATAAGAAGTTTAGAAATAGCAGGAGTGTTTGTATTAACAGGAATGTTGAAGACGCCGAGGATTGTGGGAATTTCAGAAGAGAGAAAGTAGGGTAGCCAGGTAGAAAAGTCATCAAGGAAAGTCAATAATGGTCCAGATATAAATGTTATTAAATATTAGTCACTGCATCACAACCCAGAACCATGATAAGACTGTCTTAATTATATCAGAAAATATTCTATTCTAGACCAGGGGTCTCCAATTTATCTTGCCCACAACAACCCCAGCTGGCTGACAGTGGATGTGCCAATCTGTGTATAGTAATATGGTGAATTGCGCATCTACTGCCAGCCAGCTATGACCCTCCTCCAGTCCCTTGGTGCAGATCCCCCCTGGACTCTGCTGGGCACACATGGATGTAAGAGGGGACTCTGCTGGGTGCTCCTGGATGTAGGGGTAGATTCTGCTGGGCACTTCTAGGAGAGACAAACATGGATGTAAGAGGGGACTCTGCTGAGCACTTCTGGATTTAAGGCGGGATTCTGCTGCGCAGACATGGATGTAAGGAGGAACTCTGCTGGGCACACATTGATGCAAGAGGGGACTCTGCTGGGCACACATGGCTGTAAGGAGGAACTCTGCTGTGCACACATGGATGTAAGAAGGAACTCTGCTGGGCACACATGGATGTAAGGGGGGACTCTATTGGGCACACATGGATGTAAGAGGGGACTCTCCTGCGCACACATGGATGTAGGGGGGACTATGCTGGGCACACATGGATGTAAGGGGTGACTATGCTGGGCACATATGGATGTAACAAGGAATTCTGCTGGGCACACATAGATGTAAGGAGGAACTCTGCTGGGCACACATGGATGTAAGGGGGGACTCTATTGGGCACATATGGATGTAACAAGGAATTCTGCTGGGCACACATAGATGTAAGGAGGAACTCTGCTGGGCACACATGGATGTAAGGAGGAACTCTACTGGGCACACATGGATGTAAGGGGTGACTATGCTGGGCACATATGGATGTAAGGAAGAATTCTGCTGGGCACACATAGATGTAAGAAGGAACTCTGCTGGGCACACATAGATGTAAGGAGGAACTCTGCTGGGCACACATAGATGTAAGGAGGAACTCTACTGGGCACACATGGATGTAAGGGGTGACTATGCTGGGCACATATGGATGTAAGGAAGAATTCTGCTGGGCACACATAGATGTAAGAAGGAACTCTGCTGGGCACACATAGATGTAAGGAGGAACTCTGCTGGGCACACATAGATGTAAGGAGGAACTCTACTGGGCACACATGGATGTAAGGGGTGACTATGCTGGGCACATATGGATGTAAGGAGGAATTCCGCTGGGCACACATAGATGTAAGAAGGAACTCTGCTGGGCACACATAGATGTAAGGAGGAACTCTACTGGGCACACATGGATGTAAGGGGTGACTATGCTGGGCACATATGGATGTAAGGAGGAATTCTGCTGGGCACACATAGATGTAAGAAGGAACTCTGCTGGGAACACATGAAAGTAAGATGGGACTCTGCTGCGCACACATGGATGTAAGAAGGAACTCTGCTGGGCACACATGGATGTAAGAAGGAACTGTACTGGGCACACATGGGTGTAAGGGAGGACTATGCTGGGCATTCCTGGATTTAAGGAGTGACTCTGCTGGGCACACATGGATATACAGATGGACTCTGATAGACATTCCCTGATGTACGAAGGCACTCTGCAGGGCATTCGTGGATATAAGAGGGGACTCTAATGGGCATTCACTAATGTAAGAGGGGGAACTTTACGTGGCACACGTGGATGTAAGCGGGAACTGTGCTGGACACACATGGATATATGTCGGGACTCTGATGAGCATTCTCTGATGTAATTTGCCCAGAGAGAGCAGGAGGATCTCAGGGAACATCCACTCCCCAGAAGAGCTGTGTATATGTCACTTCTGGGGCCATAGTTGTCATTCATCAGCTAATGTAGCCAAAGATGCCGCTATTCTAGCACAATCTGTGCTTGAAGAGCTACATTGAAGGACAGGGAAAAAAATTGAGTTGGGGGGGGGGGGGTAACAATAATTATATAAACTAAATAAAAATAATAAAAATAATGTTTTAAAGAACCCCTGTCACCCCCACACACAACCCATATAAAGAGCGCAGGATAGAATGAGCACATGTACGTAAACATCAATTGTGCCACACGTGTGAAGTACTGTTGTGAACGTCGGAGTTAGAGCAAGAATTCTAGGGCTGTAATTCACGGTTAACTCTAAAATGATAATCTGTAAAGGCTTTTAAAGCATCGCGTATGGAGTACTTTGGGTACCATTGTTTTTTTGTGATTACACGGATGTGCGCAATTTTAAGTATCTATTTACTCAATGCAACTCCGTCTTTTATATTTTACCAAACAATTGGGTATATTATTGTGCTTGTTTGCACTAAAATTCATTTTATCCTGAAAATATGCGTTTAATAAAAAAAACTGCACAAATATCTTGCAACATAAAACATTGCAGCTACTACCATTTTATTCTCCAGGACCTTTGCTTTGGGAAAATATATACTTTTTAGGGAGTTTACGGTCATTTCTAGCAAAGAAAAAAAAAAATGCAGATTTTAACATGTGTTCAACAAAATTAAAAAAGTTGCCTCGTTAGGCAAATGGTTAAATAATAAATGACAGACACTTTACCAAAAGTACAAGATTGAAGAAAAAAGGTGAAAAAGATAAAAAATCTGTAGAAATCGATAACATGCATGCAGTAAAGTCAGCTGATCTGTGCAATTAAAAATATTATCGCGGAGCGTACAAACGACCGAATAACGTGCGGTAACATTTTGCGCTAAGTTTTCTTGAATTGATTTCAAAGCTTGCCCAGTGCTGAGCATAAAATGTCACGTTGAAGTTGTGCATGGTTTGGTATTCGGTTTCCTACACATGACTAATTCTTCGTACACTTTGGGCTGTTGCACATACAGACCCATCACGCAATCATGTCAGGAAGCCTCGCAAAAGTAAAGGAAACGAACCACCCACGCACGCGTTTTCATCACCGCCATCAACACTTCTCTGTCATTTCGGATGTATGTGTTCTGGTCAGCACTATAACACCATCTGACTTAATTAAGGAAGCAGTAAGCTGAAAAACAAAAAGCCTACATCAGAAAACTTATTGTAACAGCTCAACTTCATTGAATAGGCTGCAGAATTTTCTGTACATATTTTCTATTACTGGTCATTACCAACATATTTTTTTTTTAATAGCTTGATTTCTTTATTGGATTTTTAGATATTTAACAAACATAGTACATTAACACAAGCCGGTAATCGCAGGTCACAGAGTGCGCCGCGTGCAGCCTGCAGGGAGCGCACAGGCGGGTCATGCACAGCAGAACATACATGGATGCCCGCCTGGCAATTTAGGCAATATAGCCCCACGCTGTAGCTGTCTTTCGGCTATAGCGCGGGCGCAGGGAAGTTAACAGAAGTCAATGCAAGTCCTGTTGAAGTCGCACCAAAGTAGTGCAGGCAGGGGCGGACTGATAGATCATGGGGCCCCCGGGCAATAGGAGATTATGGGGCCCCCGGGCAATAGGAGATTATGGGGCCCCCGGGCAATAGGAGAAGATTATGGGCCCCCCCGGACAATAGGAGATTATGGGGCCCCCAGGCAATAGGAGATTATGGGGCCCCCAGGCAATAGATTATGGTGTCACACAGTACACACACATACAGTATACACACACAGTATACACACACACACACAAATACAGTATACACACACAGACACACAATATACACACACAGTATACACACACACACACATACAGTATACACACACACATACAGTATACACACACACATACAGTATACACACACAGACACACAATATACACACACAGTATACACACACACACACATACAGTATACACACACAGACACACAATATACACACAGTATACATACACAGTATACACATACACACACTGAAAAGGTACTGGAGAGGCGGGGCAGCTATAATCCTGGGATTTTTCAAAAAGCACAGATTCTGTCCCTGGTTTTATTGAGGCTGGCAACCCTGATGGGGCCCCTTAGTGGCATGGGGACCTCGAGCAGTGCCCGAGTGCCCGAATGGTCAGTCCGCCCCTGAGTGCAGGAACCTTTTCTGCAGCTGGTTCTCAAATTTTCCGACAACAAAATCCGTTGTCGCAAATTCCGATCGTGTGTAGACAATTCCGACGCACAAAATTCCACGCATGCTCGGAATCAAGCAGAAGGAGCCGCACTGGCTATTGAACTTCCTTTTTCTCGGCTCGTGGTACGTGTTGTACGTCACCGCGTCCTTGACGTTCGGAATTTCCGACAACATTTGTGCGACCGTGTGTATGCAAGACAACTTTGAGCCAACATCCGTTGGAAATAAATCACAGGATTTCCTGGTCGGCATTAGCGTTGGTAAGCTATAATAAATGTTTGCTTTTAGGTTTAAGGCTCGATTCACACTGCTGCGCCTTGAATTTGTTCCGTTTTTTTGTCCTGTGTGAGGTGCAAATTTACGGCGATTTTTACCGTAATTTTACCGCAAATTTTAGGAGTTGGACATAGCTGCGATTGATTTTCTAGCCAATGGAATTGTCATGTAAAAAAAAAAAAAAAAAAGGTGTTAACTTCCTGTGTACTTCCTGGTTTTTGTGGAGAGTAGTGTGGTGGAATTCGCACATATCTGAACCATCAATGCGATTCAAGAACGATTTACATTGATGTCTATGGAGACTAAATTCGCAACGCAACGCAGTAAACTCGCACAAGACCCTTTTTTTAATCGCATCGCATCCGTAGAGGAATCGTAACGCATGTATGTGAACGACCATCATTGAAAACAATGACTTTAGGGATGACATGCGAATTTAAAGTGTTTTTGACGCATCACATTCGTCATGAACTCGCATCAGTGTGAACCGGGCCTAATATCGCTTTAAGGGGCCCATTTCCACATCAATGTTGCAGCAACACATGTTACATACATTTGCATCTCAACACACTTGTGTCGCAATTTGAAAAACAAAAAAAAAAAACAAAAAAAAAAACAGGCCCTGAGTGTGGTGTGACCATTGAAAGCCTTTATGTCTTCTCAATGCCTCTTTTATCTCATGAATGGTTATCTTATCTCTGCCTGGAACTGTTCATTTTCCAGCTCTCCACAATGGACGCCTAATTCAGACTCATTGTTAACTCCACCCCCCTGAGTCTGCCAGTATATGAAGTACATTCACCAGTCCTGTGGGGTAAAAATAACTGAAAAAATGGAAAGAGAGAAAAAGAAAATCTTTGGGTTGTCACAAGACATGTGCGCCGTCAATAAATTTGTTCCGTTTCGTACGGAAATTATTTTGTATTTCGTAATTCGTGTCCGAAATTCAATTCGGATTCGTACGAAATACGAATTTTCGTTAGATTCGTAAACTTTTCGCAAAATAACGAAAGTTCGTTATGATGAATTTAACATTATGAGGGGCTCCCACCATCCCTGTGCTGTGCTGACTTCCTCTGATTTATGAACAAAACACCAGTCCTGTTTCTGTTGTAACGGAATTTGGATCCGAAATTCCGAAATCCTTTAACGAAATTTCGTATTTCGTATAAAATTCGTAAGCATAGAAATTCCCATAGGGTTCCCACTATCCCTGTACTGAGTTCCCTGGTCTGAGTGTACACCTGCTGTGCCCATTATGATGGGTTCCCACCATCCCTGTGCTGAGTTCCCTGGTCTGAGTGTACACCCGCTGTGCCCATTATGAGGGGTTCCCACTATCCCTGTACTGAGTTCCCTGGTCTGAGTGTACCCCTGCTGTGCCCATTATGAGGGGCTCCCACCATCCCTGTACTGAGTTCCCTGGTCTGAGTGTACACCCGCTGTGCCCATTATGAGGGGTTCCCACCATCCCTGTACTGAGTTCCCTGGTCTGAGTGTACACCCGCTGTGCCCATTATGAGGGGCTCCCACCATCCCTGTACTGACTTCCCTGGTCTGAGTGTACACCCACTGTGCCCATTATGAGTGGTTCCCACCATCCCTGTACTGACTTCCCTGGTCTGAGTGTACACCCGCTGTGCCCATTATGAGGGGCTCCCACCATCCCTGTGCTGAGTTCCCTGGTCTGAGTGTACACCCGCTGTGCCCATTATGAGGGGCTCCCACCATCCCTGTGCTGAGATCCCTGGTCTGAGTGTACACCCGCTGTGCCCATTATGAGGGGTTCCTACCATCCCTGTACTGAGTTCCCTGGTTTGACTGTACACCCGCTGTGCCCATTATGAAGGGTTCCCACCATCCCTGTACTGAGTTCCCTGGTCTGAGTGTACACCCGCTGTGCCCATTATGAGGGGTTCCCACCATCCCTGTACTGACTTCCCTGGTCTGAGTGTACACCCGCTGTGCCCATTATGAGGGGTTCCCACCATCCCTGTACTGACTTCCCTGGTCTGAGTGTACACCCGCTGTGCCCATTATGAGGGGCTCCCACCATCCCTGTACTGAGTTCCCTGGTCTGAGTGTACACCCGCTGTGCCCATTATGAGGGGCTCCCACCATCCCTGTACTGACTTCCTTGGTCTGAGTGTACACCCGCTGTGCCCATTATGAGGGGCTCCCACCATCCCTGTGCTGAGTTCCCTGGTCTGAGTGTACACCCGCTGTGCCCATTATGAGGGGCTCCCACCATCCCTGTACTGACTTCCTTGGTCTGAGTGTACACCCGCTGTGCCCATTATGAGGGGTTCCCACCATCCCTGTACTGAGTTCCCTGGTTTGACTGTACACCCGCTGAGCCCATTATGAAGGGTTCCCACCATCCCTGTACTGAGTTCCCTGGTCTGAGTGTACACCCGCTGTGCCCATTATGAGGGGTTCCTACCATCCCTGTACTGAGTTCCCTGGTCTGACTGTACACCCGCTGTGCCCATTATGAGGGGTTCCCACCATCCCTGTACTGACTTCCCTGGTCTGAGTGTACACCCGCTGTGCCCATTATGAGGGGCTCCCACCATCCCTGTGCTGAGTTCCCTGGTCTGAGTGTACACCCGCTGTGCCCATTATGAGGGGCTCCCACCATCCCTGTACTGAGTTCCCTGGTCTGAGTGTACACCCGCTGTGCCCATTATGAGGGGTTCCCACCATCCCTGTGCTGAGTTCCCTGGTCTGAGTGTACACCCGCTGTGCCCATTATGAGGGGTTCCTACCATCCCTGTACTGAGTTCCCTGGTCTGAGTGTACACCCGCTGTGCCCATTATGAAGGGTTCCCACCATCCCTGTACTGAGTTCCCTGGTCTGAGTGTACACCCGCTGTGCCCATTATGAGGGGTTCCTACCATCCCTGTACTGAGTTCCCTGGTCTGACTGTACACCCGCTGTGCCCATTATGAGGGGTTCCCACCATCCCTGTACTGACTTCCCTGGTCTGAGTGTACACCCGCTGTGCCCATTATGAGGGGCTCCCACCATCCCTGTGCTGAGTTCCCTGGTCTGAGTGTACACCCGCTGTGCCCATTATGAGGGGTTCCCACCATCCCTGTACTGACTTCCTTGGTCTGAGTGTACACCCGCTGTGCCCATTATGAGGGGCTCCCACCATCCCTGTGCTGAGTTCCCTGGTCTGAGTGTACACCCGCTGTGCCCATTATGAGGGGTTCCCACCATCCCTGTACTGAGTTCCCTGGTCTGAGTGTACACCCGCTGTGCCCATTATGAGGGGTTCCCACCATCCCTGTACTGACTTCCTTGGTCTGAGTGTACACCCGCTGTGCCCATTATGAGGGGTTCCCACCATCCCTGTACTGACTTCCTTGGTCTGAGTGTACACCCGCTGTGCCCATTATGAGGGGCTCCCACCATCCCTGTACTGACTTCCCTGGTCTGAGTGTACACCCGCTGTGCCCATTATAAGGGGTTCCCACCATCCCTGTACTGACTTCCCTGGTCTGAGTGTACACCCGCTGTGCCCATTATGAGGGGCTCCCACCATCCCTGTACTGACTTCCCTGGTCTGAGTGTACACCCGCTGTGCCCATTATGAGGGGCTCCCACCATCCCTGTGCTGAGTTTCCGGGTCTGAGTGTACACCCGCTGTGCCCATTATGAGGGGTTCCCACCATCCCTGTGCTGAGTTCCCTGGTCTGAGTGTACACCCGCTGTGCCCATTATGAGGGGTTCCCACCATCCCTGTACTGACTTCCCTGGTCTGAGTGTACACCCGCTGTGCCCATTATGAGGGGTTCCCACCATCCCTGTGCTGAGTTCTCTGGTCTGAGTGTACACCCGCTGTGCCCATTATGAGGGGTTCCCACCATCCCTGTGCTGAGTTCCCTGGTCTGAGTGTACACCCGCTGTGCCCATTATGAGGGGTTCCCACCATCCCTGTGCTGAGTTCCCTGGTCTGAGTGTACACCCGCTGTGCCCATTATGGGGGGTTCCCACCATCCCTGTACTGACTTCCCTGGTCTGAGTGTACACCCGCTGTGCCCATTATGAGGGGTTCCCACCATCCCTGTGCTGAGTTCCCTGGTCTGAGTGTACACCCGCTGTGCCCATTATGAGGGGTTCCTACCATCCCTGTACTGACTTCCCTGGTCTGAGTGTACACCCGCTGTGCCCATTATGAGGGGTTCCTACCATCCCTGTACTGACTTCCCTGGTCTGAGTGTACACCCGCTGTGCCCATTATGAGGGGCTCCCACCATCCCTGTGCTGAGTTCCCTGGTCTGAGTGTACACCCGCTGTGCCCATTATGAGGGGTTCCCACCATCCCTGTGCTGTGCTGACTTCCTGGGGTTTTAACTTTTAGGTTTGTTAACTTTTCGTAACAATTACGAATGTTCGTTATGAATTTGGATCCGAAATTCGTAAACAAAATTTCGTATTTCGTACAGAATTCGTATGCATACAAATTCGTATTTCGGATTCGCACGAATGTACGAATTTCCGGAAATTCGTACGAATTTTCGATTCGCACGAAAACGAATCGCACACGTCTAGTTGTCACTAGAACAGGAAGAGGGGGGAAGTCTTCTGATGGGGACACTAGTTCTGGTGACTATCAGGGATTCCCTCACTTAGGATTTCCTCTCACATCCTTCTTTGGCTATAGGACAGGAAGTGAAGGGAAATCACCCCCAATGGGACACAGATGGCTAAAAAAAAAACCTGACAGGGGTTATAACTAGGGTTGTCCCGATACCATTTTTTTAAAGACTGAGTACAAGTACCGATAACTTTTTTTCAAGTACTCACGGATACCGACCAATTACCGATACTTTTTTTTAATGTCATGCAACATTTTTTAAAGCCCAATACAGATTGTGTGGTGTTGTAACAAAATGGGCAACCTGGCAGAATGTGCAACCCGCGTCACTTCCTGTGCCCACTAGAGCTCACCAGGGATGCCCACTTCAGACCACCAGGTGGGGCCCCCAGGACATGCCCCGCTGATGTCATTGTGTTACCCACAAACTTCAATTTTAAGCACTTGATCCACTTTCTAAGGCCCCTTTCACACTTATACGACTTGTCCCACGATTTTGTACTGCAAAATCGTATGACAAGTCATTCTCCATGATTTTCAATGACTACCATTCATATTGGCACGACTTTAAGTCGTGCCGACTTCAAAGTAGTCCCTGCACTACTTTGGTCCAACTTCCATATGATTTCTACTCCATAGACCTCAATGCTAAACCCTCAAGTAGCATGCAAATCGTACCTGAATAATATAGACACGATTTCAGCACTACTTTGGTCCAACTTCCATACGATTTGTACTCCAAAGACCTCAATGTTAAACCCTTAAGTAGCATGCAAATCGTACCTGAATAATTCAGCACTACTTTGTAAGCACAAGCTGAGAATGGTTAATGCCAAAGTTGTGGCAAAGTCGTACAAAGTAGTACTGCTCCCAAATCATGGCAAAATCGCAGCAAAATCGTGGTAAAATCGCGGCAAAATAGCAGCCCCGAAATCGCGGTAAAATCGCGCCACTTTGAAGTTGTATAAGTGTGAAAGGGGCCTAAATGTGAGTGTTTCCAATCATCTTTTAATAAATTGTACATTTATACAAATTCACACTATGTGGAGTATTTTCATTTTTTGGTCATGCTATTTGGAACACTTGAGAGGATTTGGTCTATCAAGTTGGCTGCTTCTGAAGACCGCTTCTTGGTGACATCTCCTGACCAATTGGATTGCCTTACAACTTGATCTGGAGCCCAAACGTGGAGGTCCCATATTTTGGTGGTTGCGCCATAAGCCTTGTTGACTTGCTGAGCCTATGCCCATTTGAGTCCTCTCACCAAACGGTGGTGGTTCTATTGTCTGTGTCCTCACCTCAACATTGATCTCACGTGGAATCCCACTTCTAGTTACACAATTTGTTTTCACCATTTATTTAAAGACTGCTATGTTTATGTTTTAACCACTTGCCGACCGCCGGATGTACATATACGTCGACAGAATGGCACGAATAGGAAAATGGGCGTACAGGTACGTCCCTTTAAATTTGCCGCGAGCTCCTTGAGTGTGATCGTGGGTCCCGTGGATTCGGTGTCCGCGGGGATACCCATGATCGTCTCACGGAGAAGAAGAACGGGGAAATGCTGATGTAAACAAGCATTTCCCCGTTCTGCCTAGTGACACTGACACTGATCACAGGTCCCTGTAATCTGAAGCGGTGATCAGTGTCGTGTCACACACAGCCCCTCCCCCCCACAGTTAGAATCACTCCCTAGGACACACTTAACCCCTGCAGCGCCCCCTCCTGGTTAACCCCTTCACTGCAAGTCACATTTACACAGTAATCAATGCATTTTTAATCTCACTGATTGCTGTATAAATGTGAATGGTCCCAAAATAGCGCCAAAAGTGTCCAATGTGTCCGCCATAATGTCCCAGTCACGATAAAAAAATCGCTGATCGCCGCCATTACTAGTGAAAAAAAAAATTATTAATAAAAATGCCATAAACTATCCCCTATTTTGTAGACACTATAACTTTTGCGCAAACCAATCAATAAACGCTTATTGCGATTTTTACTTTTACCAAAAATATGTAGAAGAATACGTATCGGCCTAAACTGAGGAAAAAATCTTTTTTTTTATATATTTCTGGGGATATTTATTATAACAAAAAGTAAAAAATATAGTTTTTTTTTTTTTTCAAAATTGTCGCTCTTTTTTTGTTTATAGCGCAAAAAATAAAAACCGCAGAGGTTATCAAATACCACTAAAAGAAAGCTCTATTTGTGGGAAAAAAAGGACGTCAATTTTGTTTGGGAGCCACGTTGCACGACCGCGCAATTGTCAGTTAAAGCGACGCAGTGCCGAATCACAAAAAGTGCTCTGGTCTTTGGCCAGTCAAATGGTCCGGAGCTGAAGTGATTAAAACAACTTTTGTATGATGGCACATGGACTTTAGTTTGGGTGTGAATTTCACATCTCATTTTCATTACTATTAGTTTTTTGTGGTGATTGCACAGTGTACATTAGTTTGTATACATATGTATTTCCATGTTTTGAGCGTTGCACAGAATTTCACTTTTTACTTCTTCCTTGATTTATACTTGTCTTAGTGTTGTGCTGACTGCTACTAGATATCTGTCAGTGCGATATACACCAATTGTTTTCTATTTATAGAGGCCACCAGGGGTGACAATCAGTGCCCATTAGGATGGCACTCTGTGACCATCAATGATGCCTGCCAGTGCCTCCAGATCAGTGTCACCCATCAGTGCCACCTATGACTGCCCATCAGTGCCGCCTATGACTGCCCATCAGTGCCGCCTATGAGTGCCCATCAGTCCTGCATATCAGTGCCCATCAGTGGCACCTCATCAGTGCCAATCAGTGCAGCCTCATCAGTGTTCACCAGTGAAGGAGAAAATGTACTTATTTTACAAAGTTTTGTAACAGACACAAAGAAAAACTTTTTTTTTTTTAATTTTCAGTATTTTTTTATTTGTTGCGCAAAAAAAAAAACAACCTCAGTGGTGATCAAAAACCACCAAAAGAAAGCTCTATTTGTGGTGGTGGTGGTGGGGGGGGGAAACCTGTATAAAAATTTTGTTTGGGTACAGCATCACATGACCGTGCAATTGTTTGTTCAAATTCAAAGTGTGACAGCGCTGAAAGCTGAAAATTGGCCTGGGCAGTAAGGGGGGGGGGGGCGGTATTTAAGTGTTTAATTGAAGTGTATCCCCCCCCAAAAAAAAATAGTATGTAAAAAAAACTGCTGCGCAAGAACTGTGTGACATAAAAATTTGCCATAATCGCCATTTTATTCTCTAGGGCAGTGATGGGGAACCTTGGCACCCCAGATGTTTTGTAACTACATTTCCCATGATGCTGATGCACTCTGCAGTGTAGCTGAGCATCATGGGAAATGTAGTTCCAAAACATCTGGGGTGCCAAGGTTCACCATCACTGACCTAGGGTCTCTGCTAAAAAAAAATAATAATTAAAAAAAAAAATATATATATATATATATATAATATTTGGGGGTTCTAGGTAATTTTCAAGCAAAAAAAAAGATGCAGATTTTTACTTGTAAACAACAAGTGCCAGAAAAAGACCTGATCTGATTACCCAGAGGGGGAAGTTCTGCTTGCTGGAGCGATTGGGGGAGGGGTTTTCCCGACAGATGCTGGTAACTGATGTGAATGTACAATGTATATGTAAAGCGCTGCGTAAATTGACATCGCTATATAAGTACCTTTAAAGCGGAGGCTCACACAAAAATTGAACCTCCGCTTTTTGGAACCCTCCCCCCCTCCGGTGTCACATTTGGCACCTTTCAGGGGGGAGGGGGTTGCAGATATCTGTATAACACAGGTATTTGCACCCACTTCCAGGCCTAGACTCTTCCCGCCCCCCCCCCGCGCTGTCTGCTGGGACACACACGGGTCCCATGGACAGCAGGGACCGTTCTGATTGTGCAGTAGGGAACCGGGCAGTGAAGCCGCAAGGCTTTATTTCCTGATTCCCTTACCGAAGATGGCAGGGGCAGCACCCGAGAGCCGAGCGACGGTTCGGCCTCGGGTGCCGACATCGTGGGTGCCCTGAGACAGGTGAGTGTCCTTATTTTAAAAGTCAGCAGCTGCAGCATTTGTAGCTGCTGACAATTAAATTTTTTTTTTTTCGTGGGACTCCCTCTTTAAATAATAAATAATAATAACTGTGCCGGGAGTGCGCTCTTGGCACAGCGTTATTTGCACTAACATATGCAAGTATGCGGCCGGCCCGGTCGCAGAGAGGCCGCATATTTGCATGTGGCCGGCGCCAAGGAGTTAAAGTGGACTTCCACCCACTTTTACAACTCTTCAGCATCCCTCACTAAACTGTGAACGGTAAACAAATTGGATATTTTCTTATTTTTTTCATCAGCACCTACTGTATATCTGCTGTATTCATTTTTCACTTCCTCCTCCCTGGCCGCGGCCCATCGCATCATTTCCTGTTTGCAATGCCTTCTGGGAGAGGGCAGCAACTTCCTCTGACACTGCCGTTGCTATGGAAACCTGACCTGAAACCTATTACACTGCTTGTGCTGCACTGAGCATGTGCGAGATCTGCAAGGATGAGATCCAGGAAGAAATACAGTCTGGCTTCAGATGCCCACACTTAAGATGGCCACGGCCTGCTGTAAGTTTATAAAATAACAAACTACTGCTATAAACATACAAAACAGACCTTAGTTTACAGACTAACTTTACTAGAATACATTAAGCTTGTGTATTATAGGGGTATTTTTATTTAAAAAGTATCACTTCGGCCGGAACACCACTTTAAGGGCCGGTTCACACCACATGCAGGCCATTGCGTTTTTTTTCTTTCTGCATTAAAAAACGCATGGATAGTAGGTTATATGGTTTCCAATGGCGCAGTTCACACCAGTGCGGCCAGTTTCAGGGCATTCCAGTTCCTGCGTTTTTCCTGCAATGCCCTGGAACGCAATAAACCACATTAAAAAATGCACTGGAATGCAGTGGAAAGCATTTAAAATGCATCATAAACACGCTGGACCTGAGGGCAGTAAAAAAAAAAAAAAAAAAATAGAAGAAAAGCATCGAGAATGCATCCGAAAACGCATCAAAAACGCACTGGACCGCGTCAAAAGTGCATTAAAAATACGCATGCAGAAACGCATTCTGGAATAAATCTGGAGCGCGTTCTGCATCGAATACGCATGCAAAAGCGATTTCCATGGATTTCTAGAAATAAAAGCAATGAATGGATGGGCGGGGCAGGGGGCGTGTTTAACCTGCACAGGCGTAAGGTGGGCGTGGTCTGACTTGTAATGAAGTCAGTATTGATAGGCTCTGGAATCAGAATCAGACACAACACACTGACAACTTACACACTGCCTGTCATTACTGTATACTGTGAGGTTCCGCTACAAAAATCCTCCCTATAAGACAACCTGTCTATTCTTTCCCCAAATATTAGCCCCGCCCACAAAAAAAAACACCCACCACTAGTCGCGCATGGAACAGGTGCACTTTGCTGACATCGGACACACCCAATCCCCGCCCCCACTAACCCCGCTCCTCCAACCACAAAACCGCCTCGCTGACCCGATTTACATACAGACCACCACACAGCCAATCGCAGCGCGCCCGCTCCCCTCCCCTTTCCGCTGACACGGGATGACGTCGGCGCACACACCTCCGACATAGGGGCGGGGAAGGGCGCGGCATGGCGAGGAGGAGGGCGGGGACGGCCGTGGCCAATTACTGGCGCCTGGAGGGAGGGGGCGGGAGTTTGTCTGGACGGCACTCCCACTTGTTCCTACTATGCGTAACACCGTGCGCGCCCCCGGAGGGTAAAAGCAGGGTTCGGGAGCGCGCTTCTGTGTGTAAGGAGCGGAGGGGACGGGAAGATGGGGGAGAGAGCGGGAACCCGGTGAGTGAGGGGCTGTTATAGTACAGTGTGAGAGTACAGTGTGTGTGTCGTCACCATACTCTGTGTACTGGGACCCCCAGTGTGTGATATCACAGTGTGTGGGGGGAATACGTTGTGTGCTCTCTGTGTGTTATCACTATGAGGTGTACAGAGATGGGAGAGATCCAGGGCAATGTGTATGATTATCACTCTATTACATTGTTTACATAGTTATCATTGGTGTGTGATGTCACTGTAGTGGGCAGTGCGTGACATCACTTAGGCCGGGTACATGTGTGATGTGGCTGGGCGCTGTGCGTGGCGTCGCTGTTGGTGGGCGCTGTGTGTGGCTGGGCGCTGTGTGTGGCTGGGCGCTGTGTGTGGCGGCGCTGTGTGTAACGTCGCTGTTGGTGGGCGCTGTGTGTGGCTGGGCGCTGTGGCTGGGCGCTGTGTGTAACGTCGCTGTGGCTGGGCGCTGTGTGTAACGTCGCTGTGGCTGGGCGCTGTGTGTAACGTCGCTGTGGCTGGGCGCTGTGTGTAACGTCGCTGTGGCTGGGCGCTGTGTGTAACGTCGCTGTGGCTGGGCGCTGTGTGTAACGTCGCTGTGGCTGGGCGCTGTGTGTAACGTCGCTGTGGCTGGGCGCTGTGTGTAACGTCGCTGTGGCTGGGCGCTGTGTGTAACGTCGCTGTGGCTGGGCGCTGTGTGTAACGTCGCTGTGGCTGGGCGCTGTGTGTGTAACGTCGCTGTGGCTGGGCGCTGTGTGTGTAACGTCGCTGTGGCTGGGCGCTGTGTGTGTAACGTCGCTGTGGCTGGGCGCTGTGTGTGTAACGTCGCTGTGGCTGGGCGCTGTGTGTGTAACGTCGCTGTGGCTGGGCGCTGTGTGTAACGTCGCTGTGGCTGGGCGCTGTGTGTAACGTCGCTGTGGCTGGGCGCTGTGTGTAACGTCGCTGTGGCTGGGCGCTGTGTGTAACGTCGCTGTGGCTGGGCGCTGTGTGTAACGTCGCTGTGGCTGGGCGCTGTGTGTAACGTCGCTGTGGCTGGGCGCTGTGTGTAACGTCGCTGTGGCTGGGCGCTGTGTGTAACGTCGCTGTGGCTGGGCGCTGTGTGTAACGTCGCTGTGGCTGGGCGCTGTGTGTAACGTCGCTGTGGCTGGGCGCTGTGTGTAACGTCGCTGTGGCTGGGCGCTGTGTGTAACGTCGCTGTGGCTGGGCGCTGTGTGTAACGTCGCTGTGGCTGGGCGCTGTGTGTGTAACGTCGCTGTGGCTGGGCGCTGTGTGTAACGTCGCTGTGGCTGGGCGCTGTGTGTAACGTCGCTGTGGCTGGGCGCTGTGTGTAACGTCGCTGTGGCTGGGCGCTGTGTGTAACGTCGCTGTGGCTGGGCGCTGTGTGTAACGTCGCTGTGGCTGGGCGCTGTGTGTAACGTCGCTGTGGCTGGGCGCTGTGTGTAACGTCGCTGTGGCTGGGCGCTGTGTGTAACGTCGCTGTGGCTGGGCGCTGTGTGTGTAACGTCGCTGTGGCTGGGCGCTGTGTGTAACGTCGCTGTGGCTGGGCGCTGTGTGTAACGTCGCTGTGGCTGGGCGCTGTGTGTAACGTCGCTGTGGCTGGGCGCTGTGTGTAACGTCGCTGTGGCTGGGCGCTGTGTGTAACGTCGCTGTGGCTGGGCGCTGTGTGTAACGTCGCTGTGGCTGGGCGCTGTGTGTAACGTCGCTGTGGCTGGGCGCTGTGTGTAACGTCGCTGTGGCTGGGCGCTGTGTGTAACGTCGCTGTGGCTGGGCGCTGTGTGTAACGTCGCTGTGGCTGGGCGCTGTGTGTGGCTGGGCGCTGTGTGTGGCTGGGCGCTGTGTGTGGCGGCGCTGTGTGTAACGTCGCTGTTGGTGGGCGCTGTGTGTGGCTGGGCGCTGTGTGTGGCGTCGCTGTGGCTGGGCGCTGTGTGTAACGTCGCTGTGGCTGGGCGCTGTGTGTAACGTCGCTGTGGCTGGGCGCTGTGTGTAACGTCGCTGTGGCTGGGCGCTGTGTGTAACGTCGCTGTGGCTGGGCGCTGTGTGTAACGTCGCTGTGGCTGGGCGCTGTGTGTAACGTCGCTGTGGCTGGGCGCTGTGTGTAACGTCGCTGTGGCTGGGCGCTGTGTGTAACGTCGCTGTGGCTGGGCGCTGTGTGTGGCTGGGCGCTGTGTGTGGCGTCGCTGGCTGGGCGCTGTGTGTGGCGTCGCTGGCTGGGCGCTGTGTGTAACGTCGCTGGCTGGGCGCTGTGTGTAACGTCGCTGTGGCTGGGCGCTGTGTGTAACGTCGCTGTGGCTGGGCGCTGTGTGTAACGTCGCTGTGGCTGGGCGCTGTGTGTGGCGGCGCTGTGGCTGGGTGCTGTGTGTGGCGGCGCTGTGCGTGGAGTCACTGGCTGGGCACTGTGTGTAACGTGGCTGGGCGCTGTGTGTGGCGTCGCTGTGGCTGGGTGCTGTGTGTGGCGTCGCTGTGGCTGGGCGCTGTGTGTGACGTGGCTGGACGCTGTGTGTGGCGTCACTGTGGCTGGGCGCTGTGTGTGTGACGGCGCTGTGGCTGGGCGCTGCGTGTGACGTCACTGTGGCTGGCGCTGCATGTGGTGTGGCCGGCACTGTGTGTGACATCACTTAGGCCGGGTACATGTGTGGTATGGCTGGCGCTGTGTGTGACATGCTCTATACTCTATGTAGCTGAGGATATGTACAGTGATTTCAGTGCGCCCAGCAAGTGTGCCAGTTAGTGAAGTAATAGGTTTGTTTGGGCCAGCTTGGTGCAAACAAACTATTTAAAGGGGGATTAAACATAGAGTTGGGTTTTAACAGTGTTGAGCGCCTTGTGATCAGTGTGTATGGAGGTAATGGGGCCACCACTGTGTTGTCACTATACCCAGTATGGAGGTAATGGGGCCACCACTGTGTTGTCACTATACCCAGTATGGAGGTAATGGGGCCACCACTGTGTTGTCACTATACCCAGTATGGAGGTAATGGGGCCACCACTGTGTTGTCACTATACCCAGTATAGAGGTAATGGGGCCACCACTGTGTTGTCACTATACCCAGTATGGAGGTAATGGGGCCACCACTGTGTTGTCACTATACCCAGTATAGAGGTAATGGGGCCACCACTGTGTTGTCACTATAACCAGTAAGCAGGTAATGGGGCCACCACTGTGTTGTCACTATACCCAGTAAGGAGGTAATGGGGCCACCACTGTGTTGTCACTATACCCAGTAAGGAGGTAATGGGGCCACCACTGTGTTGTCACCATACCCAGTATGGAGGTAATGGGGCCACCACTGTGTTGTCACCATACCCAGTAAGGAGGTAATGGGGCCACCACTGTGTTGTCACCATACCCAGTATGGAGGTAATGGGGCCACCACTGTGTTGTCACTATACCCAGTAAGGAGGTAATGGGGCCACCACTGTGTTGTCACCATACACAGTAAGGAGGTAATGGGGCCACCACTGTATTGTCACCATACACAGTATGGAGGTAATGGGGCCACCACTGTGTTGTCACTATACCCAGTATGGAGGTAATGGGGCCACCACTGTGTTGTCACCATACCCAGTATGGAGGTGATGGGGCCACCACTTTGTTGTCACTATACCTAGTATGGAGGTAATGGGGCCACCACTGTGTTGTCACTATACCCAGTATGAAGGTAATGGGGCCACCACTGTGTTGTCACTATATCTAGTATGAAGGTAATGGGGCCACCACTGTGTTGTCACTATACCTAGTATGAAGGTAATGGGGCCACCACTGTGTTGTCACTATATCTAGTATGAAGGTAATGGGGCCACCACTGTGTTGTCACTATATCTAGTATGAAGGTAATGGGGCCACCACTGTGTTGTCACTATATCTAGTATGAAGGTAATGGGGCCACCACTGTGTTGTCACTATATCTAGTATGAAGGTAATGGGGCCACCACTGTGTTGTCACTATACCCAGTATGAAGGTAATGGGGCCACCACTGTGTTGTCACTATATCTAGTATGAAGGTAATGGGGCCACCACTGTGTTGTCACTATACCTAGTATGGAGGGAATGGGGCCACCACTGTGTTGTCACTATATCTAGTATGGAGGTAATAGGGTCACCATACCCAGTATGGAGGTGATGGGGCCACCACTGTGTTGTCACTATACCCAGTATGGAGGTGATGGGGCCACCACTGTGTTGTCACTATACCCAGTATGGAGGTGATGGGGCCACCACTGTGTTGTCACTATACCCAGTATGGAGGTGATGGGGCCACCACTGTGTTGTCACTATACCCAGTATGGAGGTGATGGGGCCACCACTGTGTTGTCACTATACCCAGTATGGAGGTGATGGGGCCACCACTGTGTTGTCACTATACGCAGTATGCAGGCTATGGGATACATGCAGAGTATTAAGCACTACATGTAGTGCAGGGCTTGACAATTTTTCTAGGAGCCTGCTAAAAAATGTAGGAACCAGTTTGTGCACACGCGTGGTGATATGTAACATGTGTATCGCAATCAGCGTTTTCACGTGTAGGCGCTCAAATGTGTGCATTTACATCATTTGCACACATGGCAGCAGCGGGAGCCAATGGCTGCAGTGGGTGGCTGGCTAGCGTGTCCTTTCTTGCCCAGCCCGTTCCATGGTGTGTACTGTCCGAGGCGAGGGAGGCGGTGGCCTTTGCCCTATCCGGGTAGAAGAAGCCAGGCTTGTGGTGCAACATATGTAATGACGTTGTGTGCCCTGCACTGCAAAACCTTCTAAGTCCTGGCTTCTTCTACCTGGCCCGATGACATAGTGGGCCCCAAAAAAATGTCCGCAGTGGCAGGGGGGGGGGGGGGGGGGAGACCAATCTTTGTAAGTTTGTGACCGATTCTTTAAAAAAAGGGAATATCGGTCGACCCCTAGTGTGTACATTGTGTGGTGGTGTCACTAGTCCTCATATAGGGTGATGGGACTTGTCACTTTTTTTTACCTCTAGTAGACTGTATGAGCGTGTTTGTGGTGTCGCCGTGTGTCCTGGATGTCGGCATCTCTCTATATACATAATATATGTGTGGATAGTGTTGGTGTGCCCATTGTGCCAGGTAATGTGACCTATAATGTACATCTATTCTACCATGTAAGTGATCTGTAGGGTTCGGTGTGTGTGATTTCAGCACTCGGTGGGCACACAATGTGTTGGCGTAGAACTGGTAACCGAATGGAAACCTTTTGTATCTCCATACACTTTGTACTCATAAAACAAATTTCTAACTCCAATGATTGGTACAAAGCAGCATATGGCGTGTTTTCTAGAAGTGGGCTGTGTGTACACAATGTGTATGTGCTGATCCTTGTTATCTGGTAATGAATGTGTGTGTAGAGTGTTGGTGTGATCAGGATAATCCCCGCTATGTATGCACACATTGTCCTCTCTCTGGTTTATGACCTCCTATAGTGCACCATATATGTGTAGAACGCTCTGTGCACCCGCTCTGTGTGTTTACTCTGTGTAATCACTATATCATATCTACTCCAGTGTGTATCATATCTACTCCAGTGTGTATCATATCTACTCCAGTGTGTATCGCAGGCTGTAGTGCGCCATGTATGTGTTTCCTTCTGCTAATACAAACTGCTATAACTCCATCATCCCAGGACCCCCCCCCATGATTGTTATGGTCTTCTGGAAGCGCAGAGTTCTCATCACTAGAGATCAATGAATGACATCCCAAAGGAGACACTTCTATAGATGCATGGGGTGCTCAACCTGTGCTCCTCCAGCTGTTGTGGAACTACAAGTCCCATGAGGCATGGCAAGCCACTGACGGCTACAAGCATGACTCCCAAAGGCAGAGGAATGATGGGACTTGTAGTACTTCCACAACAGCTGGAGGACAAGTCCCACCATGCCTCTGCCTTTGGGAGTCATGCTTGTAGCCATCAGTGGCTTGCCATGCCTCATGGGACTTGTAGTACTTCCACAACAGCTGGAGGACAAGTCCCACCGTGCCTCTGCCTTTGGGAGTCATGCTTGTGGCCGTCAGTGGCTTGCCATGACTTGTAGTTCCACAAAAGCTGGAGGACCACAGGTTCAGCACCCATGGGTGGGTAGTTGTACTGAATTGGAAGCATTTGAGCCCCAGGGGGTTGAGGGTTGCCCAAAAGATTTGTTTGGAAAGGGTAACGTATAAAAATTTGTTGAAGCGGAACTTTAGCCCATGACATTTTAATAAAGAAATAAAAAAAAAAAAATGTTCTTTGGCGAGGAACATGCATTGCAATGCTACCAAAATCGGTGTGTGCTGTAAATTGCCTCCAGCATTGCTCCTGTTTCTGCTTGCCTGGAGGCTGCCATTTTTCTGAAGCCCAGAACCTCTGAGAAGCGGTAACTCCTTTAGGCTGTCAGCAGATCGGCCTCTAGTGGCTGTGATTTTCTACATGGTGCCTAAAAAAAAAAAATGGAGAGCAACTGAGCATGTGCAGCGCAGGGCGAGACTGTGTATCACTGGATTTTACCTCGTATAGGCATAGACATTCTTTGTAATGTTTTATATAGCTATACCTGGGAAAAGGGGTCAGCCTGAAGTCACCTAGCAGGACTTAAGGCCCCATTCACACCTGAGCGTCGTGTAGCGTGAAGCTCAAACCCTGGATGGGGAAAAAAAAAAAAATCAATGAATCTCTATGGAGAAGGTTCACATCTCCACTCCATGTCACCTGAAGCTCCAAAAAGTTCTGGAGCTTTATTTGTAGCTCGAATCGGGCAGATTTAAGCGTTTTTGGCGTGTTTTTATCCTCATAGAAATGGATGGAAATGCGCCATTCGCACATTTTTGTGCGATTTTTCTGCTCAAATGAAAACATTTCAAAAATAAAATGGCAATAATATATGAATAAATTAAATCTAAAATAAGTACACAAATGACTAAAAATCATCATAAATAAGTAATGTTAACCGCTTGCCGACCGCCGCCTGTACATTTACGTCGACAGAATGGCACAGCTGCGCAAATGGGCGTACCTGTAGGTCCCTTATGAAGTTGCCGACGTGCCATCGTGTGCGCACCGCCGCGAGCTCCGTGAGTAGGATCGCGGGTCTCGCGGACTCTATATCCGTGGGGATACGGAGAGGAAAAACGGGGAGGTGCTAATGTAAACAAGAATCTCTCTGTTCTGCCTAGTGACAGGACACTGATCACAGCTTCCTGTGATGGGAGCGGTGATCAGTGACATGTCACTTGTAGCTCCTCCCCCCCGCACTTAGAATCACTCCCCAGGACACACTTAACCCCTTCCTAGCCAGCGGTTAACCCCTTCACTGCCAGTGTAATTTTTACAGTAATCAGTGCAATTTTAAAGGACTGATCGCAGTAAAAATGACAATGGTCCCAAAAATGTGTCAAAATTGTCCGATCTCTCCGCCATAATGTCGCAGTCACGAGAAAAATCGCAGATCACCACCATTACTAGTAAAAAAAAAAAAAAAAAAATTATAAGTAAAAATGCCATAAAACTATCCCCTGTTTGGTTTGTGCAAAAGTTATAGCGTCTACAAATCAATAAACACTTATTGCAATTTTTTTTTTACCAAAAATATGTAGAAGAATACATAGCCTAAACTGAGGGGGAAAAAATGTTTTTCTGTATATTTTTTGGGGATATTTATTATAGCAAAAAGTAAAAAAACAATGATTTTTTTTTTTTTTTTAAATTGTCGCTATATCTTTTGTTTATAGCGCAAAAAATAAAAACCGCAGAGGTGATCAAATACCACCAAAAGAAAGCTCTATTTGTGGGGAAAAAAAAAGGACGTCAATTTTGTTTGGGTGCAGCGTCGCACGACTGCACAATTGTCAGTTAAAGCGAATCGCAAAAAGTGCTCTGGTCTTTGGCCAGCCAAATGGTCCGGGCCTGGTTAATACATTATTAACCTTCTAACCTTAAAAAGTATTAAAATTATTATTAACAATAAAATACACACTTGAAAAAAAGAATACATTAATAATAATTTATTTTGTGTTGGGGTGTTTAATAATTTATATATATATATATATATATATATATATATATATATATATATATATATATATATATATATATATATATATATATATATATAATATATTTATATTAAGGGTTAATTATTTATGTATTTGTTAGTATTTTTATTTATTTGTGTATTTTACATTTATTTATCATCATTTGTAATGAAAATAAATCAAATAATAAATAACCCCAACCTAAAAAAAAATTATAATGAATAATAAAAGAAGAAATAAAATCTAATGGAAAAGCTAAAAAAGCTGAAATACCTAGCAACAAATGGTGCAACAGATGATAGTTTCCTCTATTGGCTAATAAAAAAAACGCCTGTGTGGGGGAAGTGCTCACAGGAACGACACAGATCGCTGTTCCTGATCGCTGGGAACAGCACATCTCCACGTTGTCCCCTATCAGAACCAGAATTCGCCTGGTTTACGTCAGACACGCGCATTGGCTCCTCCTCCTCCCCCATGGAGCGGGCGCGCGCCCGCACTATCTATTGCAGGGAACAATGTACAGGCACCTCGTTTTGCGCAATAGAGCCTTCCCGCCACAGTATATATGCGGTGAACGGTCTTTAAGTGGTTACATTCTATGTATGTCCTAACGCTGGTCCGTTGGGCTTCCATTGTGGTGTTAAAAATCCAGCTTGGTACATTTTTTTTTTTTTTTTTGGTCAGTTAACGCTCCCGTCTTACGTTTTTGTTGCGGCTTTTGAGTCGCATGACCTATGGAAAACGCACCACAAGCAGTAAAAATCGACCCAAAATGGCAGTGAATTTGTGGCAATATCGGGGTGCGTTTTCGGGGCCATTATCGACACCTTTTTCTCCTATTGGCCGAATGCTGATGGTGCCGTTTTCTGATGACATTTCGGAGCATCTCTAATAACTTCTTGCGGTAGGGAAGTAGAAAGGGATAATGCGATGATACAAGGGGATAATATTTTAGAAAATTCAACTTTTTTTTTTTTTTGGGACAAAAAGATTCCAAAAACTAGTGTGGGGAGTTCTAGGGACTTCGCCTGTAGTTGTTAATAGTTATCAGATTGTATGCTGTATGTACCGTGTGAGTCTTTTGTGTACTCTTGTCATTGTATTTGCTATTATGTTTTTGGAGATTTACAGTGTGCCGTTTTTTGTATGATTTCCTATGTGTGTAAATATTGTCCTATCTGCTGTGTTGCAATATGGGAGCGTTAGTCCCTATATCTGTGTATATCATCACTGTAGATGTTCCTTCTGCTCAGCCCAGCGTTGGGTTGTGACAGATAAGGGTTGTCCTGGCCGGTCCTCTTTTATCGGCAGCAGCCACATTGCAGTAGGTGGGAACTCGGCACAACGTGAGTTTTCTGTGGTCATGCACCTATTACTAGCAACCTCTTCGAAAACCAGACATGGGGTGAGGCCCCCCCCCCCCCAGTTCGATCCTTTTACACTCAGTATATTTGTTTTTTTATTGAAGGCCTCTAAGGGCTTGTTAACACCACATAGGGAAGGCATCTGCATTGAAGCATGCTAAGCACTAGGACATGCATTTTTAATGCATCTCTTTGTGTTTTTACTGCATGTTGAGTTCCGTTTTTTTTTCTTTTTTTTTTTTTTGGCCAGAATTTGTGGTTTGCATTGAATAAAAATGCTGCGTTTTTCTCTACAGCGCTATGATTTGGTGTGATTGCGGTACAATAGACAGCAGTTGTACTTTGCTGCGTCCTTGCGTTGAGCCCTCATTGACCGACTCAGATCAGTGCAGGTCATCACGCTTGGTGTGAACGAGTCCTAAATCTCTGCAGGCTAAATGTTCCCAGCAAAGTATCCGTAGAAAAGAAGATTCTATACACTTGGCTCTACTACTCACTCCGCTGTTTGCTGCTTTGCTTGGGAGTAATTGCCCTCCGGTATCCTCTGAGAAGTCGGCACTTTGGGATTGTCGATCTCCCGGGTTGCCTGATAATCTCACCAGTTTCTCCTCCAAGGAGACAACAGGAGTATCAAGTGTATATAAGCATTAAGCATACCTTCCACACTTGAAACTGGACAATAAAAGGGCTAAAGATGCCATACATAGTGCACCCTACAATAGGGAAGAGTGGGCTGGGTCAGTGAAAAGTGGGTGTTACCCTACAGGTATGGTTAAAAGTAGAAGTAGGCAACCTTTAAGAGGTGGAGATCTACCTGAACAGCATGAAAGAGATCACTGGGCTTTGTGGCCCTTTTTTTTTAAATTTTTTTATTTTTTTTATTTTTTTTATTTTTTTGTACTAGCAAGGCCTACCTAAATTGTAAGGAAAAATATAATAAAACAATGCCACTGTAAAAAAATATAGTCTTGGCCTACGTTAAAAGTGGATGGTGTCAGTAGGGCAGTAGATGCTGTGGACGGTGTCAGTAGGGCAGTGGACGGTATTGGTGGGTCAGTAGATGGTGTGGATGGTGTCAGTAGGGCAGTGGACGGTATCAGTGGGTCTGTGGATGGTGTGGACGGTGTCAGTAGATGGTGTGGACGGTGTCAGTAGATGGTGTGGACGGTGTCAGTAGATGGTGTGGATGGTGTGGACGGTGTAAGTAGATGGTGTGGACGGTGTCAGTAGGGCAGTAGGGCAATAGATGGTGTCAGTAAATGGTGTGGATGGTGTCAGTAGGGCAGTAGATGGTGTCAGTAGATGGTGTGGACGGTGTCAGTAGGGCAGTAGATGGTGTCAGTAGATGGTGTGGATGGTGTCAGTAGGGTAGTAGATGGTGTGGACGGTGTCAGTAGATGGTGTGGACGGTGTCAGTAGGGCAGTGGACGGTATCGGTGGGTCAGTAGATGGTGTGGATGGTGTCAGTAGGGCAGTGGACGGTATCAGTGGGTTAGTAGATGGTGTCAGTGGGGCTTTGGATGGTGTCAGTAGATGGTGTGGATGGTGTCAGTGGGGCTGTGGATGGTGTCAGTAGATGGTGTGGATGGAATCAGTGGGGCTGTGGATGGTGTCAGTAGATGGTGTGGATGGAATCAGTGGGGCTGTGGATGGTGTCAGTAGATGGTGTGGATGGAATCAGTGGGGCTGTGGATGGTGTCAGTAGATGGTGTGGATGGTGTCAGTAGGGCAGTAGATGGTGTGGACGGTGTCAGTAGATGGTGTGGACGGTGTCAGTAGATGGTGTGGACGGTGTCAGTAGATGGTGTGGACGGTGTCAGTAGATGGTGTGGACGGTGTCAGTAGATGGTGTGGACGGTGTCAGTAGATGGTGTGGACGGTGTCAGTAGATGGTGTGGACGGTGTCAGTAGGGCAGTAGATGGTGTCAGTAGATGGTGTGGACGGTGTCAGTAGGGCAGTAGATGGTGTCAGTAGATGGTGTGGAGCGTGTCAATGGGGCAGTGGACGATGTCAGTCGTTTTTTTTTTTTTTTTTTTTTCTAGACAGACCTCTGATGTTTCATTTTTTAGACAGAGAAAAGAGGATTGAGGATATAGCCCTCAATCTCCATCTCTGCACCCTCAACTGCACAGAATGAATGGGCAGGAAGAGCTCTGCACAGTCTCCCGGTTCATTCACAAACCGAAGCATGTTAAACGCTGTTTATTATGCTTCAGTTATGAATGAACTGAATCGCTGAATTGGTTCCAATCACTCACGCTGTTCATTTAGAAATAGAAGGGGCAGGTAAATTGCATCTCTTTCAACCCCTCCCCCCCCCACTCTCCATCCTAAAGATCCTCCACAGAAGCCAGCCGGAGGGGGTGGGCAGCAGCAGACTGAAGGGGAACCTGGACAGGAGGGTCAGCGGGCAAGTTCCATTTACTGAACACAATTCCCTATTCTCTTCTGTGGCAGCTGAATGCTGACAGGAAGGGGAGGAGGAGAAGCCGCCTGTCAGCTGCCACAGGCGGAAATACAGAGAATTGGGTTCAGTAAATGGCACACGCCCGCTGACCCTTCTGTTTTAGGTTTGGGGAGGTTGGCAAGGAAGGGACGAGTACTACCCGTCACCTGCCTTTGATTGACAAGTAGAATGCAATCGATGGGTTGCTGACCCAAAGTACATACCCCCCTCTCTAGCTGCTCCTTGGTACAGGAACCTCTTCCTACCAACCAGCTTAGAACCCCCCCCCCCCCCCGCAGTACAGACCCGCTCCATCCTCCCCTTTTTTCTTTCTTTTGGCTTTGACTGGTGTGCGGAAGGGTCAGAACCTCTGTCAGATTTTATTGCTGTGTGGATGCCTCCCACTTCCTGTCCCTGGTATCTGCAGGTTAGGAAATGAGTGTAGTGGGTGTCACCAGGGAGGAAATCTATTAAACTCTGACAGATGGTTTTAGTGGAGTTGGGCTGCAATATCCAGAGTTATATTGCTGTTGTAATCCAAGCTCCTTTTCTCTATTTTGCAAGGCAAGTCTCTTTTCCAGTTGTGAAGACGAAGTGCCGTTTTACGCAAAATGGTGGTAGAATGAAGAAAGAAGACAAATTGTGAAATACTACAGAAAAATTACAAAAGCTGCCAGATAAGGCAAAAAAATCTAGGTGTCTGTGTGTGTGCGCCTGTCTGTACGATTCTTGATAAAATGAGAATCCCCATTTTTACAACCCCTGAACCTTCGATAAACAAACAAGATGGCAATAAAATAAAACATAATACTCTTCGCTTCATTTAAATTTAAAGAAATGCAATTGAAAAATAATATAATGCGTAAAGAAATAAAAAAATTACCGTTGCGTTATATCGGCGTCAGTAAAAAGAGCGCTAAAGTTCTGACTGCAGCTGCCCCCCAAAAAAAGGATTGGAAGACCTCAAGATCTATGTAAAAAGCAAGGTATGGGAAGCGCCACCATCTAAGTGCTGTATTAATTTAACAAGTAAACACAGGAGGTATAAAAAAATTGCACTCAAGTTTATTTGAAGAGGTAAAACCATGTAAAGTAAAACCTTGAATTGTGAGCATAATTTGTTCCCGAAACATGTTTGTAATCCAAAGCACTTGTATATCAAAGCGAATTTCCTCATAAGAAATAATGGAAACTCAGATGATTCGTTCCACAACCATTTATTCAGAAGTCCTTCAGTTTATAGTCCATATAAACAGATTATAGCAATGTGATGGATTGTGTAACCATAAAATATATATCCACAAATGGAAGCCTCCACAAGGGGATTAGAAGAAAAGAAAAATCCAACAGGAGCTACACAGTATAAAAGAGAAGAGAGGCGCCTCTAAGTGTAGCAATATGTTTACATTTAATGAAGGTACAATATTTAGCAACTTGCATGGTTGATAATTTATACAGGCACATCTAAGTATGGAGGCATCCGGGGTAAAGCTGTCCACATAGATCATCCTCCGCACCTCCGGCTCTCAACACTGTCAGTCTGCAATTGCGATCAGGAAGACTACCCTGCAGTAGAGCGATCTGAAAGCGAGGCTTGAACCGCTTGTGGAGCGCAGCGTGGAAGGGATGACGCCAATGGCTGTGCAGAGGACGGTCTACGTGGACAGCTTTACCCCGGATGCCTGAATACTAGATGTGCCTGTTTTTAATCATCAACCATGTTGTGCGTCGTAAAAATGCAATGTGTTTGCAGCACAATTTACTGCGCTGAATGTTGCACAACATGTGCATATGCTTGAATAAAGTGTAATTTTTGACACTTGGGGGCCCATGCTGTGTGCCCTCCTCCTTCTCCCTTGGAGCGGGGCCGTTTGCCCTCCTCCTTCTCCCTCTGGCCCAGGGGTTGCTTGCTTTTCTTCTCCTTCTCGCCGGGGCCATTTTCCCTCCTTCTTCTCTTTTGGGCCGGTGCTGTTTGCCCCCCTCCTCCTTCTTCTCCCAGGGGTCGTTTGCCCTCCTCCTTTCTTCTCCCTTGGGCCAGGGCCGTTTGCCCTCCTTCTCCTCCTTCTCCCTCGGGTCTGGGGGCCGCTTGCTCTTCTCCTCCTTCTCGCCGGGGCTGTTTGTCCTCCTTCTTCTTCTCTCTTGGGCCGGTGCCGTTTGCCGCCCTCCTCCTTCTCCCTGGGGCCGTTTGCCCTCCTCCTTTCTTCTCCCTTGGACCGTGGCCATTTGTCCTCCTTCTCCCTTGGACCCGGGCCGCTTGCCCTCCTTCTCTTTTTTCTCCCTTGGGCCCGGGCCGCTTGCCCTCCTTCTCTTTTTTTTCTCCCTTGGGCCCGGGCCATTTGCCCTCCTTCTCTTTTTTTTTCTCCCTTGGGCCCGGGCCATTTGCCCTCCTTCTCTTTTTTTTTCTCCCTTGGGCCCGGGCCATTTGCCCTCCTTCTCTTTTTTTTTCTCCCTTGGGCCCGGGCCATTTGCCCTCCTTCTCTTTTTTTTTCTCCCTTGGGCCCGGGCCATTTGCCCTCCTTCTCTTTTTTTTTCTCCCTTGGGCCCGGGCCATTTGCCCTCCTTCTCTTTTTTCTCCCTTGGGCCCGGGCCGTTTGCCCTCCTTCTCCTTTTTTCTCCCTTGGGCCCGGGCTTCTTGTCCTCCTCCTTTTTTCTCCCTTGGGCCTGGGCCATTTGTCCTCCTCCCCCCTCCTCCCTCCTCCCTTGGGCCCGGGCCGTTTGTCCTCCTCCTTTTTCTCCCTTGGGCCTGGGCCATTTGTCCTCCTCCCCCCCTCCTCCCTCCTCCCTCCTCCCTCCTCCCTTGGGCCCGGGCCGTTTGTCCTCCTCCTTTTTCTCCCTTGGGCCTGGGCCATTTGTCCTCCTCCTCCCTCCTCCCTTGGGCCCGGGCCATTTGTCCTCCTCCTCCCTCCTCCCTTGGGCCCGGGCCATTTGTCCTCCTCCTCCCTCCTCCCTTGGGCCCGGGCCATTTGTCCTCCTCCTCCCTCCTCCCTTGGGCCCGGGCCATTTGTCCTCCTCCTCCCTCCTCCCTTGGGCCCGGGCCATTTGTCCTCCTCCTCCCTCGGGCCCGGGCCGTTTGTCCTCCTTTTCTTCTTTCTTCTTCCCCTTTAGTATAAGGTTTGCCTGTACTATGTGAATGATATCCGTTTCACCAGCACTGCCCCTTCTTTACTCTCTGTACACTGTGAGCACCTTGTGTATTAGGCCTCCTGCACACTGGACGTTTTTTACAGCAGCTGTTTTTGGCTTCAGACGTTTTTTTTTCTTCTGCAGTCAATAAACTCCCCATCATGTTATCCTATGTGACCATACACACACAGCCTGCTTTCAGCAGTTTTTGGCTGGGACGTTTCTTGGCTTTAAAAAACCCCCAAAACTAGTGGGTTCTGAGAACGTCAAACGCTGGTCAATGCTCAAAAACGTGGCTAACCAGCGGTTTTTAACGTTATTGATCCATTTAAAAAAAAAAAAGCGAAAAACCGCTATTGCAAGAACGTTAAACGTTGAAAAACTCGCTGCAAAGCTACTGGCGTTTTTATAACATTATTTTAAGGTCCAGTGTACATGAGGCCTTAGGCAAAGAGATCTACAGCAAGTTCAATTGCTTTACAACCAGGATGAGGATCTTTATTTTACTTTTGTGACAATACCTTTCCCTTATCATTGGGCTCAGCTGAAAATAACGGTCACTTTTTTTATTAAAAGAAAACCTAAAGATCCTTATCTTGGGGTGTTGGCTTAGTTAAGCCTCATGTTTATCACAGGATAGTGTAGTTTACACAGGATGTGTCATTTTTATTTTTTTATTTTTATTTTTAAATTTTTTTTTTTACTTGCATTGGACATGAATCTCTAAACCTATTCTCATTGCAAACCATACTGGAATGCATCCATAGTTTGGGTGTGGAAAACCACTAACATTTTACACAACATCAATAGGCTTTGTCATCGGCGCACTGGGATTTTCTGCGTTATGAACACTCTCACACCGCGGTGTAACGTATTCATGCAGGAACCGTTCATCAAGGTGTGTGTGATTGATTTGGGGGTGGTGATGAGCAAGCGCGGCTCCAAAACATGGAACAATAATGTAGTTAGAGGGTCTTAGATTTTCTATGGGAAAAACGTTCATGGGTTGGCCTGAGCTGTAAATTTGGTTTGTCCCCCACGGCACACTCATGTGATCTGCAATGGCTGTTTCCACAAGGAATACGCGGGAAATGTCCGTTCACCAAACACCAGCTATCAAAACAAAACCATGACCTTTTTGTTTTGTTGTTTTTTTTTTGTTTTTTTTGTTTTTTGCATGCAATATGCATGGAACCCCAAGAGCCCAAACTATCGCATTTAGTGTTTTCTGAACAAATGCAAAGCGTTCTCTGATTGGATGAGATGGAGAACGTGAACATCGCCACCCTGCCTTTCCATTTCGTCCAATCGGAGAACGCTTTCGATTTGTTGGACTCGGTTCACGGATATGCGAATCGGCTGCGGGTTAAATCGCGCATCTGATTCGCATATACGTGAGCATGAGCTCAACGGATCAAAAGCGTTCTCCGATTGGACAAGATGGAAAGGCAGGGTGGCTATCTTCACGTTCTCCACAGACTTTTTATACTGATAATCGGTGAATTGATTATCGGTGCAGTCCCACCAGTGCTGCCAATCGGTGCCACCAATCAGTGAGGGAGAAGAATTACCTGTTTGAAATTTTTTTTTATAACAAACTGAAAAATTGTGTGGTTTTTTTTTTTTTGTTTTGTTTTTCAAACATTTTGTTTCTTTTTTTTTTTTTTTTTAGCAAAAAATTAAAAACCCAGTGGTGACTAAATACCACCAAAAGAAAGCTCTGTCTGGGTGGAAAACATGATACAAATGTCCTATGGGTACAGTGTTGTATGACCGCGCAATTGTCATTCAAAATGTGACAGCACGGAAAGCAGAAAATTGGCCTGGGCAGGAAGGGGTTGAAAGTGTCCGGTAGGCAAGTGGTCAAAGCGAAGCAACTGGATAGAACTAAAGTGTACATTTTTTTTTGAAGACTCTTCAGTTCAGAAAAAAAAAAAACTTCCCCTTTCTGCAAAAATTCTTTTTATTTTGTGTACATTGAATGCAGTATATGCAGAGCACAGTGTTCACTCTCGACATAGGTGCTGGGATAATGTAAGGCCTTCTTCAGGCTGGGTTCACACTAATGCGAATTGGATGTGGTTTTCTTTGCATCCAATTCGCAGGACAGGAGAGTGTGACCGGCTCTCAATGGAACCGGTTCACATATCTCCAGCGCGGCTGCAGAGTGGATTGAGCAAGGGTCCTGTGCATCTTTTGTCTCCAGGCCTGATTTTGTCCCTGAAACGGAGAACGGGGACAGCCTGGACCCTCCTACTGTGAGCCGCATCTGGGGAGGGAAAATGACTAATTGGGCCCAATTTGGACATTTTCACTTAGGGGTGTACTCACTTTTGTTGCCAGTGGTTTAGACATTAATGGCTGTGTGTTGAGTTATTGTGAGGGGACAGCAAATTTACACTGTAAGAGTCGGTTCACACTGAGGCAGCACGACTTGCAGCGCGACTGCCTCAGGCGACCTGCACACGACTTCAGCAGGGACTTGCAAAACGACTTCTGTATAGAAGTGAATGCAAGTCGCCTGAAGTCACCCCCAAAGTAGTACAGGAACCTTTTTTCTAAGTCGGGGCGACTTGTGTCGTTCCTATTAGAACGGTTCCATGGTACGAAATGGAGCGCGACTTGTCTGGCGGCTAAGTCGCCGGACAGGTTGCCCCAGTGTGAACCGAGTCTTATACAAGCTGTACACTTACTACTTTACATTGTAGCAAAGTGTCTTCTGTGCTGTCACATGAAAAGATATAATAAAATATTTACATAAATATGAGATACTGTGTATATTTTACATATTGCCTTTCTTTCCCTGCTTGGTAGAGCAGCACAGCGATTGCATTTTTGTTGCTTCTCTTTATCCCAGTGAAAGTCAACAGCCAGGCCACAAGTGTAAAGAGCCGCTGAACACAATACATTTATCCTGTAAATGACTTTGTCTCGGCAGTTGGCAATGTCTATGTATTTCTGTGTACAAAAAAAGAAAAATTCTATAAAATAATGTGCTGCCTGCAATTTTGTAGTTTAAATCCGTCTCTTGTGAGAATACGGCACATCAACCATGTGAAAGTCGCATAAAAAAAAAAAAAATGACTGCAGTGTTGATTGTTTGTTTTTCCCTAAGCCTGTTAGAATGTGTGCATACTGTAATCAGTCACACCCAATTATAAAGACCTGTTGGAGTGGAAGCCAGAATAAGGACATGGTTCAGTAGAGAAACTTGTGCTATGTGCATTAAAAAAAAAAAAAACCTTCAATGATTAAAAAAAAAAAAAAAAAAAATTGCAAAAAGTTCTATAGAGCTGTACAATTGTACAACCTAGAGCAGTGATGGCGAACCTTGGCACCCCAGATGTTTTGGAACTACATTTCCCATGATCAACTACACTACAGAGTGCATGAGCATTATGGGAAATGTAGTTCCAAAACATCTGGGGTGCCAAGGTTCTCCATCACTGACCTAGGATATAGGATTGCTGCAGAGGTTCAAGCTGCAGAACGGGGCAATCATTTTTCAGCAAGAAATAGGACAACACCAGGCTCTCATTCTGTGGGCTGATGTCCGTGGTGAGTTCCAATCTCACCGCACACTCTGAGCCGTGCTGGATGCAGCCACTTCCTGCAGTTCTTCACTATAGTCATGAGGAACTGGTACCCATACCTGAGGTTTATTGCTGATAGAGTAAGATCTGCTGGCGGCAGGGCACTGTTGTAAAATGTAAGGTGCATTCATTGGGGGTGATGATTGCTAGGTTAAAAAGAATAATGACTTGACTTCAACTGCCGGTGTTGTGGGTTTTATTTTATTTATTTTTTTGCAGTTCCTATCATTAATGGCTGCTTGGTTAAAAAAAAAAAAAATCCATAGTAAATGGTCAGACTAATTGCCTTGGACTTCTGAAGGTGCTGGATACAAGGAAGTTAAACATTGCTTATTGTAGCAGAACCGATTGTTGCATGAAGAGATGGTTTCCTCCTTGAATGCCACGATTGTTCTTGGCACATTCTATACGCGCCTACTAAGTTGACCCTAAAAAAATGTCGAGCAGTGTTCGGTCTGGAGACCTAAGAGACCATTTGACTGGGCCTCTCCTTCCAAAGACCCTAAATGGTGTTGGGTAATGGAGGTCTAGGTGGCCATTCATCTGGATCTCTCCTTCTAATGACCCCAAAGAAAGTCTAGTGCTGTTGGATCTGAAGACCTAGGACAGTGATGGTGAACCTTGGCACCCTAGATGTTTTGGAACTACACTTCTTCCCATGATTCTCATGCACTCTGCAGTGTATTTGAGCATCGTGGGAAATGTAGTTCCAAAACATCTGGGGGTGCCAAGGTTTGCCATCACTGACCTAGGAGGTTATTTGAGTGGATTTCGCCCGCCAGTGACCCTGAGTGGTGATGGGTATGGAGACCTAGGTAGGCATTCTACTGGACCTCCTCTTTCAATTGCCGGAAAGTAAAAAGGTTGAGTGCTATTTGGTCTGGAGACCTAGAAGGCCATTCAACTTGAACTGGAACTTCCGATGATCCTAAAGAAAAAAGTCAAGTGGTGTTTGGCTCTGGAGATCTATGTGGCCATTCTACTTGACTGCTACTTCCAGTGAACCCCAAAGCAAAAAAAGTCGAATTGGTGTTCTGTCTGGGGACCTTGAACGCCATTCTACTCAACCTCCCATTCCAATGACTGCAAAGCACAAAAGTTGAGTGATGTTGGGTCTGGAGAGCTAGGAGGCCATTTGAAAAATTTTGCCCAAATATTCTCCAGACCCACACTGTAATTTGAAAAAAGGTCTTCAGTCATCTATTTTGGGTTGTTTTCAGACCAGCAACATGCATTGTGCTGGTTGACAGTACTGTTGAATTGAAATGATTAGGCTTTATTACTGTAAAACACGATTTCCAGTGGTACTAAAAACCTTTTAATCTTCATGCATTCTCTGCATTAAGGTAGAAAACACCCCGCCCACAATGGCTGGCTCCATGTCATTGCTGCAGTACTGGCTCCAGCTCAGCTCCCTTTAGTTCCTGCTCTGAGAGCAGCTGAGCCATGGGCTACTGCTGACATTACTCAAACTCCTGTCAGAGGAAGGCGGGGGGGGGTGGCTTACCAGCTCTGTGTGTTTATGGAAGCACACAGCCCGGCTCGGTAACCAACGGGAGCATGTGTGAATGCTAGAGCAGGCGCTTGAAGAAGGGAAGAGCTTACAGCACCGGCGGGGACTGTCCAGAAGAGAAGAAGAGTGCCCCCCCCCCACCGCCGGGAGAACTGAGAAATCAAACACTGCCGATCGCTCGCTTCTCAGAGCTCCCTGAGCAGGCTGGGGACCATCAGTCACTGTCTCTCTTCTCTAAATGCAATTCCTGGACTGGTTACGGGGATGGAATTGATGATTTCTAATAATTATGTGCCTGTGGATTAGGGCTGGGGAAAAAAATGATTTAAATCTTGAATCGATTTGAGAGGTCAAATCGATTCAAAATTTAGGCAAATCAATTTTGTATTTTTTTCACCGCGCCGGTCCTGTGGAGCTGCGGGCAGGAGTTTATAGATGTTGATAGATGAGGTTTATAGAGTTTATAGATTTTATAGAAGTTTATAGATGAGGCCGTGGCTTCGGCCTAGTCCGCAAGGCTGGACGCCGCGGACTAGGCCGAAGCTGCGGCCTCGCCTACAAACTCTTGCCCGCTGCTCCTCAGGACCGGCGTGGTGTCCAAAAAAAAAAAAGAAAAATTCGATTCAAATCATGAATCGAGTTTATTTATTTAGTTATTTATTTTTAGGAAATTGCCCATCCCTACTGTGGATCCAGACTTTTAGGACACCTTGTATGGGGGGGAAGAGGAGAGGCGTTGGTAAATATTCTTACCCTACCCCCCTGGGTTACATATTGTGAAGAGGGTGATGTGATGTCCCAATCCTTCCAACATGAGCCAACGGAATGCCGAATACCCCATATCTCCTGAGCAAAGTACATGAGTGTCCTCTGGAAGTGTGGGATATTCAGCATTCTTTAGGATCTTGGAATATTATATATATATATATATATATATATATATATATATATATATATATATATATATATATATATATATATATATATATATATATATATATATATTTATTATAGTTTTTTTTTTTTTTTTTTTTTTTTTCATTTAAACTAAGCAGCCATAAAAGATGGAGGGAGGGACCCACACAGGTTAGGTGGACATAATCTGCATTTTACTGTTCCACCTTTCTCATATGTATATGTGTTTATTTTTCCCCTCTATAGATGAACGCAGAGCACTAATCAAATATCTTTTAATTTACAAAAGGGGAAAAAACAGAGAGAACCTAGAGACTCCATGCAGATCTCTCTGGGAATAGGTGAGCCCAGGGCCTCAGTATCATATGTAGACTGCATTGATCGGTATTCCATGCGGATTTCAGGCCATCTCTTGGTCTGTATGATTTGCAAATTTTTGTACCGGCCTTTATCCAAAGCATGTTTACTCTCCGGATGTGCCGATGTCAGGGGCCACACGTGTGTGCTGGGCATTCACCTCAGTATTGTCATTACTGGCGGTTTGAACAGAACTCTACCGGTCTTTTGTTTGACTTTCTGTATTTGAAAGGGAAATTAGTTTTGTTTATTGGATCACAATGTTGACACTCGCCCAATAACTTTTTGCATGTATACATATTTGACATGAGCGAAGAGTAGGGGAACCTGTGTGTGTCTTCTTATTTTTTCTATGTTGTCTTTTTGTTCTGGTTATATATATATATATATATATATATATATTTTTTTTTGTTCAACTATCATTCTTAAACCCCTTTTCATCTTGAGGCGCTTGAGAACTGCCTATAAAATGGCAAGCACTTTCCAGGCACTTTTGAGAAGTTAGTGTTTCGATTTTTTGAAGGTCACGTGACTCAAAGTGCTGCAAGAACCATTTTCAGGCACTTCCCATTCCTTTCAATGGAGAGAGGCACAGGGTTTTTTTTTTTTTTTTTTTTTTTGTATTTTTTTAACTCTCCAAACATACTCCAAAGATGCTGCTTGCAGGAGTTTTTCACCTCCCTGCCAATGCACCGCCCCAAGTGTCAAAGCATCCATTGATTTTACGAACGGAAAAGTGCTTGAAAAATGCCTCAGTGTGAAAGGGGTCGTGTGTGTGTGTGTGTGTGTGTGTGTGTGTATATATATATATGTATGTATGTGTGTGTGTGTATGTGTGTGTCTATATATATATCTCTATATATCTATCTCTATATATATATCTATATCTATATATATCTATATCTCTATATATATATCTATATCTATATATATCTCTATCTCTCTATCTCTCTATCTCTCTATCTCTCTATCTCTCTATCTCTCTATCTCTCTCTATATATATATATATATATATATATATATATATATTATAATTTGTTCAAAAATGCTATAATCATAATATGCGTAGAGATTTTATATAAATATTACTCACACTCTAACATTTGACCAAATATTATGATTATAGCATTTTTGAACAAAAAAAAATAATATAAATATATATATATATATATATATATATATATATATATATATATATATATATATATATATATATATATATATATATATATATATATATATATATATATATATATATATATATATATATATATACATACACACACGACCCCTTTCACACTGAGAGATTATAAATAATCTCTCTCTCTCTCTCTCTCTCTCTCTCTCTCTCTCTCTCTCTCTCTCTCTCTCTCTCTCTCTCTCTCCAAAAAATTTTCAAGCGCCCCATCACACCGAGCTTGTGCGCAGAAATGAACACATACGCAAGTCGCCGCAAACGTTAAAGAGCTATAATTCTAGCGCAAGACTTCTTCTGTAACTCTAAATGGGCAACCTGTAAAGATTTTGAAATCGTCACCTACACAGATTTTTAAGTTCCGTAGTTTGTCGCCATTGCTCGAGTGTGCACAATTTTAAAGCATGACATGTTAGTTATCTATTTACTCAACGTAACATCATCTTTCACATTATACAAAAAAAAAATTGGGCAAACTTTTTTTTTTTTTTTTTATTCATTAAAGCATATTTTTTTTTACCACAAAATGGCGTTTAAAAGACCGCTGCGCAAATAAAGTGTGACATAAAATTATTGCAACAACCGCTATTTTATTCTCTAGGGTCTCTGCTTGTATGTGTATGTATATGTATGTATGTATGTATATGTGTGTGTGTGTGTTTGGGTGTTCTAAAGAAATTTTCAAGCAAAAAGTACAGAATTTTACTTGTAAACAACAAATGTCATAAAAAGGCCTGATCCTAAAGTGGTTAATTCTGTGTCCATGGTGCGTTTTCTGGTCCTGCAGCTCGATTAGTTCTCTAGTATTTTAATGCTCCGTTTTTCTGTGAAATCCTCTGGAAAGCGTGCAGGGTGTGTTCTGAGTGCATGAGAATGTCAGCGCCCTGCACACCGTTCTGTACATTGTCTGTCAGCAGCTCCTCTGATGCTGGCTATGTACTTTGTACTGAGCAAAAAACATAAAGCCAAGGGAGGTTTCCTGTGACCTCACTGACCGAGGAAGTTTTTAAAGTGGTTGATGGGGAGTTCTGAAGAGTTTTCCTTTTTCAGGGCACAGCTGTGGAGAGGAGGGAAGGTTGTCTCTCACTGGAGAAATAACTGAGCTGCCATTCTCCATTCTCTTCTGGAAGTGCTGGTACGGGCTGGTACTGGTTGGAGGGAGACCCCCTAACACTTTCCTTCTATTCTTAAAGTGGACCTAGACTCAAAAAAAATGACATTTCCCATCTTATTGGGAAAGTATAGAGAGGGGTCTATTTTCCTTAACCACTTGCCTACCGGGCACTTTCACCCCCTTCCTGCCCAGGCCAATTTTTAGCTTTCAGTGGAGAGATTTGCCCGTTCGAAGGAGAAAAACACCATAAACAATTTTATGAAAGCTGGCTGTGAAATGCCAGGAAACCATAGCTGGCTTCCCACAAGCAAGATGGCGGCACCGGGGACCCAAAGACCAGCAAAGAACTGGCCCAGGTGTTGACCGCGCTGGTTCCTGGGCTGTTAAGTGTCTGTATATTAAAAGGCAGCAGCTACAGTTTAGTAGTATACAGTTATTTTTATTTTTTTTATAACATACTGGAGTTCTTCTTTAGTTCACTTTGAAAAATGGGTATGTACTACCTGATCTGTGCCTGGGCTGTAGTCTCATAGCTGTATATCTGTTGTGTGAGATTATCTAAGGCACTGCAGCCTCCGAGTGGTGCTAATCCTATTGGATTTGGAGTGAGTTTTATTGATGTCACTGCTGTGCTGCTCACTGGTCTTACTGGAAAGGAGGCTGTACCTGGGAACCAGCAGTGCAAGGATCTCCCTGCTTCTGCTTTACAGATTTCTGTGGATTTGTGCTCACCCACCTATCCTGTGACTTGGGTCATTACTCCGCCAGGCAGTGGGAGGGCTCTGACATGGGGAAGCAAATCCCTGCCTCAATTAAAGATGGCCACCACACAGCCGCAGTGCCAGAACAAGCCATAGTAAGGCCTGTTGCACACGGGCTTCAGCTTGTATAAGAGCAGTGAGAACAGTGAGTTTTGACTAAGCATTTGCAGATCTTTCAGCAAGCTTTTTACAGTACCATTCAGCTCCAGTTTGTAAATGGCGAACACAGAGCCTAATGGGAGCGCTGATTGTCACTTAAAACATGCTGCTAGCAGGCTTCAGAACTTCTTGAAGCTTGTTGGAAGCCTGCTAGCAGCTTGTTTAAAGTGCAATCAGCACTCCCATTAGGATCTGTGCTCAATATTTTACAAACAAGTTGAATGTTACTTTAAAAGCTCCAACAAATATTGGTGAAAGCTCTGCATATGCGTTCAAAGCTTGCTGTTCACACTGCTCTGTTGCAAGCTGAAGCCTGTGTGAAAACAGGACTAAGTCAGTAATGAGGAAGACCTCAGCTTCAGGAAGCCTGCAGGCAATACTGGTGACTAGTCCTTTGCCCTCCCCAGGCCTTGTTTTGGGCACAGCTTCCATAGTATAGGACCTCTTTCTTGGAGCTGCCTCGTCTTTCGTGTTTGCAGTAACTTCCGTATATATCCGTGTATAAAACTCACTTTTTTCCCCCTGAAAATTGGGGCAAATCATGTGTATGTAGATATACGCCGATTCCTGGCTGCCTCGTAGGGGAAGGAGGGGGCGTGCACCGCCAGAATACACAGAGCCGCGATCTCCTGTGTACCCGGCGCTCAGTCATACACAGTACCGCCTCCTTGCCTGGCGTTGGACCACTGTTCTGTCTATCATAGGAACTGGGACTGTAATTGACTGCGAGCGCCGGGTACAGAGGAGATCGCGGCTCTGTGTAATCCGGCACTGGTGAGGCTGCAATGATGGGCAACGGCGAGCCTCCGGATGGGCACGGAGTAGGCTGCATTGATGGGCACTGATAAGACTGCATTAATGGGCAATGGTGAGGCTGCAGTTGGGCACTGAGCAGGCTGCATTGATGGGCAATGGTGAGGCTGCAGATGGGCACTGATCAGGCTGCATTAATGGGCAATAGAGAGGCTGCAGTTGGGCACTGAGCAGGCTGCATTGATGGGCACTGAGCAGGCTGCATTGATGGGCAATGGTGAGGCTGCAGATGGGCACTGATCAGGCTGCATTAATGGGCAATGGTGAGGCTGCAGTTGGGCACTGAGCAGGCTGCATTAATGGGCAATGGTGAGGCTGCAGATGGGCACTGATCAGGCTGCATTAATGAGCAATGGTGAGGCTGCAGTTGGGCACTGAGCAGGCTGCATTAATGGGCAATGGTGAGGCTGCAGATGGGCACTGATCAGGCTGCGTTAATGGGCAATGGTGAGGCTGCAGTTGGGCACTGAGCAGGCTGCATTAATGGGCAATGGTGAGGCTGCAGTTGGGCACTGAGCAGGCTGCATTAATGGGCAATGGTGAGGCTGCAGTTGGGCACTGAGCAGGCTGCATTAATGGGCAATGGTGAGGCTGCGTTAATGGGCACTGATCAGGCTGCGTTAATGGGCAATGGTGAGGCTGCAGTTGGGCACTGAGCAGGCTGCATTAATGGGCAATGGTGAGGCTGCAGTTGGGCACTGAGCAGGCTGCATTAATGGGCAATGGTGAGGCTGCAGTTGGGCACTGAGCAGGCTGCATTAATGGGCAATGGTGAGGCTGCAGTTGGGCACTGAGCAGGCTGCATTAATGGGCAATGGTGAGGCTGCAGATGGGCACTAATCAGGCTGCGTTAATGGGCAATGGTGAGGCTGCAGTTGGGCACTGAGCAGGCTGCATTAATGGGCAATGGTGAGGCTGCGTTAATGGGCACTGATCAGGCTGCGTTAATGGGCAATGGTGAGGCTGCAGTTGGGCACTGAGCAGGCTGCATTAATGGGCAATGGTGAGGCTGCAGTTGGGCACTGAGCAGGCTGCATTAATGGGCAATGGTGAGGCTGCAGATGGGCACTAATCAGGCTGCGTTAATGGGCAATGGTGAGGCTGCAGTTGGGCACTGAGCAGGCTGCATTAATGGGCAATGGTGAGGCTGCAGTTGGGCACTGAGCAGGCTGCATTAATGGGCAATGGTGAGGCTGCAGTTGGGCACTGAGCAGGCTGCATTAATGGGCAATGGTGAGGCTGCAGATGGGCACTGATAAGGCTGCATTAATGGGCAATGGTGAGGCTGCAGATGGGCACTGATAAGGCTGCATTAATGGGCAATGGTGAGGCTGCAATGAAGAGGCTGTGGCCCTTATTTTGCTTCAAAGTTCTTTATTTAAAATGTACTGATAAGTTGTTTTTTTTTTTTTTTCCTGAAAGGTGCGTGTTATACGCCGATCAATACGGTAGTTTATTTTTCCAAAACAAATTGATGAATATTCTAATATTTGACTATGTACAATCTGGAGTATCTGATTGGCCTGCTTTGTAGCGTGCCGTCAGCAGGTTGGAGTTGCACTTTAGAGCCCATGATTTGTGGTCAGCGACAGCCCCGTCTTTCCTCTTCGGTCTCCCCGGGAGCCCTGCACATTATCTCTGGGTGTTCATCTCTTCAGGAAGGAAGCTCGGCTCATCTTGCACAAGTCCGGAAACGCTCATCATGTGTCTATTTGTGACACTCTGATATTAGGCTGTAATTACAGGTGGCTCTGAATAGAGCAGTGTGACTATATACGTCAATGTGTCTCTAGCATCCGGCCAGAGGTGCATCCTGACCATGACCTGCTGTAATAAGTACAGGGCCAGCACTCTGTAGGGAGTCATCCTTGGCACAAGATGCTCCCTTTTATTATTATTATTATACCTGTGAGCTGAATAAACTGGCAGAACCGTGCAATAGAGGATGTTTTATTGGTGTGCAATGAATGGGACTGTGACCCATTGGGGACCTTGGGGGAGGGGGGGGTACAACATTATAAAGTGATAGTAAACACACACTCTGTTTAATTGACATTATTCCTTCCCTTTCTCTATGTGGATGATGGCACTGTAATTATTTTAGGCTGGTGGTGGTGATGTAATGGTGTGGGGGGTATTTTCTTGGCACACTTTGGGCTCCTTTAGTACCAATTGAGCATTGTAAAGTCTTGTTTTTTTTTTTTTTTTCCTATAAATATAACAAACCTGTCATACTTACCTGCTCTGTTGCAGTGGATTTGCACAGAGCAGCCCGGATCCTCCTCTTCTCAGGTCCCTCTTCTGTGCTCCTGGCCCCTCCCTCCTGTCGGGCGCCCCCACAGCAAGCAGCTTGTTATGGGGGCACCTGAGCTGAGTCACAGCTCAGACACGAAGTCCCGCCCCCCCTCTCTCCTAATTGGCTAGCTGACTTTGACAGTAGCGGCAGCCAATGGTGCTACTGCTGTGTCTCACCCAATCAGGATGGAGAATCTTGGGCGGCTGAGACACTTGTGGACATGGCTGGACAGAGAGGGACCTCAGGTAAGTGTTGGTGGGGGGGGGCTGAGGCTCACAGAAGGCTTTTGATCTTAATAGATAGAATCTATTAAGATTTAAAAAACTTCTGACTTTACAACCCCTTTTAAGTTACATAGGGCACAGGTTTTAACTTTTTTTTTATTTTTTAAATTTTACAGTGTTACCTAAAAAACTCATAATTCTGATTATTTTGATACACACTTTTCAGTGCAGGTAACATCTGCTTGTTGTTCAGATGGATGTCAAGCCTAGATAAACTAGAAGTGCTCTTGCAGGAGTACAGTCTCCGCATTAGAAAATTCTGTTTACATTTTCAAATGTTTGAGAAAGCATAAAAATACAACTTTTTTGGGGAAGTCGTTCTGTGAACACTTCCTCCCTATTCCTGTCCTTTAACTGGGACTGTCAGCAGACAGCAGCTGTGCCGTGACTTTACATGCTGCAATACTGTCCCAGGAGAGCCTCTAAAGTGGTTGTAAACCTCAGACATGAAATCTGAACAAATATCCCTCCATAGAGTGTACTTGTCTCCATTAAAGACACTAAGGGGTTATTTACTAAACGCAAATCCACTTTGCACTACAAATGCACTTGGAAGTGCAGTCGCTGTAGATCTGAGGGGTAGATCTGAAATGAGGGGAAGATCTGCTGATTTTATCATCCAATCATGTACAAGCTGAAAGGCTTTTTTTTTTTTTTTTTAATCTATCTTGCATGTCCTCTCAGGATCTACAGCGACTGCAATTTCAAGTGCAATTGCAGTGCACTTATAGTGCAAAGTGGATTTGCCTTTAGTAAATAACCCCCCCCCCCCCCCCCCCCCATGTGTCTGCTGCTTCAATCCTCTGCTATCAGCATGAATCACTTCTGGCAAGTTTTCCTGACACCAAGAGATAACAGGGGAGGGATCTCCAGCACACAGCCTGTGATTGACAGCCCCAGCACTATTCCTGTGTGAAGGGGGGAGGGTGTGTCCCTTCCCTCCAATCAGCTATCAGAGCTCTCCTCGTGGAGTTCTGCAGTGTGTAATTTCAGCTCCCCGCTCCCTGTTTTCTGACCATTTAGACAAGTGTTCTAAAGTCTGCATTTTTGATGTAGAGAAGACTGCAGATAAAGTAGCAGTGTGGGAGTGGCCTGCCTCTTTCCTAGTGATGATGACTCTGGGATAGGATGCAGTGGTGGGAGTGGCCTGCCTCTTTCCTAGTGATGATGACTCTGGGATAGGATGCAGTGGTGGGAGTGGCCTGCCTCTTTCCTAGTGATGATGACTCTGGGATAGGATGCAGTGGTGGGAGTGGCCTGCCTCTTCTCTAGTGATGGTGACGCTGGGATAGGATGCAGTGGTGGGAGTGACCTGCCTCTTCTCTAGTGATGATGACGCTGGGATAGGATGCAGTGGTGGGAGTGACCTGCCTCTTCTCTAGTGATGATGACTCTGGGATAGGATGCAGTGGTGGGAGTGGCCTGCCTCTTCTCTAGTGATGGTGACGCTCGGATAGGATGCAGTGGTGGGAGTGGCCTGCCTCTTTCCTAGTGATGATGACTCTGGGATAGGATGCAGTGGTGGGAGTGGCCTGCCTCTTCTCTAGTGATGGTGACGCTGGGATAGGATGCAGTGGTGGGAGTGGCCTGCCTCTTCTCTAGTGATGATGACTCTGGGATAGGATGCAGTGGTGGGAGTGGCCTGCCTCTTCTCTAGTGATGATGACGCTGGGATAGGATGCAGTGGTGGGAGTGGCCTGCCTCTTCTCTAGTGATGGTGACGCTGGGATAGGATGCAGTGGTGGGAGTGGCCTGCCTCTTCTCTAGTGATGATGACGCTGGGATAGGATGCAGTGGTGGGAGTGGCCTGCCTCTTCTCTAGTGATGGTGACGCTTGGATAGGATGCAGTGGTGGGAGTGGCCTGCCTCTTCTCTAGTGATGGTGACGCTTGGATAGGATGCAGTGGTGGGAGTGGCCTGCCTCTTCTCTAGTGATGGTGACGCTGGGATAGGATGCAGTGGTGGGAGTGGCCTGCCTCTTCTCTAGTGATGGTGACGCTGGGATAGGATGCAGTGGGGGGAGTGACCTGCCTCTTCCCTAGTGATGGTGACACTGGGATAGGATGCAGTGGTGGGAGTGGCCTGCCTCTTCCCTAGTGATAGTGACACTGGGCAGCTGGAATGGGATGCAGTGGTGGGAGTGACCTGCCTCTTCCCTTGTGATCTACTGTTTTTGTATTTTTTAAAAAAAATTTTGTCTTAGAGTTCAGCTTTAACAACTTCCCGCCATATAGCAATATGAAGTGCACAAAGTGGTTCTGTTATCCTGACCGGGCGTCATATAACGTGATCAGAATAACCCGCGATCGTGCGCCCGCGGAGATCGTTGGTGTGGTGTCAGTCCGACACACCGCATCTCCAATCTGGGTAAAGAGCCTCTGATAGAGGCTCTTTACCACGTGATCAGCCGTGTCCAATCACAGCTGATCACAGTGTAAACGGGAAAAGCCGTATATCGGCCTTTTCCTCTATCGTGTCTAATGGACGCGAGTATAGGAGAGCCCATCGGCCGATTGATTATCAGCGCAGCCCCCCTGAGGAGGCCCACCCAGGACCACCAGGGATGCTGACCATGGATGCCTATCCAGGGCCACTAGGGATGGCACCCAGGACCAACAGGTATGAACTTTTAGAGGTGCCAGTCAGTGCCCAGCAGTAAAGCCTGCCAGTGCCTCCTCATCAGTGCTGCCTATCAGAGCCATCTATCAGTGCCCATCACTGCCGCCTATCAGCGCCCATCAGTAAAGGAGAAAAATTACTTATTTACAAAATTTCATAACAAAAACAAACTTTTTTTTTTTTTTTTTCAGATTTTTTTTTTTTTTTTTTTTTATGTGTTTAGCAAAAAAAAAAAAAACAGTGGTGATCAAATACCACCAAAAGAAATCTCTATTTGTGGGAACAAAATGATAAAAATTTTGTTGGAGTACAGTGTTGCATGACTGCGCAATTGTCATTCAAAGTGCGACAGCGCTGAAAGCTGAGCAGAAGTGAGCGCAGAGATCTGGATGCTGCACACCGGACAAGATAACAAGTGCCTTTATTATAAAAAGCTGGATCACAGAGTATACAGGACACTACAGCAGGAATGTACAGGGCTCACCTGACGCGTTTCGCACTCATGAAAGCTGAAAATTGGTCTGGGCAGGAAGGGGGGAAAGTGCACAGTATTGAAGTGGTAAAAGTGTTTCCATAGGCAGAAGGTTTATTACCTTTTTAATGCATTTTCTGCATTTTAAGGTAAAAACCCTTCTGAGTGCAGCTCCCCCCCCCCCCCCCCCTTATACTTACCTGAGCCTGATCTCGATCCAGCAATGTTCACAATAGCAGCGTCTCTCTCGGCTCTCTTTCTCCTCATTGGCTCCCGCTGCTGTCAATCACAGCCAGTGAGGAGGGGGCGGGGACGGGGCTGTGCCGTGCTCTGGACACACCGATCCGGGCTCGGGAGCGAGCATGCACAAGCTTGCTATGATGGCCGCTCGGCGGTGGGAAGGAGCTAGAAGCGCCAGTGGGGGACTCCAGAAGAGGATCGGGGGCTGCTCTGTGTAAAACCATTGCGCAGAGACGTTATGTATAACATGTTTGCTATTCATGAAAAAAAAAAAAAAAGTCGACAATTTTACAATCACTTTTAGCACTTTTGGGTAAATCTCTTTTATTCAGTGTCGGCTTATCTGTGCTTGATCAGTAGATGAACAAGTCTACCTGCCACAATTTTCTAGGTCTACAAGTCTTATTTCTGCATATCGTATATATCTACTGAATTTTTTTTTTTTTTTTAGCTCTCACATGATTTTTTTAAAATAGTTTGTTAGATGATTTCCCAGATTAGTGGAAATAAGTCAAACGTTACGATTGTATCTCTAAGCTCTTTCGGCGGTGGGCGGTTTTGCCTTTTCAGTCATCGAGAAATGATTGTTTGAAATTGATAGAATCCGATGGTAACATCAGTTCCCTAAGGCAGCTATGTGGCCAAAAGAGCCCCCGATTTGTTACTGCATTGGAAGTGTCATGTTGTTGTGCTTTTACATTTTTTTTTTTTTTTTTTTTCTTTTTTTTTTTTTCTTAGTCACATCAGTCGACCATACCGAGAGGTGTAAATCAACTTTGCAGTTCATTTCCATAACTGTCCCTCTCTCGTTTGTCTCATCATCGTGACTCTTTGCCATATCAAAAGTGTAAAAGGACAACTAAAGCCACCATGAACCCAAGGCTAGTGGATTTACTCAATCTCATCTAGTGTCCCACATATGTGGTAGAAGTATTGAATTCTACTACGACTCCCCCTACCCACCCGCCTACCCCCCACCCAGCCCTCCCGTTCCCCCTCTCCAGGGTCTAGTTTCGGTTAACCACTCTTTTTTTTTTTTTTTTATTAGGCTATAGATTGGATCTCTTTGGCGTAGTTCCAAGTTTTTTTGAATTATTTCCAACCGTCCCACCTGCCCGAATTTTTACTCCTTAAGTCCTCCAATCTACTCCCCAGTGTCTCCATATTGCAACTCTCCTCTATTGCGTCGAACCACTCCCATATCTCAGGGCTTTCCCTCTTCTGCCAGTTCCTTGGGATCGTTCGTTTTGCCGCATTCAGGAGCAGTGGAACTAAGGACTGTTTGCAGTTGTTTGAGTCCCTTAATCCCCCGAGAAACAGGACGTGCTTTTACATTTTTAATAATTTCCCAAAAGCGCCTTTTTTACCACCTTGTCTTGGTCCTGATGTGATCATACCGGAATTGCAGCCTCTTTGAGTGGGCAATAGAGGTGGTGGGAATGCCCATTCTGGGGGTGGTGCTAGAGACTTAAAGGGTAACGAGTAGCAGTGCCTTTTATGGTTACCCTCCTAAATGCCCCATTCCTTCCCATCTACCCACACCTGTTTACTTACCTCAGGTTCAGAGCTGTGACCTCCTCCTTTTGTTTACATCCCTTATGTTTGAAATCTGCCCAGCACTGGCTATTCTTGTGCACTGTGTCCCCATAGGCTTAAATGGGCTGTATACCAACACTCCACCTCATCGGTGTCGATTTGGGGCCACTGGGGGTAAAGGGGCAGATGTGGCAGTGATCTGCTTCTTCCTCACTGGTGACAACGTTGAGCAGCTGAGGTAGGTGGCAGTAGTGAGTGACCTGCCTCTTCCTTAGTGGTTACAGTGCTGGGGTAAAAGGCAGTTTACGAGTGTTACCTTCCTCTTCCTCAGTTCAGGGTGCCTGCATCTAAATTGGCTTCTGTAGGACTGGAGATTGCGCTGGACTGACTCAATCAGTTGTAGGTGAATGGTTAGGTGATGGTGGGGGCGGTTTGGAAGAGTTCTCTTCTGATTGTTTTCTGCCCCACTACACCAAAAGGTGGCGAGCATTTTCTGGGGGGCCTGGGCCGCTGCCTTTGGGTCGTTTCCACATGAACTTGTATAGGTAGAAAAGGAGGGAGTGCCCACCCAATCTCCAATGTGGTGCAAGTCAAGAGGTAAGTTTGAGGTCGTTTATTGAAAGTAGCAACAAATGGTCAAGCCAACGTGTTTTGGGGGAAAAAAAAAGACTCCCCCTTGCTCGGGGCTGCTGCTGTCTGCTGATGGGGAAAGATCCCAAATGAGTGTGTCTGTGACACCAAAATCAGGAAGCTATGTGTTTGCTGTATTTGCAGCATTGAACTCATTTTGATTTTTCACTATCAGCAGCCCTGAGGAAGAGGGAGTCTTTTTTTTTTTTTTTTTTTCCCCCCCCGAAATGCGTTTTTGGCTTTGACCAATTGTTCCTACTTTCAAAAAACGACCTCAAATTTACCTCTCGACTTGCATCTCATTGGAGATTGGGGCGCGCCCTCCTTTTCTACCCCCTACTAGTGCATCTTCATTAGGGGTAAGTAGCAGTTGTGGGAGTGACCTGCCTCTTCCCTAGTGATGATGACTCTGGGATAAGAAGAAGTAGTGGGAGCGACCTGCCTCTTCCCTAGTGATGATGACTCTGGGATAAGAAGAAGTAGTGGGAGCGACCTGCCTCTTCCCTAGTGATGATGACTCTGGGATAAGAAGTAGTAGTGGGAGCGACCTGCCTCTTCCCTAGTGATGATGACTCTGGGATAAGAAGAAGTAGTGGGAGCGACCTGCCTCTTTCCTAGTGATGATGACTCTGGGATAGGATGCAGTGGTGGGAGTGGCCTGCCTCTTCCCTAGTGATGATGACTCTGGGATAAGAAGAAGTAGTGGGAGCGACCTGCCTCTTCCCTAGTGATGATGACTCTGGGATAAGAAGAAGTAGTGGGAGCGACCTGCCTCTTTCCTAGTGATGATGACTCTGGGATAGGATGCAGTGGTGGGAGTGGCCTGCCTCTTCCCTAGTGATGATGACTCTGGGATAAGAAGAAGTAGTGGGAGCGACCTGCCTCTTCCTTAGTAATGATGACTCTGGGATAAGAAGAAGTAGTGGGAGCGACCTGCCTCTTCCTTAGTAATGATGACACTGGGCAGTTGGAATAGGATGCAGTGGTGGGAGTGGCCTGCCTCTTCCCTAGTGATGATGACTCTGGGATAGGATGCAGTGGTGGGAGTGACCCGCCTCTTCCCTAGTGATGGTGACGCTGGGATAGGATGCAGTGGTGGGAGTGGCCTGCCTCTTCCCTAGTGATGATGATGCTGGGATAGGATGCAGTGGTGGGAGTGACCCGCCTCTTCCCTAGTGATGGTGACGCTGGGATAGGATGCAGTGGTGGGAGTGGCCTGCCTCTTCCCTAGTGATGGTGACGCTGGGATAGGATGCAGTAGGGGGAGTGGCCTGCCTCTTCCCTAGTGATGGTGACGCTGGGATAGGATGCAGTGGTGGGAGTGGCCTGCCTCTTCCCTAGTGATGGTGACGCTGGGATGGGATGCAGTAGGGGGAGTGGCCTGCCTCTTCCCTAGTGATGGTGACGCTGGGATAGGATGCAGTGGTGGGAGTGGCCTGCCTCTTCCCTAGTGATGGTGACGCTGGGATAGGATGCAGTAGTGGGAGTGGCCTGCCTCTTCCCTAGTGATGGTGATGCTGGGATAGGATGCAGTAGTGGGAGTGGCCTGCCTCTTCCCTAGTGATGGTGACTCTGGGATAGGATGCAGTGGTGGGAGTGACCCGCCTCTTCTCTAGTGATGGTGACGCTGGGATAGGATGCAGTGGTGGGAGTGGCCTGCCTCTTCCCTAGTGATGGTGACGCTGGGATAGGATGCAGTAGTGGGAGTGGCCTGCCTCTTCCCTAGTGATGGTGACGCTGGGATAGGATGCAGTGGTGGCAGTGACCCGCCTCTTCTCTAGTGATGGTGACGCTGGGATAGGATGCAGTGGTGGGAGTGGCCTGCCTCTTCCCTAGTGATGGTGACGCTGGGATAGGATGCAGTGGTGGGAGTGGCCTGCCTCTTCTCTAGTGATGATGACGCTGGGAAGGGATGCAGTGGTGGGAGTGGCCCGCCTCTTCCTTAATGATGATGACGCTGGGATAGGATGCAGTGGTGGGAGTGGCCTGCCTCTTCCCTAGTCATGATTACTCAATGCAGAAATATTTAACTTTTGTTGAACTGTCCCAATAAATGTACATGTCCTGATTTCTGTATCACTATTAAGCCTTTTTTCTAGTAATGTGAGTCCCTGTATGTTTGGCTTTTATGTGGAGCAGGAATTCCATCGCTGGTTAATGATCATTGATCTCTATAGATCCTACTTTTTTGGTCTCTCCTGAAATAGAACGTGGGAAAGATTTGAAAACATGACAGTTTGCTCAAGCCCTAAGAATGTACACTGCAACAGCTTATCATTTTTTGTCTTTTTTTTTTGCAGAGTATTTAAGAAATCCAGCCCAAACTGCAAGGTAAGTGGCCATGTCCTAGTATCTTGACAAAAAGATTGGGTAGTGGCGCAGCTAGATAAGTGTGCAAATAAATACAAAAGTCCATCAAGGTCGTCTTTTTTTGAGCAAGCAGCTCAGTATAATGGGAGAACAGTCCACTGTTTCAGGGCCAGCCTTGTTGGGGAAGTGGAAGCAATCTCCAAACATGCGGAAAAAGAGAGAAAAACAGGCGCCTCTGAGTGATGACTGTAACATTTAATGGTACATAAGTGTAATATAAACTCACATTGAGGTATGAGGAAACAGACACATCTTAGTCCAGTAAGACACTGATATCTGTCCCGGCTATTTAACATTCCCGCGGCTCACACAACCTGTCGCGGTAACTGTCCTGGCACCGCAGGTTGCTTTGCGATCCGGTGGGATCAAGAAGGAGGCTTGGAGAGCAGCTAGAGCTCGATGGAGGGGGCTGGAACGCAACGTTGGGTGCGATGGCGTCACTGGCGTGCTCTCGACGCGTTTCGGATCATGCACACTAGAATGGTCAAGCTGAGCTGAAATGACGTAGTCTGAAAAAAAACAGCTCTATATGCGCCTTGGTATACTGCCATCTTGTGGAGAGAGTGCTAATTCCTGCATCAATACTGATACGGGTGATACATATATAGACAGAATATGCATATGCATCAAATGACATCACATATTTTTATATAAACATCATATAAAAAAATATGCAGTAAATACATCCATTTACCACTATTGCATGACAATTACGAATTAATAATTAAAATTTTTTAGAACAGAGGTGGCAGAGAAATATAAAATGAATGTGATTTAATAAAAAACGAGTGCCTGTACCAAGCTATAAGTGATCCTAACGTTTCCTCATACCCCAATTTTGAGTTTATATTACACTTATGTACCATTTAAATGACAGTCTTCACTGAGAGGCGCCTCTTTTTCCTCCATGTCCCAGTATCTTGCCTCTTCCAGCATACATGGCGAGGAAGGGGTTAAGGTACCATTTGCAGAGATGCAGGGGTTAAAGTACTGTTTGTGTCACCATAGTTGCTGCGGCCCCTGTCCTCCACCAATCACAGGTGGAAGTGTGTCTCCCGGGGCCAGAAGCATCTCCCTGAGGTGTGAAGGGTTTAGGGAGATGCAAACATAGGAAGGAATACAGATACAAGCAATGCAGGCTGGAGAGGAGGCTGACAATGTGGACCTGTCCGATTTGGAACGGATCCGCTGTGATGTATCCCGCGGCATCACGGTCTACAAGAAACAAATGCGCAATGTGGTAATGAGGGTGTTGGGGTGGGGGGAATAGTACAGGGGGCACTGCTCAGGAGGAAGAGGGGCAGAAATATTGATGCTCAAGTATTCTGGGACTGAACCCTAATTTAATATACTATTTTTTTTTTCCCTGCAGCTTACAGTGTACCTGGGAAAACGAGATTTTGTGGATCACCTAGATCGCGTGGAACCAGTTGGTAAGTGCTCGATCTAATGCATTTCAAAAGATTTGTGCTTTTTCTTGTAGTTATTAAAGGATTATTTTACTTAGTACAGTTATCTTGTAATTATAGTCTTATACTCACCTGTCCACACACCTGCCAGGTGCGTGCTATGGGTATTGTGCATCCCAACCAAGACAGCCTCTTCATAGGAGTGGATGCAATTTTCCAGCATGTATGAAGGGATCGTTTGGTGACCGGCAGGGTGGCAGCTGTGCGGCTGCCTGTGGGCTGCACAATGTGATACTGATAGGCGTATGGCCAGGCAAGTTCAAGACTTTGCTTTGGGGGGGAAGGTGATACTGTGAGGGAAACCTGTCTTCTTCTTCTTCTTCTTCTTCTTCTTCTTCCTTCTTTTTTTTTTTTTTTTTTTTTTGCACGTATTCATTAACCGCTTCAGCCCCAGAAGATTTTACCCCCTTCCTGACCAGAGCACTTTTTGCGATAACCACTTGGTTCACCACTTCTGCCTCGGAAGATTTGGCTGCTCCAATGACCAGAGCATTTTTTTTTGCGATACGGCACTGCGTAGTTTTAACTGACAATTGCGCGGTCGTGCGACGTTGCACCCAAACAAAATTGACGTCCTTTTTTTTCCCCACAAATAGAGCTTTCTTTTGGTGGCATTTGATCACCTCTGCGGTTTTTATTTTTTGCACTATAAACAAAAAAATGAGCGACAATTTTTGAAAAAAAAAAAAGCAATATTTTTTACTTTTTGCTATAATATCCCCAAAAAAACTATTTTTTTTTTCCTCAGTTTAGGCCGATACGTATTCTTCTATATATTTTTGATAAGCATATATTGATTGGTTTGCACAAAAGTTATAGGGTCTACAAAATAGGGGATAGTTTTATGGCACTGTTATTATTATTTTTTCTTTTTTTATTAGTAATGGCAGCGATCTGTGATTTTTATCGTGCCTGCGACGATATGGCGGACGCTTTTGACACTATTTTGGGACCATTGTCATTTATACAGCGATCAGTGCTATAAAAATGCATTGATTACTGTATAAATGACACTGGCAGGGAAGGGGTTAAACACTAGGGGGCGATCAAGGGGTTAAGTGTGTCCTAGGGTGTGATTCTAACTGGGGGGGGGGGGGCTACCACTGACATGACAGCGATCACTGCTCCCGATGACAGGAAGCAGTGATCTCTGTCATGTCACTAGGCAGAATGGGGGAAATGCCTTGTTTACATAGGAATCTCCCCGTTCTGCAGCTCCGTGACACGATCGCCGGGAGACCAGCGGACACTGAGTCCGCGGGTCCAATGGTCACGCTGTACACGGCAGGCACATGCACCCGCTAGCCCCGCCAATTAGAGTGGACGTACAGGTACGCCCATTTGCCTGCCGCTGCCATTGTGCCGACATCTATCGGCGTTCAGCGGTCGGCAAGTGGTTAAAGGGCCATGGCACCTCTTAAAAATATATATTGTAATGAGCCTAGCAAATATAAATGGACAAAAAAATATGATGCTATATCTTTTTTTTTTTTTTTTTTTTTCCCACATAAACTGCCATAGGCTGCCCAACCTAATTCTGTTGTGACAATTAAAGCTCAAGTGTATTAAAAAAATAAAAATAAAAAAAACAGTGCAAGGGCCTTCAGTAGGATGTGTGCCTTGTGTTGCTGTGTCCTCCTCCTAGATTAAATCTTCATCCTCTGATGGACCCCCACATTTGCCGCCACAATCTTCAGTGCACCAATCTAAGACCCCCTTTCACACTGGGGTGCTTTGCAGGTGCTACAGCGCTAAAAATAGCGCCTGCAAAAGCGCCCTGAAAGAGCCGCTGCTTTGTCTCCAATGTGAGAGCCCCGAGGGCTTTCCTTTCACACTGGAGCGGTGCGCTGGCAGGGCGGTAAAAAAAAGTCCTGCAAGCAGCATCTTTGGAGCGGAGTGTATACCGCTCCTGCCCATTGAAATCAACGAGGCAGCGCGGCTATACCGCTATACCATATCCAAGCATGTTTGATACCCAAAAATCTAGTGTGATGGTTTAGCATAGTGTGCCCTGGGCTCAGGCACGGTTTGTTCAAACTTGGGAATGGTGTGCATCTGCATGAGGTGGGTACAATCATGCTTGGGCATGGTGTAGGGCTGCAACTAACGATTTATTTTCATAATTATTTATTTTTATTATATTATTGTTTCAATTAATCGGATAATAACCTAAAAAAACAAAAAACAAAAAAAACAAAGTGTGGTGTATAATTTAGTTAATATGTAAAGTTTAAAATAAAAGGTAATTTCTTCTTAAATATCTTTATGCAGTGGTAAATCTAAATAACCAACTATCTGGTTAGGGAGAAAAATCTCTAATCCACTCTGAGAATAACAGACAGAAGAGATATATACTGTGAATATATGTATGTATCTCTATCTCTATCTCTATCTCTATCATCTCTATCTCTATCTCTATCTCTATCATCTCTATCTCTATCGCTATCTCTATCTCTATCATCTCTATCTCTATCTCTATCATCTCTATCTCTATTTCTATCTCTATCATCTCTATCTCTATCGCTATCTCTATCATCTCTATCTCTATCGCTATCTCTATCATCTCTATCTCTATCGCTATCTCTATCATCTCTATCTCTATCGCTATCTCTATCATCTCTATCTCTATCGCTATCTCTATCATCTCTATCTCTATCATCTCTATCTCTATCATCTCTATCTCTATCTCTATCATCTCTATCATCTCTATCTCTATTATCTCTATCTCTATTATCTCTATCTCTATCATCTCTATCTCTATCATCTCTATCATCTCTATCTCTATCATCTCTATCTCTATCATCTCTATCTCTATCTCTTCAGAGAAGCCTATCTGGCCCCCACCTAACAACTGTACATTTATCTTCTCAATCAGCACATCACCCACAGTTATTACCTCTTGTATCTCTTGACCTTCCCTCTTAGATTGTAAGCTCTAAGGAGCAGGGCCCTCTGATTCCTACTGTATCAAATTGTATTGTATTTGTACTGTCTACCCTCAAGTTGTAAAGCGCTATGTAAACTGTTGGCGCTATATAAATACTGTATAATAATAATAATATATTTATATACATACATACATACATACATACATACTATTAGAGGTTGAATCTGGTAAATATCAGATCAAATTTTTTATTTAAAGACAAAAAAGAAATTACGCTTATTTTTTTTTTTTTTTTTGTCGATTTCCAGACAGGAGTGTAATATATTATGTATGACAGACTCCCTTGCCATAGGCAGGTGATAAATGCTCCCTCCGCCTGCTGTCACTTATACTGGCCATACAAAAACAATGTCTTCCTTAACCGCTTAAGCTCCAGACCATTTAACTGGCCAAAGACCAGAGCACTTTTTGTGATTCTTAAATATCTTTATGCAGTGGTAAATCTAAATAACCAACTATCTGGTTAGGGAGAAAAATCTCTGTCTTTTCTTCTCCACAAATAGAGCTTTCTTTTGGTGGTATTTGATTACCTCTGCGTTTTTTTTTTTTAATTTTTGCGCTATAAACAAAAAAAGAGTGACAATTTTGAAAAAGAAAACGCATTATTTTTTTACTTTTTGCTATAATAAATATCCCCCAAAAATATATTAAAAAAACTTTTTTTTTCACATTTTAGGCCGATATGTATTCTACATATTCTTGGTAAAAAAAAATTGCAATAAGCGTATATTCATTGGTTTGCGCAAAAGTTATAGCGTCTGCAAAATAGGGGATAGATTTATAGCATTTTTATTATTATTTTATTTTTTTTTTTTTACTAGTAAGGGCCCTTTCACACTGAGGCGCCGTCGGCGGTAGAGCGCCGCTATTGTAAGCGGGGCTTTACCGTCGGTATTCGGCCGCTAGCGGGACGGTTTTACCCCCCGCTAGCGGCCGACAAAGGGTTAAATACCACCGCAAAGCACCTCTGCAGAGGCGCTTTGCCGGCGGTATAGCCGCGCCATCCCATTGATTTCAATGGGCAGGAGCGGTAAAGGAGCGGTATACACTCCACTCCTTCACCGCTCCGAAGATGCTGCTGGCAGGACTTTTTTTCCCGTCGTGCCGGCGCATCGCTCTAGTGTGAAAGCCCTCGGTGCTTTCACACTGGAATCAAAGCAGCAGCACTTTCGGGTCGGTTTGCAGGTGTTATTATTAGCGCAATAGCACCTGCAAACCGCCCCAGTTTGAAAGGACCCTATTGGCGGCGATCTGCGATTTTTATTGGGACTGCGACATTATAGTAGACACGTCAGACAATTTTGACACATTTTTGGGACCATTGGCATTTTTACAGCAATCAGTGCTATAAAAATGTCACTGGCAGTGAAGGGGTTAACCACTAGGGGGCAGTGAAGGGGTTAAGTGTGTCCTATTGTGTGTTCTAACTGAAGGGGGGGGGGGGATGGGACTGTGCAGGGGGAGATGACAGATCGCTGTTCATATAGAGCAGGGTTTCTCAACTCCAGTCCTCAAGGCGCCCCAACAGGTCATGTTTTCAGGATTTCCATTGATTTGCACAGGTGATTTGATCAGTTTTCACTGCCTTAGTAATTACCACAGCCGTTTCATCTGAGGGAAATCCTGAAAACATGACCTGTTGGGGCGCCTTGAGGACTGGAGTTGAGAAACACTGATATAGAGTCACTTCTCCCCTCAGAGAACCGGAAACGGTGTGTTTTACACACACAGATTCCGGTTCTCCGTGTGCCCCGAGCGATCGCGGGAGTACGGTGGTGATCGTGACCGCCGGGCACTTGCATCGGCGCCGTGAGCACGCGCCCCCTAGTGGCCGTCTATGTTACCTACGTAACATGACGGCGATTCGCGCAGCCGAGCCATATTGCCGCTTTACAATTGTGGCGGCTGGTGGGCATGGGGTTAAAAAATAAAAAAAATTATTTTAAGAATGTTTGTTTGATTTTCTAATCATTAATGGGGGTCAAAGCGACGTTCCTTTTCTACCACAGTGATGGGAAAATTTGAAGGAGCAGAATAGAAAACTTCTTGGTCAAAGTAATTTTCAGGCAGTGTATGTGGTTTTCGTTCAGAAATTACATTAGTTTTAAAATTTGAATGTTAAAAGCAAGAGACATTCTTTCATTCAGCGAATGTACAAAGATGTATGAATATTCTCTCCTGAAAATCGATACATGTGTGTGGCCAGCATAAGGTTCGGTCCACACCTGCAGTTTTGCTTTTGATCTGTTTCTGCAATGCTTTTTGCTGTGCATGTTTTTTTTTTTTTTTTTTTTTCAAATTTGCGGTTTGCGTTTTGCATCTTTTATTCTTTGTTTATTGCCCATTTTTTTGTCAGGCAGATTAAAAAATGCAAATTGCGCAAACAACGCACTACATGCTGTACTCCTCGTTTTCCATTGAAGTCTATTGAACCAAAAAAAAAAAAGTTTTGCATTGAACCCTTTCCAAATACGCAGTGGCTGAAAAAAAGCATAGATGTGAACATGTCCCATAGGAAACCATGTATATGAACTGTAGCGCGTTTTCTGCAAAAAGCACCAAAAAAACGCATAGGTGTAAACCAGGCCTAAGACGTTTTAGTAGCTGCATGCATTTTATTTATTTATTTAATCGCCTGTCTTAATGGGGTTAAAACTAAAATTAGCTCTTTATAGTACAAAAAGAACAGATAATCGCTACTATAAGGGGTTCATTTATACTGTGAAAGTAATTAATAATATATATATGTGTGTGTGTGTGTGTGTGTATGTATGTTATTTATATATTTATTTATTTATATATATATATATATATATATATATATATATATATATATATATATATATATATATATATATAGTGCAATATGCATCAAAACGAAATTAGACAGGTGCATAAATTTGATTTGATAAACTGATTAATTGGAACACACGATTGGTTTGGTGAGCTCATTAATAAAATAAAAAAAGCTTTTAGTATCACTTCAGGTGTGAAAAACAATTAAATACACTTCTTTTTTTTTTTTTTCCTCCTTTCACGTCTGATTGTCATTGGATTAGGGGGCTGAGCCTTCTGGCGAATCCTTTCTAAGCTATTATCTTAGTTGCAATGATGAGAAATGATTTGTATTTCTACTGACCACATGATAGAACCCCCCCAGTACAGTATCAGAAAAGGTGACATTAGTCTTTGTGGCTTTTTGTTAAGCAATATTTGATCTTTCAATAGACTCAGAACGTGTAAGCTCAAACTGATCTCCAATGCCTGGGAATATCATCGCTTGGAGTATTTGTTATGGGTGGATGCTGATTGGCTAGTTTAAAGCTCTTGAGGTCTCCGGTGACATGGTCTCCTGACATTTCTATAAAGAGTTATCAATGCCTGGAATTCAGCTTTAAGGACTACAAAAGGGAGTCTAAACAAAGTGGCTCCTGCTCCCGGCTCCTGTCTGTGTGACGTTTTACGATCGCAGAGCTGGAAAGAAGGCAATAAGAGAAGAGTGGAAAGTAATATTTATTCTAGGATTGCAGAGAGTCTGGCGACAGGAAAAGGCTCTACTGGACAGAATACAGGAGGTTATGCCTAGTTGGCGTTGGAGTTCCTCTTTGCATCTCTTATCCCTGAGGAGAGTTGGCATATGGGAGGAGGATTGCTTGCTTTGGGAATAGGCCTTGTGGCTGCTGCAGATGCTCATCTGTTATTGTGAGCAGCGGCTGAGCTCCGTGCCGCAGGCTTAAATCAACCCGTGAATGGCCGCTCTGCATTCTGGATTTGTAGGTTATTCTTTATCCTAAGCTTTTCAGGCAGACTTCTCATTTTTAGTTACTAATTTTTGCCTCTTCTATTGTTTTTTATTTATTGTTTTTTGTAATTGCTTTATTTTAACCAGCAGTTGCATTATACAAGTTAAAGTGTTCATTAATCTATTTTTTTACTCTGCCAGCCCCGTTCTTATATCCACCTATAACACACTGTGTTATAGTGGTGGATAATGTGGTGAATGAAGCTTCTATATACCTTTTTTTTTTTTTGTAGATCTCTTTAGGCCGGTCACGTTACTCCTGGGCCGCTCTTCTACTATGATCCAGAGCTTCAGCGGGAGGAGTCTAGGTCTCCCGCTGACGTCAGCCGGGAGTTCCAGCTGTAGCTCTTAGATGGGGCGGAGAGCGGCCCGGGAGTCACGTGACTGCTATGCTGACCACTCGGCTCCTCCCTCTGTAGCTCTTATATGGGGTGGAGAGCGGCCAGGAGTCACGTGACTGCTGTGCTGACCGCTCGGCTCCTCCCACTGTAGCTCTTCGATGGGGCGGAGAGCGCCGGGAGTGATGTGACTGCTGTGCTGACCGCTCGGCTCCTCCCGCTGTAGCTCTTAGATGAGGCGGAGAGCGGCCCAGCAGTCATGTAAATGCTGTACTGACCGTTCGGCTCCTCCCGCTGTAGCTCTTAGATGGGGCGGAGAGCGGCCCAGCAGTCATGTAAATGCCGTACTGACCGCTCGGCTCCTCCCGCTGTAGCTCTTAGATGGGGCGGAGAGCGGCCCGGGAGTGATGTGACTGCTGTGCTGACCGCTCGGCTCCTCCCGCTGTACTTTTAGATGGGGCAGAGAGCGGCCCGGGAGTGATGTGACTGCTGTGCTGACCGCTCGGCTCCTCCCGCTGTACTTTTAGATGGGGCAGAGAGCGGCCCGGGAGTGATGTGACTGCTGTGCTGACCGCTCGGCTCCTCCCTCTGTAGTTGTTAGATGGGGCAGAGAGCGGCCCGGGAGTGATGTGACTGCTGTGCTGACCGCTCGGCTCCTCCCGCTGTAGCTCTTAGATGGGGCGGAGAGCGGCCCGGGAGTGATGTGACTGCTGTGCTGACCGCTCGGCTCCTCCCGCTGTAGCTCTTAGATGGGGCGGAGAGCGGCCCGGGAGTCATGTGACTGCTGTGCTGACTGCTCGGCTCCTCCCTCTGTAGTTGTTAGATGGGGCGGAGAGCGGCCCGGGAGTGATGTGACTGCTGTGCTGACCGCTCGGCTCCTCCCTCTGTAGTTGTTAGATGGGGCGGAGAGCGGCCCGGGAGTGATGTGACTGCTGTGCTGACCACTCGGCTCCTCCCTCTGTAGTTGTTAGATGGGGCGGAGAGCGGCCCGGGAGTGATGTGACTGCTGTGCTGACCACTCGGCTCCTCCCGCTGTAGCTCTTAGATGAGGCGGAGAGCGGCCCAGCAGTCATGTAAATGCTGTACTGACCGCTCGGCTCCTCCCGCTGTAGCTCTTAGATGGGGCGGAGAGCGGCCCGGGAGTCATGTGACTGCTGTGCTGACTGCTCGGCTCCTCCCTCTGTAGTTGTTAGATGGGGCGGAGAGCGGCCCGGGAGTCACGTCACCACTCTGAAGAGATCTGCAAAAATGTTATTTAGAAGCTTTGTTTTCCACATAAACTTACAGTGAGTGTTATACCTGGGTACAAGAGAGGGGCTGGCATTACGTTTTTTTCAAGTTTTAATGCCTACTAATAGCGGCAGAAGGAGAGGGGGGGGGGGGTGGCTCAGCCATGCTACACCGTGGTCAGTTTAAAGGGAGGAGGGCATGGCCAGGCAGGATCAGCCAGGTATTTCAGGTCTTATGGGGGGCCAAATGTACACAGCACAAACACTGTGCTGTATAAAACGCTTTAAAGGAACAGGATCCATTTTTATTTTTTTTTTTTTTGGGTCTTAACGCTTTAAAGGGGTTGTAAAGGTTCATGTTTTTTCATCTTAATGCATCCTGTGCTTTAAGGTGAAAAAACACCTGGCAGTGACCGGCCCCCCCTGTTTTACTTCCCTGAACGCTCAAACTTGTCCCACGGGGACGCGCTCTCTCTCTGCCCGGGGTTCTCGGCTCTTGATTGGATAGATTAATAGCAGGGCAGCTATTGGCTCCCGCTGTTGTCAATCAAATCCAATGATGCGGGGGCGGGGCCAAGTCCTGTATTCGGCCTCTATGGACGCCGAATGCTGGACTCGGGAGCGCGTCCGCAAGGTAACCCCCGCGAGAGGGCTTCCCCTAGGGGGTTATCTGATGTGGGGAGGAGCCGCGCGAGCCACCGGGGGACCCCAGAAGATGAGGTTCAGGGCCACTCTGTGCAAAACGAGCTGCACAGTGGAGGTAAGTATGATATGTTTGTTTAAATTAAAAAAAAAAAAACAACCTTTAGTGTCACTTTAGGTTATGGGTAAGGCTAGATACAATGACATACGTATGCTAAAAACAAATAATAAATATCTGCATTAGCTTCAAAGGCAACTTAACAGAGTCAAAGCGTACACAGTGTGGCAAGCTTCATGGCATTCTAAATATTCTTGACTGGGAGGGCCTAATAGTAATTATCCCCAACTTTCCAAGTCTGTGTAAAATTCCCCAAGCGTAATAATGCAACCTTGTGAGATAAAGAATGAGAAATGCAGAGGTCAGGGGGAATCCCCCGGCGGCCAATATAACTTACTAAGACCGATTTTATCCTATATGGTCAGATATACATATGTACAGCAAGAAAACTACAAGGGAGCGGCTTCCGAGCTGAATGTGTACACACAGAAGGGGAGAGGGCAGTAATGGTAAAAGGACGGGACAAATGGATAGGAACAAAGACGAGAAAACCCATACAAAGAGACAAAAGACAAGGACTTGGGGGGCCAAGAGAAATGGACTGATTTTCTCACCCAGAGCCTAGCAACAGTCCTAGAGAAATCGGCCATGTTGCAAGACCCCCTGCAGGTTGGCATCAGTTAAAAAAGAAGTGTTGCCACGGTCTCCATGTGTCACGGAAGATCTCCTCCCGATTGTGGACGGTAGCCGTAAAGGTCCTCCATGTCCCGGAGTTCATTGATTTTAGAGACCTCGTGGGCAGGTGCACAGACCTCCAGCACAAGAGAATGCCCGCCTTGGCTGCATTTAAGAGCTGGATGGTAAAAGAGGCCTTATATTTTTTTAATGGGCCGCTGCGTGAGGTGCAGCAAGCATGCCACAGGATTGTCCGCTGGATCAACATTAGTCGGACGCTTAATAGTGCTAGACACCTCTTGTGAAAATGATTTCATTTTTCGGGGGTAGTCCCAGAAAATGTTCAACATGGTACCTTGCCCAACGTTGCTGCGCCAACATGTATCGGGCACTTGTGGGAAAATACGGTGTAATGTTGTAGGTACTCTATACCACCTTGTCAGAATCTTATAACTAGTTTAGACTCTTCTATTGTTAAAATGTCTCTGCATCCTTCTTTTATACATTGCTGTTGTAAATCGAAGGCAAACAAGGCCAGCCACTGTCTTCTGAACAATCTGACGCAGCTTTTATATTTTGTGATCCTACGTTTTCACACGCACTTGTATATTTATGTGCAGTGTGATGGTAATGATTAACTCTGGGACTGCGTCATAAAAATACCCTTGCCCCCCCCCCCAGCACTGCAAGGGTTAACTGCTTGTTAAAGTGGTTCTAAAGCCTTATGGTTTTTTTAACCCTTTAAAGTAATTGTAAACGAAATAGAAATGTGTAAACGATCGCCTTGTAAAACAACCCATTCATTTTAAAATAGAAATGAAAGGCAAAATATTTTGTATAGATATAAAAAAAAAAAAAAAAAAAAAAAAAAAAAAAATAAATCCCTTTTTTCCCTTTTTGTTTTTATAAGTGATCACATTCCCTCTATTCTCAGCTGCATAAGAGCTGGGGGAGGAGAAGCCGCAGCACAACACTGAGCTTCCTAGTGAATGGCGGTGCAGCGGGGGGCGTGTCAGGAAAAGTCTAATCATTGGATGAGCGCACGCTGAGTTCCCAGCATAGCTAGAGAACTGATGGCAGTGTGCTTTTCCTGCTTGGTGTGGTCAGTTTTTAATAGGGAAGCAGAGGGACTGGCAGGAACACCAAGGATTTCACACAAAGAAGGCAATACACAGAGAACAGGAGACTTTCTCATACAAGTACGGGGTACAGCAGGCACACGGGGGTACGGGGTACAGCCCCCCCCCCCCCCCGGCCCCCTATACTTACCTGAGCTCGATCAGATCCAGCATTGGACGAGGGAAGCAGCTCTCTACCTCCTCACAGAGCAGCTTGGTGGCAGCCAATCAAATCCTGTTACGAGGAGTGGTGGGGGGCGAGTCTCATTGTCTGTGTAAATGGACATAGACCGGGTGGCTCGGGAGCCAGCTTGCACAACTATCCCCATAGCAGGCGGCTTGGGGGGCACTTGCCAAAGAGCAGTGGCCAGGAGCGCCTGCAGGGCACCCCAGAGGAAGAGGATTGCTGAGCAGATAAGTGTAACATGTTTATTATTTTAATTTAAAAATTTGAAGTGTACGCGTAAAGCTAGAAGGTGTACTATTTACCTTATTTCTTGCTTTGTCAGGCCCAGGCACTCTGCTTTTCTCTTCATAGGTTTTGGTTGTGGGGGGCACTCATGCAAGCATGCTCCCAAGCCAGCTCTGTGTGTCCATAAGACACACAGAACGGGACTCAGCCCCGCCCCCTCTCCTTGTCACTGGCTGTGATTTGACAGCCGCTGTTGTCTGTGCCAATGAGGAGGCAGAGAGCCAGGACAGCAGCCACACTTGTGCACATTGCAGGATCGGGATCAGGCTCGGGTACGTATTAGGGGGGCTGAGGGGGTAGCTCCATACCGAAAGCTTTTTACCTTTCTGCATAGAATGCAGGAAGGTAAGAAAAAAAACCTTCAGGCTTTACAACCACTTTAACCTCTTCCTGCCTGCGCTATAGCTGAAAGGAGGCTACAGCGCGGGCCTAAATTGCCGGGGGGGCGTCCATGTACGTCCTCCAGTGCATGAGTTGCCTGTGCGCCCCCTGTGGGGCCTGCTCTGTGAGTGAATGAGACTGGCTGATCACAGATCCCGGCTCCTTACCACGTGATCAGCTGTCAGCCAATGACAGCTGATCATTCCTCCCAAGACCTCCTGCCAAGGAACACACCAGACAGGTCAGGGATAAAGTTGTGGAGAAGTTTAAAGCAGGGTTAGGATATAAAAAAAATATCCCAAGCTTTGTACATCTCACAGAGCTCCGTTCTGCAGGTTATGAACAGCGATGTCCCTGCTTTGCTGTAACGTGTGACATCATCGGGGTTGTGAGTCACAACTGGTTATACAGAAATGTAAATGTTAGGACAGGTAAACAGTTGGCGTGTTTGTTTTGTGTGTGTGTTTAGCTAATTGGCCGTCATTGTGTCTTTTATATGTGAAATTATTAGAGAGATTTGTTGCTGGAGTGGTTTTATAACAGAGTCGGTGAAGACTGGGATTGGCTTACTACACATCACTGCTAGTTTGTCTCCAAATTGTACGCTCTCTCTTTTTTTTTTTTTACTGTTTCATTGGCCAAATGTTGCAGCCACTCTTATTGTTCATTGCATTTTCACTTAAAAAAAAAATTCAACTTCCATCTACTGGAAGGATCGTGGCACAGACACTTTGCATGTTCTTACCCACTTGTGTTCAGGGGATATTCGGGGAGGTCATACCAGTACATGTCCTCCAAGTGGGTGCTATGTGGGGGGGGGGGGGGTCCGCCTAATATAGTCCCTCAATCAGTCTCATTGTGGCTATAAGATGCCATGCACCTATAGCAGTGATGGCGAACCTTGGCACCCCAAGATGTTTTGGAACTACATTTCCCATGATGCTCATGCACTCTACAGTGTTGTTGAGCATCATGGGAAATGTAGTTCCAAAACATCTGGGGTGCCAAGGTTCACCATCACTGACTTATAGCATACCTGGGCACATGCACGTATCTTGCAGTAGCAGATGACCTGCGCAAATGTCATGCAAGTTTCTTACCAAACATGGCGGAACTAAACCTGGAGATGCTTGTACTTTGCCTTAAATCTCTGTGCAGACCTCCGATTTATGCATAAAGAGGTGGGTGAGAACTCCGGGGTCACTACTTTACTGTTGCCATGGTTGTAAGGTGAATCTTAAAAAAAAAAAAAAAAGAGAAAAAAAAAAAAAAAAAAAGGGAGGTGGAAAAAGGCGCTAGAAGCCCAAATCGTGAAGTATGTCAATTTAATATGAATAAGGTGTGTGTGTGTATTTTATATTTGGCAAATTTTTAGGAAATGGTTACTGGCTACAGATTTACATAGTTACATATAGTTACATAGTAGGTGAGGTTGAAAAAAGACACAAGTCCAACCTATATGATTTGATATAGCAAAGGTAATGTTGAATAGCATTATAATTTTATAAAACACCAGTTAACTGTAGTTGGAACCCTTTCACACTGAAAGCGCCCGGGCGTCGGCGGTAAAGCGGTGCTATTTTTAGCACTGCTTTACTGTCATTTTAGTGGCGCTATTCAGCCGCTAATGGGGCGGTTTCAACCCAAAATAGGGTTAAAACCACAGCGGCGTTTTGACGACAGTACGGCGGCGCTGCCCATTGACTTCAATGGGCAGCACCGCTATAGGAGCGGTGTATTCACTGCTCCTATAGCGCTGCAAAGAAGCTGCTTGCAGGACTTTTCGTGATGCCCTGCCAGCACAGCACCCCGTGTGAAAAGCACTCGGGCTTTCACACTGGTTTTGCAGCCGAGGCTTTTTTCATGCGCTCTACAGGCGGTATTTTTAGCGCTAAAGTGCCTGAAAAAAAGCCTCCAGTGTGAAAGGGGTCTTATTGTATCTTCTTTGAAGTTCAACTCCAAGCACAATAAACTATCCCAGGTAAAGTCATTAGACATGGATTTGCCAAAAATGCCAATCCATCATTCTGGCTTCATTCTGCACCTTGCAAATCTGTTGACATGCCAGGTCAGTGAAGGTCCCGTTGTACCTTTTTGGCCTCCTTGGTTCTAGATTAGCTCATGTGCCCATTGTAATGAGCTTTTGGCAGTGGACACGGGTCAGCGTGGGCACCCTGGCCGATCTACGGCTACACAGCAAACTGCAATTTCCATTGTTTCTGCTTTCAACACATCAACTTCAGGGACAATATGTTCACATGCTGCCTAATATATCCCACCTACTTTCAGATCCTATTGTAATGGGATAATCCGTTATTCACTTTGCCTGTCGGAGGTCATAAAGTTGTGGCAGATCTGTGTGTATTGAGGAGCAAGAGGGGGCAGAAGCTTCCCACTATATCCAAAAACTAACAGAAAAATGTTTTATGGGAAACATAACTTGCCAAGTTCTCTTCTCTTGTTGCTTGAACCTCTATTCTTCCTGATTTTTTTTTTTTGTTTTTTTTTGTTTTGTTTTTTTTATATAACAGCACTGGCCCCAGCAGTCTGAGTACATTTCAGTTGTTTTATTGATTTGTGTTCCTGTCTTGCAGGTTGTATTCCTTGACTCATCTGTCTTGTCTTGTTTTGTAGATGGTGTAGTTCTGGTGGATACAGATTATCTGAAAGATCGCAAAGGTAATTTTGTTTTGGAATTTTTTTTTCCGCTGAATGTTTTCCTCTTTCACTTCCTCATCCGTTCTATTTTATCCCCTCCGCTTCCTGTTCCGTGACCATATTTTCCTACATGTCTTTGGTCCCCAGCAAAGGCTGTATGAAGAGCACCTGCAGGGAAGATTCTGAAGGAGATACCATGGCATCACCTAGGACAGTGATGATGAACCTTGGCACCCCAGATGTTTTGGAACTACATTTCCCATGATGCTCATGCACTCTGCAGTGTACATGAGCATCATGGGAAATGTAGTTCCAAAACTTCTGGGGTGCCAAGGTTCACCATCATTGACCTAGGAGGTTAGGTTGTAGAAGGGTTATGGTTGATTCATTCATCTTCATAAGTAAGTTTTAAAAATGAATAGGTTTTGGTTTTGCTCCTCCACCACTGAGCTAAAAACTGCAATTTAAAGTGGTCATAAAGGCTCAAGGTTTTTACACTTCTTCTTTTTTTTTTTTTTTTTAAGTGGATGTAAGGGCTTTGGCGAGAGATGAGTAACACTACAGATATGTGCTCAGGTCAGATTTCATGAATGGGGTTTAGATCCACCTGAATTCATTAAGGTACCCAAAAAGAAGAGGATCAGGGCTGCTCTGTGCAAAGCCATTGGACAGAGCAGGTAGGTTTATATATATATATATATATATATATATATATATATATATATATATATATATATATATATATATATATATATATATATATATATATATATATATATATATATATATACCCACCTGCTCTGTCCAATGGCTTTGCACAGAGCAGCCCTGATCCTCTTCTTTTTGGGTACCTTAATGAATTCATATATATATATATATATATATATTAAAAAAAAATAAAGGAACACTGAGACCCCTTTCACACTGAGGCGCTTTTCAGGCGTTTTAGCGCTAAAAATAGAACGGGACAAAAAAGTCCTGCAAGCAGCATCTTTGGGGTGGCCTCTCCCAAAATGCCCTGCCCATTGAAATGAATGGGCAGCGCTGCCAAAACGCAGGCGCTTTTAACCCTTTCTTCGGTCGCTAGCCGAAAAAAAGCACCCGCTAGTGGCTGAAGAAAAGCGCCGCCAAAACTAGTGGCGCTTTACCGCTAATGGACCCCCGCCCCAGTGTGAAAGTACCCTTTTGAAAACGCATCCGATCTCAATGGGGAAAAAAATCCCATGCTGTATATCTATACTGATATGGACTGGGTAATGTTAGGAGTGAAGGAAAGCAGCGGGACCGGCAGGAACACAACGGAAGCAATACAAAGAGAACAGGATACTTTCTCATACAAGCTCATGGTACAGCAGCCACATATCAGGAATATGAAGTGTTGGGGTAACAAACGCTTTAATGCTAAAGCACCCCCCCTTTACATTCACCTTTACCCCCTAAACATCTAAGAAAAACCTTTTTACCTCCCCTTTGTTTAACGGTAACTCTTCACCCTACCCTAGTTTTAATTTTTTTTTTTTTTTTTAATTAATTCCTGAGGGTTTTTAGCTTAAGCCCACTTTCAGACTGATTTGGTGTGCCTTGATCGTACCAGGGGAGCAGCGCAGTGTACCTGCAGGTTTGGTTCAAATTAGAGTTCTATTGGGTCCTGCGGTTCTGGTGCCCTTTCTGAAAGCACACAAAAGATGCAGCATGCAGGAGGTTTGATGCGCTTTCAGAAACCACACCAAAATCGCAGGACCGAATAGAACTCTATGGGAAAGAGCAGCTAATCCGCACCAAACCCTGCGGTACACTTCCCTGCTCCCGGGGTTTGGTCAAACTGTCCACATCAGGTTTAAAACCGCCTAAAGCCGAGCTGTACTCTCCTATACTCCAGCGCATCAATCTCCCCGGAGCCCGGTGGCTTCTGAGTATGGCTGTTTAAATTAGCCAGGCCGAGATGTCACTCCCCTGTATGCACAGGTATGCAGTCAGCTTGGCATTGCCAAAATTCTACACTGAGCTGTGCATGCGCAGCTCAGTATAGGACAGGCAAGTAAGTAACTTTAAAGCAGAAGAATCATGGTATGTCTCTTCTGCATTAAAGCGGAGTTCTGCTTAAAAAAAAAAAAAAAAAAATTAAAAGTCAGCAGCTACAAATACCGCAGCTGCTGACTTTTAATAATCGGACACTTACCTGTCCCAGGGTCCAGCGATGCGGGGGAACGAAGCCCCTGTCCTCTCCCCCCTCCTTTCTGTGGCGCCGGCATCGTAACTGTGCACGCCCGGCTGTGGCTTCACAGCTGGGCACCCACTGTGTATGCGTGAGCCGCGCCGTGACTGGCCGGGCAATCATCTGGGACCTGTGACGTGTCCAAGATGATGCCCGAGAGGGAGGGGGGAGAGGTGATCTACCTTCCGGTGCCACGGTGTGCCGGGAGGAAGTGGAAGCTGGAACCCTCTAAAAAGAGAGTATTCGTGCCCCCCCCCCCCGAAAAGATGACATGAGAAATGTGGCATGTCAGGGGGTCACCTTCCCTTAAAGCGGAAGTTCCATTTTTGGGTGGAGCTTTAAAAAACCTGTCCTGTCACTGATTTTTGTCATTTAAAGGGGCACTTTTACAAATCCAGCAAAATTGAAATTAAACGTTCCCAAATGAACAATTTGATAAAAGTTCTTATCCCAGCATTTGCAGTTTACGACTTTCAATTCTGCTGGCTCCTGCTCTCTTGGCGTTGTTTCTCTGAACTTCTGGTCTTCGCAGGAAAGCGTTACCAGCGGGTAGTGCAGTCTCCAGCCAGTCTGTTAGCTTGGTGAAGGGTTGAGGGAAGAGGAGGAGGAAAGTTCTTTGCCATCCTAGGCTACAGGGCTGTGTGTTTCTGTTGGTGTACACAGTGTAGAGAGACATAACTCTAGTCCCTGCATACAAGGGTATCAAAGTCGGACCAAGGGCACTACCTTTTTCCGACTTTGATGCGACTTGAGGTCCATAAACCTCAAGATTACACAGACATTGCTTCAAGTCGCACAAGTGTGTAAGGGGCCTAAATCAACTGCTAAATGTGTTGAAAAAAATTGAAGGTTTATTATCACTCAAAGCCTTATCTTTTTTTTTTTTTTTTTTAATCAGAAAGGTTTTTATTGTCGCAAAAAAAACCAAAAAACAATATAAACAGATATATCGTAGTAACTTCAGGGTGTACATTAGTAACAGTATTATATTCAGTTGTTGGCCCAAAGCATAGAGCTCATACATGACACTTCTAACAATATACTTATATCAGGTGTGTTCCGTCACCTACTTTTAGTTCCGTATATTTCACTAGTAGGTTGGTAGCAATGTAGATGACACCCTGGTATTCATAAACAAAAGGAGAACTGTGATTAAACTAACTACCTTCCAACAGGAAGGTGAAACTAACTGAAGCTTCTCATCACAACCAGGACCTTGTTGGGTTACAGCGGTCCATACCACTGGCTGACCACTAAGAAAGGAGGTATTAAGAATGATCCCTAATTCTCTCAAAGCCTTATCTTAGTGAATCTAAACCCAAGAAGAACATTAAATGTGTTACTTGAATCTTAGAGCACGGATTGTCACTGTAAGGCTTTGTGCACTTGATGCCAACGATCCTTGGGCCGCCTCTAGCAGCTAAGCAAAGCCTTCCCAGTGCTTTTGCATGCAGCATTCAGACTTGAGGCTGCATGTCCAATTATTTCCATATCGGGAACATTATCATAACCGCTTTTGGTAGACTGTTGACAACCTAACCTTCCTATAGCGGCCATGGTAGCTTAAACAGAGTTGGCCTAATTGTATGGTTGGTGGAACATCTAGATGCTGAGTTTATTTGAGATGGGAGGCAGTGATTTTCTTTTAAAATCGACTTCATCATCATCCTCTTCTCTTCTCTACCTGCCTTTATTTTGGATATTGTTTGCTTCAGAACCACAGGTGCACTTTAAAGAACACCATTCTCCACTGACCATGCCTAGTTGATCTCTCCCCTCCCACCACTCCTAAGCTCTCCCTGTCTCACTCGTTCTCTTCCCCCCTCAGTCTTCGTCACCTTGACCTGTGCTTTCCGTTATGGCCGTGAGGACCTCGACGTCTTGGGCCTGTCGTTCCGGAAGGACCTCTTCATCTCGACTTTTCAGGCCTTTCCCCCACTCCCGGAGGAGAAGAAGCCTCTCACCCGACTGCAGGAGCGCCTAGTCAAGAAACTAGGGGAGCAAGCACATCCCTTCTATTTCAACGTTAGTTTATAAACCCTCCTTCTCTATCTCTACCACTTCCTGTAGTTACCTCTGTGTGCTTTTTTTTTTTCTTAAAATCCACCTTCTTTTCCCCCCTCCTTATCCAGCTCACATCTTCCACTCCCCTTTTTATCCAGCTCACATCTATTTATCCCTCTCTTTCCCAATTTCTTTTTTTATTCACATATCAACTTGGCTGTTTCTGCTTCCTTCACTTAGATCCCACAGAATTTGCCATGTTCGGTGACACTGCAGCCAGGACCCGAGGACACTGGGAAGGTGAGTGATACCTGTGCTGAGGTCCCTGTGTTTGGGCTTGCTGGAACTCCAGCCAAAAGGTGTAAATGGGCTACTGAATCTTTCCCTACGGGGACACAACCTTTTCCCCGTGGCGGGCTTTTTTGATTTATGTTCCTGTTGTGGAGATTTCCACTCCCTTCCTTCCTGGTAAAGGGGGTCACAGCTGTTTAATTTGGTTAGAGAGATGAAGTGGGGCGAGTCTTGAAATTTTATTTTTGGCACTGGTTTTTCCTTCCACCTTTTTGAATGAAGCCTGTTCTCTGCACCATCTTAAAACCTAATTTCAAGAGCTGCTAATAACAGAACTTGGGCTTGAAAGCCAACTCCAGGAAATGTGAAAATTCTTCTTGTTGTGGGACTGAGCCCTCACTGCAAGGGTTAAAGCATAAGTTCAGAGTTTAAAAGTTCAGGCGCAAGGGGTGCATGCCAGCAACAGTAGCTAGCTGAAATGAAATAACAGTTTTTGGATGCCAGCAACAGTGGCCAGTTCAGAAGAAAATAATACAATAATATTATAGTGCTTGGGGTAGTCTGTGGGGTGCGTGTGAAGCACTTCAGGCTGCTGTCCTCCGAGTATAGCCAGCTCTGTTGAGTACAAGAAGGAAGAAGAAAGGGAAGCTCCACTAAGTGCAGTATCACAAGGGGGAATTTAATGTAGAGATAAAAACACTTACCGGATTAAAATGAATTATCGCCTTTCACATGAAATGTAGATATCCGACTTGGATCCTCTGTCCTGTGGATACCGCCGGGATCTGGTCCAAGATGCGTAGATGTTATGGGGATGGACCCTACGATGCAAGTCAATGGAAAGCTCAGTGGTTGAAGTAGGAGGGGAGAGTTTTTGTCCCAATCAGTTCTTCAGTATAGCGCCGTCCGTGCAGATGTTTCATCCAATTTAGTAGGAAAACCTGCGCTAATGAGCAAGACAAAATAAAAAAATGCTTGAAAAGTGCAATGTGCAGCTGCAACAAAATACTTCAAATATCAAATAAAGTGTAAAAAACCATATAAACTAAATTTGTGCGCTAGCATAAATAAATCATTCTAATGAAATTTACAACTAAGAAGCTCCTTGGGAGTACTACCCAGGAGCTGTAGTGAATATAAATCCCAGTGCGGAGAAATAACACAATAAAATGAAGCATACAAAAATTATGAATTAAAACACATCTCCATGACAAAAATTGTGAATAATTCTGAAAAAACATGAAAGTGAAAGTTCCAAAAAAAAATTGCGATCAGACCCCCAATCGCTTGAAAAACACCACATTCAGTCCATGAAAGACAAGTAGTATAGAGGATAAAACGTTCCTTAGGTGTGTCATATCAGGGTAGAAAGGTGAAAAATATAGGGACACTTCCAAGCCACCGATAGTTGAGGGAGAGGAGTAATGGATGTACCCTTACCGCACTTGATGGACCTCCTCTATGGCGAGGTCATACGAGCTTGCAGATATAACCCTCTGCAGGGACAGATGGATAACGATGTCCGGGTCTTTGTAAGCGCCTCTCACTCACAACCTGATCTTTACTGCTTCAGCGTCAGGAGGGAGACTCATTACTCAAAAGATCCATGGATAGGAAAAAAAAAAGGGAACTCCAATGGTGTAGTAGAAATAATAAGGAGTTTATTACCTTAATTGATCATAGATCTTAATACAAAAATACAAGTAAAAATATGTTTGATTAAAAAGCCGGCATAAAACAAAGGCTGAACGCCCGTGCAAACATAGGATGCGTGATGGCAAGCACTGGATGTTTCATCCAGTTGCAGGCTTCATAGGCGTCCTGTGGCCACCAGGAAATGAAACCAGCGTGGAACGCGGGTGGAAATTACATCCACGGATGCACAGGAACATGCAGGAACAGAATGAGAAACAATAGAGGCAAGACCAGAACTCTCCCCTCCTACTTCAACCACTGAGCTTGCCATTGACTTGCATCGTATGGTCCATCCCCATAACATCTACTCACTACATTTCATGTGGAAGGCAATAATTCTTTTTAATCCTGTAAGTGTTTTCATCTTTACATTAAATTTCCTCCCTGTGATACTGCACCTAGTGGCACTTCCCTTTCCTCTTCCTTTTAAAGCAAGTTCACCTTTGAAAATAAATAAATAAATAAATAAAAAATTCACGTTATTTTGCAGGTGGAAAAAAGTACATTTTATTACCGTATATACTCGAGTATAAGTCGAGGCCCTAATTTACCACAAAAAAAATGGGAAAAACTTATTGACCCGAGTATAAGACGAGGGTGATAAATGCACAGCTACTGTAAGTGGAAAAGAGGGTCAACAATGCTCATTTGCAGCATCACTGTGCCCATTTGCAGCCTCACTGTGCCTATTTTCAGCCATAGGTCCCCTGAACTTCAAACTCGGTAGTTAAGGGTTCCTAGATGCCCCCTAGCTGCAGCCAAAGTTTGGGGTCTCTGAACCCAAAGGGTCCCGAAATGACATTGCTGCAGATAGACACAGTTGACCAAATTTAGGGCCCCGTATCTCGGGGCCACTTAGTGCTAAGAGCCCCAAATTTGGTGTGCAAACCCAGTGGAACTAGCACCAAAAAATTTCCAAAGCCAGGGTTTCTAGCACCAAGTGGCCCCGAGATACAGGGCCCCAAAAATCAGTTAAGAAAATGTCAAGCACTTTTCTGCAGCAGAGAATGACATTTTACAAACCAGTTTTGGGGCCCCGTATCTCAGGGCCACTTGGTGCTTGGAACCCCAGCTTTGGATATGTTATGGTACCAGTTCCACTGGGTTTGCATACCAAATTTGGGGTTCCTAGCACCAAGTGGCCCTGAGATATGGGGCCCCAAAGTCGGTTCAGAAAATGTCAAGCACTTTTCTGCAGCAGAGAATGACATTTTCCGAACCGATTTTGGGGCCCCGTATCTCGGGGCCACTTAGTGCTAGGAACTTCAGCTTTGGATATGTTGGGGTACCAGGTCCACTGGGTTTGCATACCAAATATGGGGTTTCTAGCACCAAGTGGCCCTGAGATACGGGGCCCCAAAGTCGGTTCGGAAAACGAAAATTTTTGCTGCAGAAAAGTGCTTGACTCGAGTATAAGTCGAGGGGGGCACTTTCAGCACAAAAAAATGTGCTGAAAAATTCGACTTATACTCGAGTATATACGGTATTTTGTTTACTAGGAACCTTCAAAGCATTGCACCTGTAATCGGCAGATTGTGGGTGCAATGCAGGGCTCTTGCAGACTGTCTGTGTAAGCTGTCTGCTCTTACCTCGTACGGACAGGCAGTTACACACTGACAGGAATACTCCACACTGACAGGAATACTCCACACTGACAGGAATACTCCACACTGACAGGAATACTCCATGAACTACCTAGAGCGCTCATGCGCTCATAAGTTTACATACCCTAGCAGAATTTATGATTTCTTGGCCATGTTTCAGAGAATATGAATAATAACACAAAAACTTTTTTTTTTTCACTCATGGTTAGTGTTTGGCTGAAGCCATTTATTATCAATCAACTGTGTTTACTCTTTTTAAATCATAATCACAACAGAAACTACCCAAATGACCCTGATTTAAAAGTTTACATACCCCAGTTCTTTATACTGTGTATTGAGCACCATGATAGTTCATGAAGAACTACAATCCAACAGCCGCAAAGACTGTTGGTACTTCTAGTTTTCACATTCACAGAAGTCTGTGAATGAATGACATGGCTAAGTGGGTGGAGCCCCACACAGCCACGTTTAAAAAAAAAAAAATTGTGACCGTGAGCAGGGGGAGATCATCACCCGTTTGCTGTCAAAACAGCCCCTAGCTGCGTCTGTAACATGTTACACCTTGAATATGGGTGTAACGTTATGAAAGGTGAACTTTTTTCTTTTTAACTACTTGAAGACCAGGACTATTACTGACATTTGTTACTTACGAGTTAAAATCAGTATTTTTTTTGCTAGAAAATTACTTAGAATCCCCCCACACATTATATACACACACACACACTCTCACACACACTCTCACACACACTCTCACACACACTCTCACACACACTCTCACACACACTCTCACACACACTCTCACACACACTCTCACACACACTCTCACACACACTCTCACACACACACACACACACACTCTCACACACACTCTCACACACACACACACACACACTCACACTTATATTTTAGCAGAGACCCTAGAGAATAAAATGTAAAAATAGTAAAATTAATCTGTGGCAAGACTTGAAAATTGCTCTTCACAGACGCTCTCCATCCAATCTGACAGAACTTGAGCTATTTTACAAAGTGGAATGGGCAAAAATGTCACTCTCTAGATGTGCAAAGCTGGTACAGACATCCCCAAAAAGATTTACAGTTGTAATTGCAGTGAAAGGTGGTTCTACAAAGTATTGACTCAGAGGGTCTGAATACAAAACCACACCACACTTTTCACATATTTATTAAAAAAAAAAAATTGTGTCTATAATTTTCCTTCCACTTCACAATTACCGTATTTATCGGCGTATAACACGCACTTTTTTCCCCTTAAAATCAGGGGAAAGTTGCAGGTGCGTGTTATACGCCGATCCCCTGCGATCCGAGCTGTCACTTCTTCAAAATCGCGGACCGCGATTTGAAAATGGCGCCGCCGGCGCCGAAGTACACAGAGCCGGTCCTCGGCTCTTTCCGGCGGCTCTCGTTTACTTTCGGCTCCACTCGTAGTCCCGAGCGGAGCTATCCGAGTAGGTTCGGATAGCTCCGCTCGGGACTACGAGTGGAGCCGAAAGTAAACGAGAGCCGCCGGAAAGAGCCGAGGACCGGCTCTGTGTACTTCGGCGCCGGCGGCGCCATTTTCAAATCGCGGTCCGCGATTTTGAAGATGTGACAGCAGGGACAGGGGATCCCAGGCTGCACTGGGGCAAGGCTGCACTGGGGAAGGCTGCACTGGGGAAGGCTGCACTGGGGAAGGCTCCACTGGGGAAGGCTCAACTGGGGAAGGCTCCACTGGAGAAGGCTGCACTGACAAGGCTGCACTGACAAGGCTGCACTGACAAGGCTGCACTGACATGGCTGCACTGACAAGGCTCCACTGGGTAAAGCTGCACTGGGGAAGGCTGCACTGGGGAAGGCTGCACTGACAAGGCTGCACTGACATGGCTGCACTGACATGGCTGCACTGACATGGCTGCACTGGGGAAGGCTGCACTGGGGAAGGCTGCACTGGGGAAGGCTGCACTGGGGAAGGCTGCACTGGGGAAGGCTGCACTGGGGAAGGCTGCACTGGGGAAGGCTGCACTGGGGAAGGCTGCACTGGGGAAGGCTGCACTGGGGAAGGCTGCACTGGGGAAGGCTGCACTGACATGGCTGCACTGACATGGCTGCACTGACATGGCTGCACTGACATGGCTGCACTGACATGGCTGCACTGACATGGCTGCACTGACATGGCTGCACTGACAAGGCTGCAATGAAGGACATTTAAATGTAAGTTTTTTTCCCTTCAACTTCCCTCCTAAAAGTTTTTTTTCCTTAAAATTCCCTCCTAAATTGGGGTGCGTGTTATACGCCGGTGCGTGTTATACGCCGATAAATACGGTATGTCCCACTTTGTGTTGGTCTATCACATAAAATCCCAATAAATGACATTTACATTTTTGGTCGTAACATGACAAAATGTGGAGAATGTAAATTGTTTATATCGTTGTCTCTGGGCAGGCATTGTGCTGGAGGAAGAGAAAGTCCTGACGTGGTGCATTTAGAGAACAGAAGGTGGTTGTTCCACTAACATTCTCCCACAGGCTAATCTTCTAGTGCTGCAATTAAGATTTATAAACTTGTTTCATTTGACAGTGTGGTCACATAACTGGTTCACTTTCTCTTCTCTTTTCAAATCGAATTGATTTCCCACACTGTAGTATTTTTTCTTTAGGAATACTGTAGGTTCTGCTCTCACTGTGTGACCTATTACCAGATTTTGCTGGCTTTGGTTATGGGTGCTATTTCAGTTCAACATTCCTGCTGTAGGAAATGCCACGGGCGTTAAAAATAGATCCAAGTCTCATTCACCTTTCAGGAAGTTCTTGTTTCAGTATGAACAGCACACAATTACAGAAGACAGGTGTTAGATGCTTACCTTTCTTTGGCATGTCTACTCTGGCACTGGCCCCGACCTGTGGCCCTCACTGATTCTCCCTTGTCTGTCACCATTGGCTACATAATGAGGTCTATAGGGGAAAAAAAAAAATTATTACAGAAAGCTACTTAGTTAAAGTGGCATTCAATTCTAAAAAAATTTAAATAAAATTGATAGGGAGTTAGGGGTTTTTTGCCAAAAAAGACATGCAAAGTCAATGTAACGTAAGATTTGCATCATCAGTGGCTGAAGTGGACTGCTTGCGGGATCTGTAGGAATCGGCAATGGAGATGGCGGGGGATGCAGCAATGCCGGGTGCAGGAACTGGTCCTTGCTGAAGGACCACACAGAATGACCTAGGTGTGTGCCATAATCTGCAAGTTTGCTGTGCATATCTGATTATGGAAAAAGCTTACCCACACCTGTATACCCAGCTTTTTACACTTTCCCTATGGGTGATTATGATAGATTTTGTATTTTAGTATAGGACTGCTTTAAGATATCGGAAGCCATGGTTTGTCTGGAATTCTCAGGAGACAGAATTGTGACAAAAATAATCTAATACAAGTGCATCTATCTTCCATTCTCAAAAATGTATAATATGTGGAAAAAATATGATCTTCAACTACACTCTATTTTTAAAATAGGTGTGTTCAATGCTTCTATAAATGGTTCTTTTTTTTTTTTTTTTTTCCTTTTTTGACTTTTTTTGCTTTTTGACCTTTTCAACTCACCAGTCAGTTGCCATAACTTTTTGCAAGCTTTCACTCCCTATACAGACAAATGACAGGGAAATCTTGGTCAGAAAGAACTTTTGGTTCAGTTCATACTGCTTTAAAGTGATTTGTAAAGGTAAAATAAAAAAAAATAAAAAAATGAAAAATAACAAACATATCATACTTGCCTCCACTGTGCAGCTCGTTTTGCACAGAGTGACCCCGAACCTGCTCTTCTGGGGTCCCCCGGCGGCTCCTCCCGACATCTGATAACCCCCTCAGAGAAGCGCTTCCCCGACAGGGGTTACTTTGCGGGTGCGCTTACAAGTTCAGCATTCGCCGTCCATAGAGGCAGAATGCAGGACTCGGCCCCACCCCCCCGGCGCTCACGTCATTGGATTTGACAGCAGCGGGAGCCAATGGCTGCGCTGTTATCAATCTATCCAATCAAGAGCCGAGGACCCCGGGCAGAGAGACAGCGCGTCCCTGCCGGGTCAAGTTTGAGGGTTCGGTTAAGTAAAACGGAGGGGCGGTCATTGACATGTGTTTTTTCACCTTCATGCATAGGATGCATGAAGGTTTACAACCCCTTTTAAATATTGTTTACATATGTATGTGTTCTGCACATATACAGTTGTGCTCATAAGTTTACATACCCTGGCAGAATTTGATTTCTTGGCCATTTTTCAGAGAATATGAATGATAACACAAAAACTTTTCTTTTACGCATTTTTAGTGTTTAGCTGAAGCCATTTATTATCAATCAACTGTACTTACTTTTTTTTAAAATCATAATCACAAGAGAAACTATCCAAATGACCCTGATCAAAAGTTTACATACCCTGGTGATTTTGGCCTGATAACATGCACACAAGTTGACACAAAGGGGTTTGAATGGCTAGTAAAGGTAACCATCCTCACCTGTGATCTGTTTGCTTGTAATTTGTGTCTGTATAAAAGGTCAGTGAGTTTCGGGACTCCTGACAGACCCTTGCATCTTTCATCCAGTGCTGCACTGATGTTTCGGATTCTGAGTCATGGGAAAAGCAAAAGAATTGTCAAAGGACCTGCGGTGAAAGGTAGTTGAACTGTATAGAACAGGAAAGTAATATAAAAAAAGATATCCAAGGAAGTGGGAATGCCAATCAGCAGTGTTCAAACTTTAATCAAGCAGTGGACAATGAGGGGTTCTGTTGAAACCAAACCACGGTCAGGTAGACCAACTAAAATTTCAGCCACAACTGCCAGGAAAGTTGTTTGGGATGCAAAGAAAGACCCACAAATAACTTCAGGTGAAATACAGGACTCTCTGAAAACATGTGGTGTGGCTGTTTCAAGATGCACAATAAGGAGACACTTGAAGAAAGATGGGCTGCATGGTCGAGTCCCCAGAAGAAAGCCATTACTACGCAAATGCCACAAAGTATCCCGCTTACAATACATCAAACAGCACAGAGACAAGCCTCAAACCTTGTGGCACAAAGTCATTTGGAGTGATGAGACCAAAATTGATCTTTTTGGCCACAAGCATAAACGCTACATTTGGAGAGGAGTCAACAAGGCCTATGATGAAAGGTACACCATTCCTACTGTGAAATACGGAGGTGGATCGCTGATGTTTTGGAGATGTGTGAGCTACAAAGGCACAGGAAATTTGGTCAAAATTGATGCCAAGATGAATGCAGTATGTTATCAAAAAATACTGGAGGAACATTTGCATTCATCAGCCAGGAAGCTGCACATGGGACGTACTTGGACATTCCAACATGACAATGATCCAAAACACAAGGCCAAGTCGTCCTGTCATTGGCTACAGCAGAATAAAGTGAAGGTTCTGGAGTGGTCATCTCAGTCTCCTGACCTCAATATCATTGAGCCACTCTGGGGAGATCTCAAACATGCAGTTCATGCAAGACAGCCCAAGAATTTACAGGAACTGGAGGCTTTTTGCCAAGAGGAATGGGCAGCTTTACCATCTGAGAAGATAAAGAGCCTCATCCACAAATACCACAAAAGACTTCAAGCTGTCATTGATGTTAAAGGGGGGAATATACGGTATTAAGAACTGGGGTATGTAAACTTTTGATCAGGGTCATTTGGGTAGTTTCTGTTGTGATTATGATTTTAAAAAGAGTAAACACAGTTGATTTGATAATAAATGGCTTCAGCCAAACACTAACCATGCGTGAAAGAAAAGTTTTTGTGTATCATTCATATTCTCTGAAAAATGGCCAAGAAATCATAAATTCTGCCAGGGTATGTAAACTTATGAGCACAACTGTATAGTGTGTAATAGATAAAATGAATATGTATGTATGTATGTGTGTGTGTATATATATATATATATATATATATATATATATATATATATATATATATATACATATACACACACACACACAGTGCTGTGAAATCCTTCCTGATTTTTTTTTTTTTTTTTTTTTTTTATTAAATTTTTTTGCATATTTGTCACACTTAAATGGTTCAGATCATTAAAGTAATTGTAAAGTCAGAAGGTTTTTTATGTGGAGTTGCACTTAAAAGTAAAAAACCTTTTCATGCAGAGAATGCATTGACGTTAAAAACCTTTAGTCTTTAAAGCATAGGTGTCAAACTGGCGGCCCACAAGCTGTTGTGGAACTACAAGTCCCATGAGGCATTGCATGGCTGACAGTTACAAGCATGACTCCCACAGGCAGATGAGTGATGGGACTTGTAGTTCCACAACAGCTGGAGGACTGCCAGATCGACACCCCTGCTTTACAATCACTTTAATAGATATATGTTGGTAGAGTAAGTCTTCCTCTATAGTAACGCTTCTTCTTTTCCTTTGCAGGTAAATGATGGATTCCAAGCAGAAGCAACATGACGTCATCGAGTTCTGGATGGAGTGAGTGCAGGCTGTTCGACATCCATAGAAGGCAACAGAATGTTTTACAGAGATGATATCATTGACGAGGGCAATATCTTGTCATTGGTGACTCTTGTAAATGGTGTCATCTTCGTAAACATGTTGCCTTCTGTGGATGTTGGACAGCCTGTACCCTGTTTTTGTCAGGAACTCAATGATGTCATGTTTCTTCTGCTTGGAATCCATTATTAACTTGCAATGAAAAAGTAAAGTCACTGTAGAGGAAGAGTTTCTCTACCAACATGTGAAATTTGAATGACCATGCTTCTTTTTTTTTTTTTTTTGCATTGCTGTTAGTGCAGCTCGTGTGTGTGTGTGTGTGTGTGTGTAATAAATATATATAATGTGTGTGTGTGTGTATGTGTAATATATGTGCCAGCGCACACTTTTTAAGTTTTTTTGTTGATTTTCAGAATATGGCATTCTGGACGGGGGCATGCAGAGTGTTACCATGAAAGCTCTTGTTGGCTTTCGTACAGGAAACCCCTTGGGTTTTGGAGTTACAAGGGTTGCATCCCCCATAACACTGGTCCTTTTTCTTTCAAATGCTGACGAGTGCTTTAATTCTTAACACTCTGTCCTGCTTCTTCCTCTAGACCAATTAATGTCATGGGGAGCCTTAGCAGCAAAAAGTGAGGGTGGTTGCCAGGCCATGAAGGTTTTGGATGGCTTTACAGTACAAAGTCTGCATTTGAGATCCGTATAACATACATTCATACAATATTTAAGAGAGTGGGAAGGGCTACTGTCAATTATTTTTTTTTTTAAACAAAGAAACTAAACCCTTATGCAATTCTCACTCTGTAACTTTCTGTCCTCAGGCCTGCGGTGTTGACTATGAAATACGTGCCTTTTGCGCCAAGTCTATGGAGGAGAAGATGCACAAAAGGTATGGCCAGATGGCAGACATTGTTATATGCAAGTTCTGGTGATGGCTTGTTTTTACACACAGGAATTGCTGAACTTAATGTTTAGACCTACAAGTCATGCAGTGTAATACGCTGTAATGACCAAAATGGAATCGGCGTAACTCAGCAGTTGTACCATACAGCATCCAAAGGGGTGCCATACCTGCTTCAATCTCCTCTCATTTAGCCCGTAGGTCATGGAGACAGCTAAATTACAAGCCTAGAAAGCAGCACAAGGGGCATTACTTACATTTTAGCATTACATGTTCCTTGTGTGAATTCTTGTTTTTTGGAATTTTTTTTTCCTTTTTTCATCCCGCCCCTGCTGTCATCTTCCTGTGTGGTGGGGGTTAGTACAACTGATGGCTGTCAGGAGCTCTCATCAGGAGAGCTTGATTATGCCCACCCTTTGCTGCCAAACCCACCATTCATAGAAGCCATACTACAGCTTCTATGACTGATAAAGGATCTCTGAATAGGGGACTTGGTGGGTGATGGCTCCTGTTTCATTCATAGAAGCTGTAATGTGACGTATATGTATGGCGGACCTTGTAAGTTTTATGTCCTTTGTGCTCTATTTTTATGTTGGGGGAAAAAAAAAAAGAATACAAACCAAACTAAGCTCAACCTCAATATGAAAAATGTGCAATGTATCCCTTGATAAATGTGTATTGTATGAGGGGACCTGGCAAATTGATTCCGATACATGTAAGAATAAAGAAAAATCACTTAAACACTAATAATCTAGAAAATGCAAAACTCACTATCCAGCTAATAAAATCAAATCCGAATTGTCCAATTAGCAAAAAAAAAACCATGGCAGCTGCAGAAAAAAATTGTATTTGCGCCCCTCCCCAAAAAATGTGATGTCGTTACCAAGGGTTCATGGGTGTGTGTACTCCACTGGGGGGCACGGTCTACATAAACCAGATAAAAAACACAAAAACTTCTCCTCCCATATTATATATAACTTGATGTTCTTCAAGATTTCTAAAAGGATCCCTCAGTAGAATATAATCCAGGGCTAGTATATAGTTGAATATTATTCTAAGTCCATTAAAGGAACTTCTCATGGACTGTAAGGGGGACGAATCCACATCTAAACCAGGGTTTGGCAGGGAGAGGTGCCCCTATCATCACATATAGCTTATAGCATGGCATCTTTTGCTCTCCCTTTGTTGGCAACTAGGTAGACACAAGAGATCTTCTCCAACTTTGTGGTATGTAATTCATCATTGCCCAGTGTGGGAGCCGTCAGTTTAGATCAAAGAAGAGTTTGCAAGCCATATAACACTCAAGTAGAGAAAATGTACTTGACCATCCATGTGGATCTTGAGAGGTCCAAGCTGTACTTACGGCAAGTGGAGGTTTATGAGTCCATGTCCAGAGAAGTCAAAGTGCCTTAAATAAATGGAGGAGATGGGGGAGGAGGTATCCCAGAAGCTGGCAGCATGGGAGCAAGGCTGGAAGCCCGACTGTTTTCGCCAGTCATGCCGGCTGCTTCAGAGGCAATTGTCACCCCCTTCCTTTTTTTTTTTTTTTTTTTTTTTTTTTTTTCAATCGTAATCTAGACTTAACTTGGGCTTTAAAAAAAAGTATCCTTTTAATATGACCTTCACCATTGTCTCCCAATGTACTTCACGGAAATGGCCAGAACTCTTAAGGAACCAAAAACAGTCTATATTCCCATCCCTAAGCACACATAATACTTAAAACTCTTTACTCACTTGCCAGTATTGGTACTATTTAGGGATATCTTTTCTAGTGTATGGCAAGGGATCCATTGTTATTTAGAACCTGTTTACCTGGTTGTGTTTCTATCTCGGTAAGATCGGAAAACCATGTAGAGATAATGATGGGTAATTTCTCCTGGTGGTGTCATCTCAGACGCAATAAGGGCGGAGAAAATCGTTTATAAACTGTTATGATTGTAAAGGTGACTTGTTTCCGAGTGGGTTGGTAAAATTAGAGGTTGGTGTTATTTCCATTGCCTGTTCTTGCCTGTGGCTTTTGCTCGCATCTATTTGAGATGGTCGGAGCATCAGCTGACTGTGCTCAACATGGACCGTTGCGTTGTCTGTGGGGACCGGCGCAGGTGTCTTTCCCAATACGCGCGTTCCTCCGAGAGATCACACCTTTAGGTCAGGCTGCACCTGCTTTGTACACAAAGTTGCCTGGTGACTAAATGTAGCAGATTAGATTAGGATGCTTGAAATAGCCTCATTGGAGCTAAAATTGCACCTCTGGCAGTCACATGATACAGGCTTTCGTGATACTGGCTGCTCTGAAATCAAAAGGTATGCAGTAGATCAATGTGCTGGTAACTAAATTGTCCAGTCTAACAAAAGCCATATTTTTGTTTTAAACAGGTAGCTAGCCATATACATTACCTGGAAACCAGTGAAGGTGTCATGTAGTGAACAATTTAAGATTTAAAAGCAGGCAGTGCACATTACCTGCAGACACCTTCGTTCATAATGGAACTTCTCATGAGATGTATGGCGTCTGCCATTGCCTTTATTGAAAGTTGGCTGGTTGTTTCTTTGTGAAGCCATACAAGCCACAAGTATTTTTAGATGGAGGTCAGCATTGGCGACCCGGTCTTGTGCCAGGTTTTCTTTAAAGCAGAACTAAACCCAACCCATTAACAGTTTCAGAAAAATGTTACATTCCCGGCATGCCAGGATTGCTTACGGTCACATTGGTTGTGCTCTCAAACTGTCAAACCATCAAATGGCTGGTGTCATAGCTGATCACATGTGCAGCACCATGGCAGTTGCAGGGTAAACGGAGGCCAAGGTGGCAGCTTTCTTGGCTGAAGATAATAGGAGGGTTTACTTCCCCAGGGGTCCTGAAATCCTAAATACATATAAGTAATTTTCAGGGCTTTTGTAACCTACAGACAGATGGTGGCTGGCCATGCATGCCTGGATTAGCTGCTGAAAGTCCGATCTTTTGTTATTGAACATTGCAGAAGGATTGATTTACTAAAACTGGAGAGTGCAAAATCTGGTGCACCTGTGCATGGTAGCCAAACGGCTTCTAACTTCAGCTTGTTCAATTAAGCTTTGACAAAAAAAAAAACCTGGACGCTTATTGGTTTCTATGCAGAGGTGTACCAGATTTTGCACTCTCCACTTTTAGTAAATCAACCCTATAGTTACATAGTTAAAGCGGTAGTTAACATCACTTGGTGACTTGTACCTGCAGATAAGCTTATAATAAAGCTTTACCTGTACGTACAAGGAATATCTCTTAAACATGCACCATTTAAGAGATATTCTCAATTTCTGCAGTTGGTGACTTCACCGTCTTATGTGCAATGCGCCCTGAAGATGCACAGTATGCCGTCCCTTCACAGCACTGTGACTCCTGTGCACAGGAGTGACGTTATGGCTCCACCATTCAAAGATGGAAGCCCTGTCAATGTGCCGCTGGAGGGTTTTTATTCAAGACAAGCTTTTCAGAATGTGCTAGTATGCGATGCACTTATGACATTAGATTGCAGGGGACCAGATTTTTTTTTCTTTTACAAAGTTTACTACCACTTTAAAGTGATACTAAAGTCTTTTTTTTTCTTTAAAAATAACAAAAAAGCTATACTTACCTGCTCTGTGTGGTGGTCTTGCACAGAGCAGCTCCAGTCCTCTTCTCAGGTCCCTCTTCAGCACTCCAGGCCCCTCCCTCCTGTCGAGTGCCCCCACAGCAAGCCGCTTGCTATGGGGGCACCCGAGCTGCAGCTCCCCCTGTCCATACAGACATGGAGCCACGGCTTGGTCCCTCTCCCTCTCCCTCTCCCTCTCTCTCTCTCTCTCTCTCTCTCTCTCTCTCTCTCTCTCTCTCTCTCTCTCTCTCTCTCTCTCTCTCTCTCTCTCTCTCTCTCTCTCTCTCTCTCCCCCTCTCTCCCCCCCCTCTCTCTCTCCCCCCCCCTCTCTCTCCCCCCCCCTCTCTCTCCCCCCCCCCTCTCTCTCCCCCCCCCTCTCTCTCCCCCCCTCTCTCTCCCTTCTCTCTCCCCCCCCCCCCCCCGATTGGCTAACTGACTTTGATTGCAGCGGGAGCCAAATGCGCCGCTGCTGTGTCTTAGCCAATTGGGAGGGAGAGTCTCAGACAGCCAAAGCACTCCTGGATCGAGATGGGACTCAAGTAAGTATTAGGGTAGGTTGGTGCACACTGAAGGTTTTTTTTATTTTGATGCATAGAATGCACTAAGATAGTGGTTCCTCTGGTTTGGGATTTTAACGGACCAGAAGCAGTGATTAAACTTATAAAAATACAGATTTATTGATACAAAAATAGGATAATACGCAATACAAACATTAAATAAAATGTCACACATGGTGAGAAGAGCAGCAGAGAACAGAAAAGTGGAATGGCCCAATTCAACTGTCAGAGGGACCGGAAAAGTCTGGAAAACAACCTTCTGCCTTTTTAGAATCACTTTAAGTTAAATTCCGTTGAGTTCAACCAGTAGAGAAAAAAATAAATACACATTAGAAGGCATGCTGCTCTTCCCATTGCGTCATTTTATCGATTCTAACAAGCGCTTGTTTTACTTCTTTCAAAATGTGAGGGTAAATCTTTCATTTCTAATAATAAATTTTGTGTTATGCGGATTCACGCTATGTGCGTTTTTCATTCCTTTTTGGCCTCATATGTTTGAATCCACGTGACGTTTTCTATATCTTGGAGCTTCCTTTCTTGTCGACCCGTGGTCCTTGTGAGAAGATTACTATATCCAATTGTATCAATGCCTATATCCATCTGGGTCCTATTATCTTTGGTGAAGAATCACCGACAAGCCTTTTTTGATTCATAGGGGCGTATGTCCTACTGAATCCACACTCTCTGGTAAGCCTCAGTGTTATTGGTGGCGGTGCTCTATCTCCCCCTTTCATGCACGTTTGGCGGTGGCCTGAAAATTTACCATTTGGGGGCGTGAAGATACATATGTTTTGGACATTTCCATTTATCAAACACTTTTTTTTGTTTTCTCACTCAGTGGACTTTTCTTTATTGCTTTTGAGTTTCTAATAAGTTGTTCACTGTATTTTATGTGTGTGATATAC